>CP131457.1:29632500-30012500 GCA_030664755.1 Microcos paniculata | reverse complement strand
TACTGTGACTAGGTCCCTGACTGGGTTCTTCATTAGGTACATCTATCATATTCCCCATCATCTTTCCACCTTGTAGAGAATCTGACTCATGATGCGAGGCATCCATAACAGTTTGTGACTCTTGGTGTAGCCAGTGATGACCCAATTTTGTTAAATATAATTTTGTTATCCTTGTTACTCCATCAGCGTATGAGTTATTTATATTTATATTGTATCTCGGATATTATGCTACACATTTGTACCATAAAACTTGCCATTTCTAAATATTTGTTTTAAATTGGCTTATGATTAAATATTTACCAAAGTATTTTATTTTATAATTATTATTATTTTATATTGTATTTGTTATATTGCTCTATTTACATTTTATTCATGCCTTGTATCATCTCGAGGTGATACGACAATTGCCACGTGTTCGAGCCTCTAGGCTGAGGCATGGCATATGATCAGTAACATCTTGCGAGACCTTCTTCCAAGACAACCAAGGCCCATTGTAGTAACTGCAAACCATCCATTGATTTCCTTCTTGATTGCCTTATTGGTTTTTTCCATCCTTTTAAAATTTAAATTGTAAGTGAATTAATAGAAAATAAAATTAAAAATAAAATAGTTTTATTCAAAAATTTTAATATCTTACCCAATCATCTTGGTGTAGGTCATCTGGGTCCTCGGTCATGGCTCGAACAAACAAGTGACATCAGTATGCTAGATAGGCCAGGATGTCTGTGTAGCCTAGGATAGCTATGCCAGCTGAGATGGCAGGCCCAGATC
This sequence comes from Microcos paniculata, assembly GCA_030664755.1. Classification (NCBI taxonomy): domain Eukaryota; kingdom Viridiplantae; phylum Streptophyta; class Magnoliopsida; order Malvales; family Malvaceae; genus Microcos; species Microcos paniculata. The sequence goes on along the minus strand of CP131457.1, from coordinate 30,011,729 downwards.
AAACTACTTCGATCGTCGAATACGGTCAGTACATCCACCCACAAAGAACAGTTCGTGGGATGACGGAGCATGTTTAAAGGCCGATTGGGTAATGGGCACATGAGTAATGTCTGTGGTGGTAGGAATGGACTGAGCAATACATTGACCTGGGATTGTCGATAGAGGACGAGATTGATGCTATGATCCAATCGAAATCTAAGCATACAAAATCATTGTATTAGTGTATAATCAATGTGTGTGTATATATATATATATATATTTAAAGATCTACTTTTGCAATTAAATTACAATTCACCCAACTAATTAATAATGAAGATGACTTTTGAATTACCAATCCTAATTTTACAATTAAAAAAAAAAACCTTTGAGTTACTAATTTTAATTTTGAAATTAAATTACATAAGGTACTTTTACCCAACTAATAATGAGAAAAGCCAAAAGTCATTAGAAAGAAAAAAAAAACCCTTTGATTTATCAAAGTATTTCAATCACTATAAATATAAAGTTTACGAACTAAACAAAATTTTCACAAAAGAGTAAGTTGAAAAATCTTATTTCTCAATTTTAATTTCTTTAATTTTTCTATATAATTGTGATTTTTTGTACTTTTTACTTTCTTTTGTAGATTTATTTCATTACGCGCGGGACATATTATTAGCCACGAGGTATGTTAGTTTATTTCTTCCATTTGAATATTGATTTTTAAAATCTCTCTCCCCTTCTTTCTCTCAACTAAAAGATCTGAATTGTAGTGTTCGTAGCTTTTGATTTTTTTTTTAAAAAAAGTTTATTTTGTAGTTCAATCATACTAAGCAAGTAATTAGAATACATAACAATTGACACACCCGGACCTAATCTAACTTTTCCGTACCAATCGAAATAGTGAAAGACGGTGTATTAGTATGAATAATACGTCGGTCCTAATGTTTCATATAAGAGATGTTAAAGATAGGATAAAACGGAGTTGGAAGATGAGGTAACCCCAAAGCATAGAAAACAACCAAACACCAATTGGGCTTCTTTAGGTCCATAACTAAAAGATATAGGGCCCATTGGTGTAAAAGGTTGGAGATTAGAGCCAAGGCTTGAGAAACAAAGAGATTGGAGAAAAGGAGAGAAAGTCCAATCCAAGGCCGAGCAGGCCCGGTGTCAGGCCTACCTATAAAAGGGAGGGAGGCTAAGTCTTCCCCTAATTCTCTTCTCTCCCTCTCTCTCTCTTCTCTCTTTTTCCTAACGGAGGTATTTTGGAGTTTTAGCCGATCTGGATAATCCGACCTACGAATCAAGGTGAGTTCCTAGTACGTTATACTATTTACCTCACTCTTCAATTTGTCTAGCATAGCACATAAATCCATGCATTGGTTTAGGAGAAATCACGGCTCAAAGTTAGGTTTAGCTTTTTAGTTAAATTTAAGCTTAGATTTGAATTTTAGGAACTTTGAGCCTATGATTTCAATTTTTCTTTCAGTGAAATTGTTGTGGGTGTTGCAAGGATTGTTTGTCTCAATTTGTAGGACAATCCATAGAGTAACGACCTTGAAGACCGAGAAGAAAGCCCGTTCCCAGGCCTTTTATTTCGCCTTCAGCACTGGAGACGAGCCATTCCCATGCGGGAGCCAAGTCTAAAGGATCTCCTACATAGAAGTGAGCTCAGATGGCCAATTGGCCATCCCAATCGAGTCCCATGAGAGACTTGGTCATATCCCACATGGGAGTCTCCCCAAACATAGGCGTATTTTTGTAATTTTGCCCTAAGTATCCGATTTTGATCCAAAGCCTTCCCTAACACTTTTTTGAGCACCGAATCATATCCAAACATCATTTTAGGTCATAGGATAGCCTTATGGGTGCATTTATATATATTTCATTATGAATGCCAATGCATAATTCTGTGTAATTAGGGTTCCGGACGATCGAGTGCGGTGATGCTTCGGAGTTCAATCTTCAAGTGACTTTTGGAAGTATACAAACCTCCCAACACAATGAGTAGCTTTATTTCAGTGTTTAGCCATTTAGGGCTAAATGCATTTATTGTTTTTAAAAAATGTTTTAATTATATGTTTTGGGATTCAAGTATTCCCTCACACTGACACACACCTTATTGTATGCCACTTGGGCGGGGTCTTGTAAAGTAAATTTGATTTGCAAAAATTGTATCTATGTTTTATAATTATCTTTTTATGATAATGCATGAACAGACACTATAGCAAGGTGAGTGACTGAATGGTTCTCAGTGTCCCTATGAGAGCATGTGGACCGAGCGAAGCATGCATTCAACCAAGTAGTCGTGGACCGTATTTTGAGGGGCACGGTGAGTGAGAAACCCTGGAGTAGAGGGAGGCGCATAAGGACACTCGCCAAGGTTACTGTAGCTATGCTCCACACATAGTGAATGGCACTATCGAGGAAACGGGCTAGATATATATATGTCTTATAAGAAAGGTTTTAATTGAAAAGAAAAGAAATGAGAAAAGGATACCCCTCGACGATACGAGAATCTCGACCGATGCACAAGGTTGAGTCTCATTATGTTATAATGCCAACCTCATAGTTAGTATATTATTATTATTATTATTATTATTATTATTATTATTATTATTATTATTATTATTATTATAGTGTTTTTCTTTTAGAAGAAGGATTTGGGGAAGATGTTTTAAAAAGGTTTTCAAAAGATAAATATAAATGTCTTCTAACTATTTTGGAATTACCCAAGTCCCCAAACCCTATTTGATTCGGCATTAAACCGAGGCTACTCATTAAGTACACTGAGGTGTACTCACCCCACGTCCATTTAATGTTTTGCGGGTTAGATGTTTGAAGGCTTACTATGAGAGGTCGTTGGCTTAGGAGTTAGTAGTTTCTGTTGTGTAGGTAAACCTTGTATGCAAATTTTATTTGAAGTATTTTATTAAATGATTTTAATTATTATAAATGTTTTCTAATTAAGGTTTTAGTAACTATTTTGCTGCGAAGATACTCATTCATACCTTTTGGTGCTTCAGAGTGCGTGGATGTTCGGTACATACTTCGAGGTGTCGCAGTAGTTGTCACGTGTCCGGCCCAAGTGATCCAAGGCATGAAAACAATTGATAAGTTGTTTGTTGAAATGGATGATCTGAATATTGATTCTTTTATTAAAAAAATCTCTCTCTCCCTCTCTCTCTTCTAAAGATATGAATTGTAAAGTTTGAAGCTTTTGGTTTTTTTTTTAAATTATTTTGTAGAGTAATCATATCGAGTAAGCAATTAGAATACGTGAGAATTGATAAGTTATCTATTAAAATGGATGATTAGAGAATAAAGGTTCGTGTTTGCCGATTCTACAATGCTTGTAATTATAAATCTAAGAAGTGTTAACACGAAAATGGTTTTGGTAAATGAAAAGATATAAAGAATACATCTTTACATTTTTATTATTTTATCCATATATTTGTTGTTGTTTTTATTTGTTTTGAATGGTTTTATAGTATTACATTTTAATTTGTTTTATAAGGATTAATTTTATATTCATGTTGTACCATAGTGTAATGACAATCAGTTGAAGATTTGCAATTAAATCACATAACTTAATTTTATCTAACTAATAATGAGGATAACTTTTGAGCTACCAAGCCTAATTTTGTAATTAAAAAAAATTGAGCCACTAATTTTAATTTTGCAATTAAATTACATAAATTTAATTGTTTAATAAGAATTAATTTTATATTTTTTATGCTGTACTATGGAATACTGTTAATCAGCTAAAGATTGAGCTACTAATTTTAATTTTGCAATTAAATTACATAAATTTAATTTTTTTTTATAAGGATTTATTTTATATTCATGCTATATTATGCAGTAAAGATAATTAGTTCAAGATTTGCAAGTAAATCGCATAACTCAAATTTACGAGGATAGCTTTTGAACTACCAATGCTAATTTTGTAATTTAAAAAAAATACTTTTGAACTACTAATTTTAACTTTTTAATTAACTTACATAAATTACTTTTACCCAACTAATAATGAGAAAAATCAAAAGTCATTAAAATAAAAAAAAAACTTGGAGTTACCAAAGCATTTCAATCACTATAAATAGAGATTCTACAAACTAAACGAATTTTTTGCAAAAAATGATTTTAGTTTCTTTCATTTTTCTATGTAATAGTAATTTTTTGTACTTTATACTTTCTTTTATAGGTTTATTTCATTGTGCACGAGGCATATTATTAGCCACAAGGTTTGTTTGACACACCCGGACCTAATCAGAATTTTCCGTGCAAATGGAATAGTATAAGACAGCGTATTAAGTGGGTAATACGTCAGTCTGAATGTGTCTAATTAAGAAGAGATGTGAAAACTAAGATAACACGGTGTTGGAAGATAAATTAATTAACCATGCATGGAAACAACCAAATACCAATTGGGCTACCTTTAAGTCCATAACAATTAGTTATGAGGCTCATTGGTGTAAGAAATTGGAAAATTAAGCCAATGGCCGAGAATTGAAGAGATAAGAAAAAAGAGACAAAGTCTGACCCGGGTTCGAGTAGACCTGGGAGAAAGTCTGACCCGAGACCCGAGTAGACCCAGTGTTAGGCTCCTCTATAAATAGGAGGAGGCTGAGCCTCTCCCCTACTCTCTTTTCTCTCCCTCTCTCTTTTTCTTTCTTTTCTCCTTTGGTGCCCAAATGAAGGCATCTTGCCTTTTTGTCAGATCCAGACGATCCAACCATTAAATCAAGGTGGATTTCTAATACGTTATTCTACTCATCTCGATCTACGTTATATTAAGTATTCACGTATTTCCGTGCATTGGATTAGAGTAGATCTAAGTTTAAAGTTTTTTGTCAATTTAAGTTTAGATTTTAGATCTACGGATATTGAGCTTGTATTTTCCATTTCTATTTTAATGAATCCGTCATGGATGCCATGAGGATCGCCTGTCTAAGTTGTGAGTCAAAAGGAGGAGAAATGGGTGCAAAAACTAGGAGAGAACCCATCGGGTTCCAGCCGATCTCCCGCATAAGGTAAGATTGGGCTTTTGGGCCCAAGTCCCACATAGGACTTGGCCCAATCCCATGCAGGTGGCCTTTAGGCCCAAGCCACTTGGGTCAAGGCCCTTAGGGGCATTTTCGTAATTTTTCCTCAAGTGTCTGATTTTGACCCTGAAACCTCTTGGACACTTTTCTAAGCCCGAAATCACATCCAACCCAGTCTTAGGTCATGCTAGAGCTCATCAGTGCATTCATAAATGTGGTTATGAATGCTAACATGTATTTCCGTGTATTAGGGCTCCGGATGATCGAATGCGGCGATGCTCCGGAGGTTAAGCTACATGGAACCCTTAGGAGTATACGAACCTCCCAATACTGTGAGTGGCTTAGATTCCTCTGTTTAGCCATTGGGCACAAAGGTTTTAAAAACGTTTTAAAAACGTAAATGACTTTCAAAGGTTTTGGGATATGGGGAATCCACACACACACGATTGCTTGTTGATATGCCCACCTAGAGAGAGGGATGTTTTCAAAGAAAAGTATAAAGACCTATGTGTGTGTGTGTTTATATTTATATTTGTATGTTTTAAAATATATATGTTTTATATATGTATATATATGGATGGGATGCGAGATGAGTGATTGAAAGGGCTCCTCGATGCTCCAATATACGGAAGCGTGGACTGAGCTTGAAAGCATGCATGAAACGCAGTCGTGGACCGCCTATTGAGGTGCACGGTGAGTGGAGACCCTTGGAGAGGCACGGGGGATAACTCGCCAAGGCTCGAGGTAGCTGTGTTCCATCAAAGCGAATGGCACCATTGAGGGAACGGGCTAGAGAAAGAGAAAATGTGAAAGTGTTTTAAAAGACAAGAGATAGCCCTCGGTGCGGTAAGGCATAAGACGACCGACGGATCACGCCTTCAGTATGATAGAGGCCAGCCCATTTGAGATATGTATATATTTATTTAAATGGTTTTAAAAGAGGGTTCTCGGCTAGACAACCAGAAAAGGGTTTTCGTAAAGAAAAATATTTATTTTATTATTATATTTGGATTTCCCCTGTTTTTCCTAACCCCGATGGAGATTCATTGAACCTCTGTTACTCACCTATATCCCATGTAGATGGATGCAGATCTGCGTATGAGGTTAGCAGATAGATCGGAGGCTCACTAGGAGGCGTCGGTGGCATAAGCTTAATAGTTTCTGCTACGTAGGTATTCTTTTGAATTAGTCCACTGGTATTACTTTTAAAGTTTATTATTTTATTAATTGATTTTTAATTAAAAATTTAGTTCTTTTGTAGCGATGATGTCCATTTCATGCCTTGCGGTGGTTCAAGTGCGTGATCGATCGGCATATACTTCGAGGCAGTATGGCGGTTCCCACATAGCCCGTCCGGGCGAGTCGGGGCGTGACATTGTTAATTTATTTTTACATTTGAATATTAATTTTTTTAAATCCCTCTCTCCCTCTCTCTCAACTAAAATATATTAATTGTAATTTTTGTAGCTTTTATTTTTTAAAATTATTTTGTAATTCGATTATGTCGAGTTAGCAATTAAGGCGCATAGGAATTGATAAGTTGTTTATTGAAATGGATGATTGGATAATCAAGGTTCATGTTTACCATTTGTGTGATATTTATAATTATAAAACTAAAAAGCATGTTAGCATGTAAAGGGTTATGCTAGATGAAAAAGTGAATTGAATCTTTAGATTTTAGTTATTTTGTCCATATATTTGGTGTATAATATGTGTGTTTCCATATGTTTATTGTCTTTTGTTCTCTAAGAGAAGCAACCGTTGTTCGAGTGGAGCACACGAGTCGAACTAACCTTAGGAGTATATGACTCTCCCATCTTTGTGAGTGATATGGCTCTTGAGATGTGTTGTGGCAAATGTTTTGAGCTTTTCACTTGGTTTTGATAATGATTTTGATATATGGATAATAATGATGAGTTTTAGAGTATCACTATTCCATTCAATGTTAAAAGATGAGAAATGCATGATTAGAATGCATGCCAATGAATTTATAGCCAAATTCATACTATTCGATTAGCAACGTGCTCCATTGAACCACTTTAAGCTCAACTCTTCACCAATTTTGTCAAATTGGGGCTCAAGTGCCCAACTCCCAATTCAACATTCATTTGAGAGGTTTGTCCACCTCCAATGGTCCCTTATGCACATTTATATTAGGTTTCAGGAGGCCTAGAGAAGTTGAAAATTGATTAGGGAGCGAAAGAGGGCAAAACAAAGCAAAAGATTAAGGGCACTTATTGTGCATAGCCAATGGCTGGCTGTGCCCCGGCTAGTTTCGACCCAAGGCCCTCCCTTCTTTAGTTGGAACCAGCAGCCAGCTCCTAATGACCCCTGGAATCAACTCTCAAAACATCATCAAAACAAGCTTAGAACATCACTTAATGCATTTACAACATTAATCTAACTCAAATCAATTCAAAATGCACCCAAGGAACCTATTTTCACTCTCTGGCTTCTGAAGTGCATAGCTTTCTCATCTCAAATTCAATCAACCTGATTTCAAAGGTATTTTGAAGCTAAAATGGTGCAAAATAATATACCTCAAACTTACTCTCCAAAGCTTGGTAGATCGCACATGAAATTCTCCCTCTTTTAAGCTCAAAATTGCCAAAAGCACCACTAAGCTTTGATTTCTCTCTTTCGAATTGTCTTCAAATGAAAATTGCAACACCAAGAATGATTTTGATGACTTTAACTCATGAATTCCATGAAGATTTGATGAGAATTCAAAGAAGTATTGGTTTGGGAAATTTGGCTAGGGTTTGCTTGGTCTTCAAAGGAGAAAAGAGGAGAAAAGAAAAAGGATAAGAGATCCACTCTCTTCCTCTTTATCCTCACTTTTTACTTCCTAAAATCACCTTCAATTAATCATTCAAAAGTCAAACTTGCCCTCCAAAGACACATAATCACAGTTTCTCCTATTTTCTCCATAATACCATAATTTTCATAAGTCAAAATAACTCCCTAGACCACTCAATTGGTAATTCAAGGTTATTCTTCAAGCTCATAATATTATTACCATTATCCCTTGTGAGCCCAAAGTAAAATTTATAATCCTCCTTAATGACTCCATAATTCATATTGATCAACTTATAACCTCAATTTCACAAGTCTAACTAACTCCAAAAGAATTAATAATCAACTTCAGGATTCAACAAATTAAATTTCCACACATAGTCATGATCACCAAATCAATTCATGACATCTTAATATAGCAATATTTCAAATCAAAGATAAATTTTTCATATCACCAAAAAATTCAAGTTAAACACAAGTTCAAATTGTAACCAAAATTCTAGGTATCACAGCATTGGCTTGGGCTGCCCACAGTTGAGGCAACACATGTTATATCGTTCTACCTTATTGGTGGCAAAGTTGGACCCATCATATACATATTTGAGAAACCGGATTGTCTAGGAAAATTGCATAGTGGCAGGTGCTCTTATCTGAATATGATATATAGTATGTTTCTTAGAAAACTATCAAGGCAAATGCTATGGCAAAGTTCTGGCAGAACAAGCTAATGATGATTATGAACCCATAGAGTTTGACTTTCCCGATAAAGATTTAATGCCAGTGCTCTAAGTGGATGAAGAGTCAAATGATGATAAAACATGGACAATGTACTTTGATGGGGCAACAAATGCAATTGGCCATGAAATCAGGGTAGTGTTGACATCCCTAAAGGGTAATTACTTTCCAATAACTGCAAGGTTAGATTTTAGATGCACTAATAATTTTGGGGAATATGAAGCATATGTCATGGGCATTCAAATGGCCATAGAAAATAAGGTTGAAATGTTGAAAGTTTATGGTGATTCTAGACATGTGATGTATCAGTAAATGTGAGAGTGCGAGATAGGGGATCCTAAGCTAGTCCTTTATCATGAATACATCAAAGATTTGATAAAGAACTTCAAGGGAATCTCTTTCTCTATCACTTACCGAGGGAAGAAAACCAATTAGCTGATGTCTTGGTCACTTTGGCTTCCATGTTTAAAGTTGATAGAGATACGGAGATTTTGCCCATCAGAATTGATTAAAAAGTGAACCGGCACATTGTATGAATGTCGAAAAAAAAATAATGACAAACCCTGGAAGTTTTGTATAGTGCAGTTTCTGAAGTATCAAAAGTATCTCAATCATGCGTTGGAGAATCAGAGATTGTCAATGAATTTGTACTTAGATAAGGAAATCTTATATAAGAAAACTCGGGATCAGGTATTATTGAGATGTGTATAAGCCAAAGAAGCTTAGAGAATTATAAGTAACGTACATGAAGGAGTCTATGGAACTTACCCTAGTGGACATAAATTGGCAAAGCAGATTATGAGGTCTGACCATTACTGGTTGACTATGGAATCATATTGTATCAATTACACTAGAAAGTTCTACAAATTCAAATTTATGCAGATCAAATTCACATTCCTCCAAATCCACTACATGTTATGGCACTATCATGGTCTTTCTCTATGTGAGGAATGGATGTTATTAGCTCAATTTGACACACCCGGACGTAATCCAACTTTTCATGCCATCGAAATAGTATAAGACAGCGTATTAACTCAAACAATATGTCAATTTGAATGTGTCTAATTAATAAGAGATGTTAAACTTAGGATAAGACGGGGTTGGAAGATGAGGTAGTTAACCATGTATGGAAATAATTAGGCACCAATTGGACCTCCTCTAAGTCCATAGTAAATGGATTGAGGTCCATTGGCATGAAAGGTCGGTGAATTAAGCCAAGGGTCGAGAATAGGAGAGTTGAAAAGAGGAGAGAAAGTCTGGCCTGGGGCCCGAGTAGGCCCGGTGTCAGGCCTCCCTATAAATCCCTCTCATTTTCTCTCTTTCTCTTTTCTCTTTTTTTTTTCTTTTCTCTTTTGCTCTCTCAGAGCCACTTCGGACTTTTACCTAATCTGGACAAACCGACCAACTAGTATTTATTCTACTCACCTCGATTTACATTTTACCTAGCTTAGATGCATTTCCATGCATTGGTCTAGGAGAAATCTCAACTCAAAGTTAAATTTAGCTTCGTGGTTAAATTTATATTTAGATTTTAGATTTCAGAACTTTGAGCGAAGATTCTCATTTTTGCTTCGGTAAACATGTCATCGGAGTCGTGGGGATTGCATGTCTCGATTTTTGGGCCAAACCATAAAGTAACGGGCCCGAAAATCGAGAAAAAGGCTCAGATCCTAAGCCTATACAATGTCTCCCATACAAGAGCAACCTCTCGTCTAGGTCCCGCGCAGGAGTCAATTTTGCCTAGGGGTAAAATCGTCATTTTACCTTAAGTATCAGATTTTGACTCGAAACCTTTCCAGACACTTTTTAAGCCTCGGAACACATCTGAGCATCATCTTAGGTCATAGTAGAGCCTCTTAGGTGCATTCATAAATTTAATTATGAATGCTAATGCGTATTTCCATGTAATTAGGATTTCAGACGATCGAGTGCGAAGACACTCCAAAGATCAATCTACATGGGACAATTGAGAGTATACGAACCTCCTAACACTATGACTGGCTTTGTTTCAATGTTTAGCCTTTTAAGGCTAAACGCTTTTATTATTTTATAAAAATATTTTAATTAAATATTTGGGATTTGGATATTCCCTCACACCGTCAAATACGTTATTTCATGCCACTTTGTAGGGATGTCAATTACCCCCGGACCCGAAGGGGAACCCGATCCTCCACCCCGACGGGGATAGGGATAGGGATTATTTTCGGGGAATGGGAGCGGGGCGAGGAAGCTTTTGCATTCCCCGTTGGGGTCGGGGAGGGGGATGGGGAACACTCTCCTCGCTCCTGACCTGACCCCGATATAAAATGTAATTTTATTGAATATAATTAATATTATGTTTAAAGGGACTGGTAATAACTAAAGTCCATCTCTCTTTTTTTTTTTACCAAAAACTAAAGCCCATCTAAAATCTAAAACTGAAAACTAAAGCCCATCATTTTCACTCAAACCCATCTAAATAGTTTAAACAAAAACAACTTTAAGAAAAATCAAATCCCTAACTATTTTCACTCCTCAGTCGAAGAGTAAACCAGCCGAAGCATCGTTTTTCAAAAGTGAGGAGTCTTCTTTCCTTCCATTCTCTACTTCTTCACCATCTTCTTCCATCTTCTCCTTCCTTTCAAAACCAGCCGTAGCTTTGCTTCTTGCTTTGTTTTTCTTATTTCTTGAACCAAGGATGTTTTGCTGCTTTAAAAAAAATAAAAGTCTTTCAATTTTTCAGGCATGATCTTTCTTGTAGCTTAACGCATCTCCAATCTCTATCCATTGTACTAGGATTCATGTAGAAAACCAAATGTAGATCTAGCAAAGTTTTGCTTGCAGCTTGTTGAGGCATCGCATAATATATTTTTCAAACTTTTAATTAAAAAGTTTTCTTATTTGACTGATTTTATTATTCCTGTTCGACAAACTTGTGTTTTTCATTAGTTGTTCGATGACTACTCCTAAAATTTTCACTTTTTTTGTTTGATTTCTTTGTATTGGGGTTGTTTGATTTCTTTTGCTGGTGTCAGGGATCGGGGAATCCCCATCCCTAAGTATTCCCCAAGGGGATGGGGATGGGGAAAAATCTATCCTTGAATCCAGGGACAGGGACAGGGACAGGGAGAGATGTTTAAAATAGGGTCGGGGATGGGGATATTCTCCCCCACATATTCTCCGCCTCGTTGACATCCCTACCACATGGGCAGGATGTTTTTAAGATAAATTAAATTTATAAGATGCATGTATGTATGTATATTATGTTTTTATATATAAATATATAAGGTATGAGATGAGTGTCCGACGGGGCATGATCATACAAATGAGAGACGAAGTCCCAGAAAGGACTAGATGAGACTCGGTGCTTCATGTGATGAAGCAAGTGAACGAAGGTGGTGCATGCATGTGAGGTAGCTGTGGATCACCTTTTCGAAAGGGCACGGTGAGTGTATGGACCCTGGAGTAGAAAGGCGCGTAGAGACACTCGCCTAGGCCGGTGTAGCTGCGACCACCCAACGAATGGCACTGTTGAGGGAACGGGCTTGGAGAGAGATACCTACATCTTTCTATACGTATATATATTCATATGAAAGGATTTTATAAGAAAACAATTTCCTTCAACAGGAAAGTTTTAAAGAGAAAAGAAAAGAAATAGTCCTCGACGATACAAGATCCTCAACCATGGCCAAGGTCGAGCCTCAGTGTGTTGTCATGGCCAGCCCATAGTTAGATGTTAGTATTAATATTATTATTGTTGTTTTTGTTGTTGTTGTTGTTGTTGTTGTTGTTGTTGTTGCTGTTTTACTCATAAAGGATTTGGGGATAATGTTTTGGAAAGGATTTAAAAAGAAACGTGTAGTGTTTTCTAAATTGTTTTGGAATTTACCCGAACTCCCTAAACCTATTTGACTTTACATTGAATCTCTGTCACTCACATGTACCCAACTTTGTTGGATGCAGTTCCCACATGCGAGGATGTTAGATGGATCGGAGGCTCATAAGAGTGGTCGATGGCTTAGGAGTTAGTAGATTCCGCTGCGTAGGTTACCCCTCAAGTTAATCCATTGGTGATCAAATTTAATTAAATTATTTTTTTCAAATATTTATTATTATAAATGTTTTCTAATTAAAGTTTAGTTTTTAATGGTTTTATAGTGAAGATACACTTTTTATGCCTTGTGCCATCTTGGATAACACACCTTCTAAGGAACACATCTTGAGGTGGTACTGTAGTTGTCACGTGGCCGGACCGGCGGGTTAGGGCGTGACACGATTACTCCCAAGGCATCAGGTGGTCATTGGCATATCTTTGTTATGTTTGACTACTTCACCAAATGGGTCGAAGCAACCTCATATGCTAGTGTTACACAGGTTGTGGTTGCCAAGCTCTCGAAAAGGGAAATCATTTGCAGATATGGCCTCCCAAAAAGAATTATCTCAAACAATGCATAGAACCTGAATAGTGGAATGATAAAGGCACTATGTTCCTAGTTTAAAATTACTCATAGTAACTCTACACCATATCAACCTAAGATAAATAGAGCGGTGCAAGCAACCAACAAAAACATCAAGAAGATTGTAACAAAAATGACTGAAACTTATAGAGATTGGCATGAAAATTTACATTTTGCTCTCCTTGCTTATCTCACTATAGTCAGAACATAGAGTAAGGCAACTTCTTTATAGTTGGTATATGGAATAAAAGTAGTAGTGCCTATTGAAGTGGAACTCCATCTCTCAGTGTACTCAGAGAAATAAACTTGGAAGAGTTCGATTAGATGCAAGAACAATATGATTAGTTGAGTTTGATTGAAGAAAAACTCCTTACCGCACTCTGCCATTGCCAATTATACCAAAAGAGAATGATGTGAATCTATGATAAAAAAGTAAAATCACAATAGTTGCGATAAAGGGAATTGGTTTTGAAAAAGACACTCTCAAATCAGCATGATACTTGATGTAAATGGATTCCAAATTGGGAAGGCCATATGTTGTCAAAAAGGTCTTTTCTAGTGGAGCTTTGATCCTACAAGAGATAGTTGTGAGAGAATTTCCAAACCCTATATCAATGTTGATTATGTGAAAAAAATATTATGCCTGAAGAAAAATGAAATGAAAAGAAATTAAAAAGTAAAAACATGAAAAAAAAAAAGAGAAAATGAGAGATCTAAGTTCAAAACTTGAAAAGGTAGCTTGGATCAACAGGTGTTGCTTAAGTTGAAAACCTGAAAATGTGACTTAAGCAAGAGGAAAAGGAAGGCATAAATGTAGCAATTGAATTAGCTGAATCAATTTCAGGGGATCTAAAATGGGCAAAGCAGATCACTCAATAGACTAAGCTCTCAAGGAAACTACTGCTATCAACCAATCAAGAAAGAACTCTGGTCCCGTTTGCACATGTTTCTGAGCATCTATCATCAGGAGGGTACCTTTATTCTTTTTCTTATCCTTAGACAATGTACGCATTCAGTGTCAATTGTACAAATCTTGCCTTGAACTTGACTCTAATTAATTGATTGTTTGCTTCGATCTTGTGTCCTAATAACGTAATGAAATCTTTGTTATTGATTAATATGAAATTTGCACTTAATTTATTCATGACTTTTGAAATGTGTATTGTCACATCTTGATCTGAAAGTAAAAAATGTGACAATTGCCACATACTACGAATTGTGAATGATGCACTTCACTCACAACTCGAAGCCCGCAAGGCTTACAGTATTTCAAACCCATTTAGTAAGACAATCTCAAAACGTTATATATAAAAAGGAGTATATTTTAAAACATAAATACAGTTTGAAATTTAAATAACAAAAGTCATTTTATAAAGTCCATACATTTATGTATATCCATACATGTATATCGAAAGTAGTAAAAGTTGGAAAGCTTTTCTCAACTATTTTTATAGACAAAACATAAGTAATTTCTACATATTACAAAACAGTTCTTTATGTAAAAAGAAAAATAGACGGATGAAAATCTAGAATTGGTCCAAACTATGCCAATGGATCTAATAGTAATACTGTATAAGTCATACAGACTTACGAAAGAAAGTCTAGAGTCGAGTCTTGGTGCCTAGCAATCTACCTTTTTTGCACGATTTACTATCTTGAAAATAGAATTTCAAGAAAAAAAAATAGGGTGAGAATATGGATTATACTTAGTGAGTGAAACTAGACCAATAATATATATATATATATTTGAAATTATGAATAGGAAATGTTCAACTACTCAGGAAAATATTTAATTGTCATGTTGTTCGTATGTAAATATTTTCTTATTCAAAAATTTTGATTAAAAACTCAAAACAACCGTAACTCAGTAATGAAGGAAATTAAGTAGTAAAATTTTGAAAAATTAATTTTACTTTATTTTGGCTTGTCAAGCCTATTGTAAACAAATAAGATAAAGCACATAAGTTCTTATAAATTGTAAATCCATACATCCAACATTTCATAAAGTAGCTCGTTCATTTCAAGAATCTATAAATTGAGATTGAATAAAAGTAACCAATAAAATTTCAAGAAACATTTAGTTTATCCTTTGGGCTTGCCAAAAACCATACCCAAACCCACACCCAGCCAAGATAGGGTTCAAGCCCATCGAGGGGTTTTAAGATTTACTTTGATTTATCAAAATGCTCATCCTTAACGTTGGCATTGGCCTTCACCACGGGTAGTAGGTGGCTATATCCTTAGTACTTCCATAAAGACTAAACAATCACAATAATAGTGCACACAATAAGTCATCTGTACCATCCTCTCATGTGGGAGTCAACTGCTTATTCATGCCGCCTCCACAAGGTCGGAATGTGAGAAGTAGGGATGGCAATCCCCGAACTACCCCGTTGATTCCGCATCGAGTCGCCCTGCACTTTTAAGGGGCGGGATGGTTTTGTTATATGACTACGACCACTTCGCCTTGCCCCGTATATATAATAATTAATAACTTTCATAAAATTATATATTTGTGACTTTTAAATAAATAAATAAAAGATATTTGTATTAAATTTGAATAAATATAACTTAACAATTAAGATTATTATTTTACTTTATAAATATTTTGAAAATATACTAAATTTGATATATTAAGTATATTTTATATAATTTTATTTTATTAAATTTATTTTTATGAAATAAAATATATATTACCTGGTCAACCCGTCTCCGCCCCACCCCCACCAATAAAGGGATGGGGTAGAGGTAGTTGAGGCAGTCCTCGCTACCACATCGCCCCATTGCCATCCCTAATGAGAAGCGCCACTGCAGTGAGTAACCGTTCATCCACCATATCATGATAACAACCATATATAAATGATATCACAATTCATCCATATTGTCTGGCCAAATGGCCCAACATAAAATCATAGCATAAAAATGTCGTAATTCAATTATGCATTATTCGTCCAACTGGTCCATTATCAAAGTCAAATCCAACTGTACCAAATTTAAATCAAATTACCACATATATAAATAATTGACTATTGAAAATCATGAAGTAAATCCATCCATTTCAAAATCATCGAAATTCGAGGTTTATAAGAAAGGATCATGTATCATAAATCAAGTTTAAACTCAAGAAAATAAAATCCTTTTTGGTAATAGAAAACCATTTCAACTACCAAAACATTTTAATTCATTTAAACTTGACTCTCGGTTTAATAAAGTTTCACTCACTGGTTTGGGGATGTTGTACACTCCACTATTCCACACGCTTCTTGTTTTTGGAAGAAAACTCAGCACCTAAGTATTTATATTCAAACAATGCATTAATATGTGATGATGGAAGTGAGCATTGGATGGATGTGCAAGAATGCATGTCTTGCAAACTACTAAATTAAGTTCAAAAAGGTGAATTTGAATTCTAAAGCCTAAGTGAATGAAACTAGAGTGCGAGTAAGTTTGTTTCGCTAATGAAACCTGTTTATGGTCTTAATTCAGCGTAATTGCGCCAAACAAAAAATTTAGACGATTTTTGTAAACCCCAACTCAACTTAAACTTATATTTAGCTCCCAGGTAGTGTTTATTATAAGCAAATTGGGTGTAATTAAAATTTTTTCAAGTATAATTGGTGTTGATTGAATAAATGTTGGAGAAAATTTGAAACAAATTAAGGAAGTGTGGAAAGTTGCGAGGTGATTTTAATAACTATGGAAAGGTGGGAGGACTTAAAAGTAATTTTCCCAAAAGGGGAAAATTATAAGTCTGATGGGAGAGGGCGCGGGCTGCACCAGCAGCCCTCCCACTTGTCTTCTTCCTCTCCCAATTGAAATTTTCAGACTTTTTCTCTCCCTACAAAACAATTTAGCTCTCAACTTCTCTCTAAGATATTTTCTTCGTTTCTTAACCAAGTAATGCATGCAAATAGTCTAAATCGAACTATTTCTCGAGCTCTACAAGCCTATGCCGTTTTTTTGTAGAAAAACTAAAGGGAGTCAGTCCGAAAATTAGGGGGAACTTTCAGGTCTTGTTAAGGCTTGGGAGAATTTAGCCATTCTTGAGCCAAACTATTTTGGGTAAGTTGTTAAACTCTTTGAGAGCTTTAGTTTGGTACAAATGCATGCTGAAATCGTTGAACAATAGTGAAGACATTTAGTGTTAAATGATTTTGAGTTTTTGTTGAAGGTTAAGTTAGAATTTGAATTTTAGTTGATGATTTGTTAATTTGAGGTTGGATTATTCTAAAAATTTAGTCTATAGTTGAGAGACTATGGGAAGGAGGTCGGAAGAAGGGTTGTTGCCCATCCCTGGCTTGAGCGCAGCACCACTGCGTGGTGGCTGTCCGCCAAGCTGCATGCTATCTGCATTCCAGCCAGCCAAGGAAGAAGTTAGCCCATTTGGGCCTGAGATAATTAGAGTATCCTTGCGTCTTTGGTCAAATAAAATAGAAACTTGTTTTGAGCCCAACAGAAAATGGAAAACAAAGGAAATGAAGAAAAAGGTTGGGCTGTGAGGCCCAAGCACAAATAAAAATAATATTTGGGCTAATAAACCCTTTTGTAGTTAATGGGTTATACCCATGAGATTTAATTTGGGCCATAGATGTATATGGAACATTATTAAGTTAAGGCCCATTAGCTTTGGTTTATTATTATTATTAATCATTATTTTCCTTGCTAAGTAAAATAGCCAATTTGCCCTAAAGGGTGTATTTTAGGAAAATACCCCTACAAATGGTAATTTTTATCAAACTCTCAACTCTTTAAATTACGATTTCACCCCCTAGAAGGTAAATGACCATTTTACCCTTAGGGTGTGGAATTACTTAAAAGTCATTTCCTAAATTTGTTAAAAGCCTATTTAGGCTATCCTATGTCGGCATGTGCATGATTTGATTTTAAAATGGAATTCTAATGAAATTTCGCGAAATTAAGAGCATCAGTGAAGGATCGCAATGAGGGCTCCTACTGTACAGTGGGGTTAGCATGGGAGTATACTACTCCCCCAATTTGTGAGTGATTTGGCCTCAATGTTTAGTGACATTGATGGCAAATGTTTTACTAGTTTTAGTTAAATGTTTTACTGCTTTGGGCTATGATGTACCACTACACAAGTATACACTTTTTATGAGGGCGGGTATATATCATATATATGATGATATAAATGAATTAAAAGGATTTTATGCAAACCCGATCATGGCGTGATGAGAGTCCGTACATGACTTGTCCGATCGAGGTATATGTTTTTATATAAACCTAATCGTGGCGTAATTACGATCCATTTGAGACATGCCCAATTAAGGTATAATATTAGTCCATGAGGGACTACCCATGAGGGGCTATTTGCTAGCTATTGTGTAGCCTGTGGATCGTCCATTTAAGAGAGGCATAGGTGCACCGTGCTCCTGGAGCTAAGAGGTACGGACCCGGACTTAATCCAACTTTTCTGTATAAAACGGAATAGTATAAGATGGCGTATTAAGTGGACAATATGTCGGTCTGGATATGTCTGATTAAGAATAGATGTGAAAATTAAGATAAGATGGTGTTGGAAGATAAATTAATTAACCATGCATGGAAACAACCAAACACCAATTGGGCTACTTTTAAGTCCATAACAAATGGTTATGGGGCCCATTGGTGTAAGAAATTGGAAAATTAAGCCAATGGCCAAGAATTGAAGAAATTAGAAAAAAGAGAGAAAGTCTGACCCGGGCCCGAATTGGCCCAAAAATTGGACAGGGGTCAAGACACAGTTGGGCGTCGGCAGCTGATTCAAGTGCCCCCGAACCGCACGAAATGGTCGCCTATTACACGGCTCACTAACTCTGCATGGGGTGGAGGTACCTATTATTCGTCGGCGGTCCCAGTTCTCCTGCACTCGAAATTCGGCCAAGCCCCTTTTTAGATGAGAAATCTGGCCATTTTGGTTTTCAAGGTTCAAGCATGTTATTAATGTACAATAACTACAAGGTAACTAAATTTATATACTTACAACAGGGTTCGAAGCAAAATGCTTTAATTTCCATTAACTTGAAATGGCCATTTTTTTTTCATAAGGTTCTCATGATTAAACTAACTATCCATATAAATTTCGTACTACATTTATAACTTGTATAAGCTTTGAATGGCATTCAATTAAATCTTTATGCCCTAATTGTCCAAGATGACTACATCATAACATAAACTAGGTTTATTATAATTATTAAAATAAATTTCTTTCTATTATTTTCTTCATTCACATTTATTTCTAATCTTATCAAATTATTATTTATAAAATAATATGTTAGTGTTCCTTAGTAAAATACCATACTTTCTCTTGGATGATACTTTACTACATAAATTCACCTAACTACATATTGGCCTTATTTAAGGAAATTTTTCATTAAATTAATTGTTTCTAATTTCAAATAAGCAACTAAGATTACAATTTACAAAGTTGTATCCTAGTCTTACTAATTAAAATATCCTAGGGTTTTAGAACTACAAACTATATTAACATGCATGAATTTGAATGAATAAAATTCACAAAATAAAAGCTTTTGAAGAAAATTTACTTACCTAGATGGGAATGGAGAGAAAAGAGAAGAAAAACCCCCCGAAAGCCTTAAAGAAATGAAATTGAATTTGCTTGAAGAAACTTGAAAACCAACCCTTGAAATTGTTTGATGAAGTGTTTAGTTTGTAGATTTGGTGGAGATTTTCTTGGTTAGAAAAGCTTGATGGAAGATTTTCGAGAAAAAGAGTAAATTTGGAACTTGAAAGAATAGGAAGAAATTTGGTGTCGGTGGAAGAAAAATTTTGTCTTGAAAAATCATGACTTTTCTACTCAAGAATTTCTCTAAATGACAAAAATCCGCTGCATTAATTTTGTTAATTCCCAATATGTCCCATAAAAGAAATTATCAATTTAGGAATTTTATGGAATTAATTTGAAACCAAGTTATTTCATAAAAGGAAAGTCAACTAATCAAAAGTAACTAGTTAACTAAACAATTTAAAGGTGTACAACTTATGGTGTTACAATACCTTTCAATGTTTCTTAAGTGTAAAATGGTAATTGTACATTATATTTTTACGCAGCAACTAGGCAGTTTTCAAGTTTTAACAGTGCATAACAGTATGAAACCCTCCAATACTTTAGAAAAAAATCATTATTAATGAAGAGAAATTTATTTGTAATTTTACAATTGTTTATGAAAATGCCATTGGAAATTGTGATATTTTTGTTCAGCAATTCTTTCGTCGACTTAAAATGTTCAGAAAAATACTGTGATGTTTCAAATATTCTTAGACATGTACAAGAGAGAAACTAAGTTGAATTTGAGAGCTGACTAACTCTCAGAGGAACGTATGTAAATTTTTGAAAATAATGTAGAAAACTTGACCCTTACCTCCTAGGTCAAAATTTATCCTAGATGTTTAGAAGTCTAATTCTTCAAAATGGAAAAATTTTCACCAGGTAAAAATTGTTCTTATTTTCACTAAGAATGCATCTATATACATACCAAGTATAAAAACTCTCATTACACTAATCTATGACACCAAACTAGGTAAATTAGAGACTAGGCATTACATGTATAAACAAATGGAAAACAAGATATCAATAAAATGCACATTGACTATTCAAAGGTATAAGCCAAGTATAGCAAACAAAACATCAATGGGAAAGACCTTTGTAGAAACTTTATTTTTCTCTCCTTATCCTCATCCTAAGTCCTTTGGTCATTTGCATCACTTTCCAATCTCTATCTTAGCTATAGGATTTATTTACTATTTAGTTTCCATTTCTAGTTTATTTTTCATCTTAATTGCCATCATCATATTTTTTACCTTTCATTAACATTTCGAATATTCATTAATTTTTTAATTCACATCTTAATTTGGCAAATTGCTTCTCTTTTCTTCTTATTTCTTTTTCCTTGGAGTACATATTGGACATTGTACAAATTTGAAGGAGAGTCCATTATTGAAAGTCCATTGGTATAATCTTACAAGGATTCTAATTACATTAATCCTAGATTACAAATTCGAAGACCAAGTACTATATCAAAAGATTACCAGGCCTAAGTTCACTATACAATATTGGCCAGGATCCTAAAGCCTGAGGAAAATTGAGCCATGGGAGTGCCTTGACTTGAATCCACTTGATACCCGATTGTGACTCGTTTCGAATGCTACCTTCCTTCCTTGACAGAAGTCAACTCAAAATCAGTGCAATTTGACCTACAAGATCAAGAGAAAAGTTAGATTTATGGACTACTTAAGCCAAGAAAGACAAGATACATTAACAAAATTAAGCAGGAATTAATAGAAAGAAAAAGCAATGAGGGAAGTTAAATGGATTTTAATCAAATAGTTTCTTTTTCTTCGTCTAAATGCCTCTCTAATCAATTTTGTTTCTTTTTGCTAGCTCACATCCCTCCAAATTTTCCAGAATGCCATTGCATATTAAATCAAAGAATTAAGCAAAAAAGGTTTGCAAAACAAAGGATCAATAGTGTAGACACTTATTTTTTAAATTAACTGATTAATTGGTTAATTAGTCAGTTAATTAAGTTAATCATTTTCAAATTTTATTTTTCCTTTTTAAGTTTAGTTTATTTTTGTTTATTCCTATTACCTTATTTTACTCTATTTAATTTTAATTTCATCTCGTTACTTTGCAGGTAATTTTGAACTTAAAATCAAAAGGCCAACCGGTTAACTCGGTTCCCATACGAAGTCATCCAAAATTAGGAAGCCAAGCCAAGTTTGAGTTAACTCATGAATCATGCAAAATATGTATATATATATATATGTATTTATATATATGTATATATATTTATGTATATATATGTTCATATGTATATATATTTATATGTATATACACATACATATTTATATATAATTATATGAGTATGTATATATCTATATATATGTATATATCTATATATATGTATATATCTATATATATATATTTATACATAAATATATACCCAAAGGCCATTACTCCACTTATTTTAAAGGCCATGCAAGACCGAAAGCCACTACCATGCAAAACCAAAAGAACAAAAAACACACGCACACTTTCACGATGGGTCGTGTCACCAAGGCTTCCACCCCCGTTGCTCAAACCGGACCAACCTTGCTGCTCTGCTCGACTGCTCGTGCTCTTGCGGTTGCTGTTGCCACTGCCGCTGCTCACCATTTCACTGCCTTTGCTCACCATCTCGGCCTCTGCCAAAACATCAAACAGATTCTGCTATAATGAGTTAATAGAAGGTTGTTAAGGAAGCCATGATCTATACAGCGATTGACAACTTCTACTTAACAGATGAGCAGCTTCAGAACTCACCTTCGACCAAAGATGGTATAGATGAATGTACTGAAACTACACTAAGAATCTATGGCTGTGAGCTCATCCAAGAAGGCGGAATTTTATTTAAATTACCTCAAGCTGTCATGGCAACTGGGCAGGTTCTATTTCATCGCTTTTACTGCAAGAAGTCATTTGCGCGCTTCGATGTGAAGATAGTTGCGGCTAGTTCTTTGTGGCTTGCATCAAAACTAGAGGAAAGCCCTAGGAGGGCGAGGCAAGTTATCATAGTTTTCCACAGAACGGAATGTAGGAGAGAGAGTTCACCCTTAGAGCACTTGGACCTTTATTCAAAGAAATTTTCAGACTTGAAAGCTGAATTGAGCAGAACAGAAAGACACATATTGAAAGAGATGGGTTTTGTCTGTCATGTTGAGCATCCTCACAAGTTCATATCGAACTACCTTGCGACCCTTGAAACCCCTACTGATTTGACGCCTAATTTGAGGCAGGAAGCATGGAATCTAGCAAATGATAGCTTACGTACTACATTGTGTGTTCGATTCAAGAGTGAGGTTGTGGCTTGTGGGGTTGTATATGCTGCAGCCCGTAGGTTCCAAGTACCACTTCTTGAGAACCCACCGTGGTGGAAGGCGTTTGATGCAGAGAAATCTGGGATTGATGGGATTCTCAATCTTAGCCAATTCCAAAGGAAGTTCCACCGAGCCCATCAGCTAACAATAATGCTAATGGTTCTAACACCGCCACCTCCAGCAGCACTGTTCCCACGGCCTCCACCGCCACCACTTCCGCGTCCGCCACTGCAACGGCCAACGTTGGCACTGGGCAAATGGTCTTGCCCCATGGGGTTATCGGCAATAACTTTGGAGGTGCACAAGTAACCTCGAGTTACACCCCCGAGAATTCTAGCACAGCAGTTCGCCACGACCGCTACAGCAGCCAGCAAGAGTTACAGCAACAGCAGCCACTACAGCCTCCACGCCACCGCTCCACGCCACCGCTCCACATTTAATTTTATTAAAATTGCATCTTACATTTATATCACATTTAATTTATATGTATGTTTTTATGTTCTGATTTTCTAGTATGCTTTGTGTGTTTAATTACTCGTCTATATTTCGCATGATTTAATTCTTAGCCTATGCCTTGATCCTCTAGCATGCCCTATGTCTTATTACTTGTATATATTTTGCATGTTCCAATTTCCTTTGTATGTCTTGATTTGCTAGTATGTTTCTGTATTTACCATTTTACCCTTTTGTCACTTATATGTATTTTTCATGTTTTAATTCCTTGTGTATGCCATGTATGCCTATCTTGTTTACCATGTGTGCTTATCTCATCATATTAATTATTTATATTTTGAATTGGACTGATCGTGTGTTGACATGTGATAGTGAAATTTTTTTCTGCCTCTTGCTTCTGCTTCTCTGAATGTTCACTACTTCACCGAAAGGCAATTGGTAAAGGTATAAGTCCCTCCCTCACACACGACACAATTCATAACATAAAAGCTCGGGAGTCCGAACTTCACCTTTATTTAGGAAGGGGCGACGGGGTTGCCTCCACCCCATCTTGTTCAATGGGTACCCTTGTCTAGAGCTTTAAACCCAGCATGTAGAAGAACTCAAATTCTAACCTAAATAGAGCCAAACCCATTTGAGAAAACCCGGTTTCTTAGGGCACAAAGGGGGGACGGCTTCTTACCTTTATCAATCCCTTTCGTTTTATCTGCTTATTTCATGATGGCATGATGTTTGTCTGATTTCTGATTATTTCGTGATGACATGCTGTTTTTCTGTACATATGTTTATTTCACGATAGCACGTTGTTTGTATAAATTATCTGTTTTCTTTCGCCTTTTTGTGCAAATACTTATTCCATGATGATATGTTGTTTGTATTCATTTCAGAATCTGTTTGTTTTATTTCACTTTATTTGTATATATATGCTTACTCCATATTGGCATGCTATTTGTTCTCTTCCTCACTCTGTCTGTTTTCTTTCACAATGATATGTCTATATCTATTTTCTTCCTCACTTTATCAGTACATATTTATACTTTGTCTTATAATCTCCTTGTTTCCTTTAAATATCCATGATCATTGCGTTTTATTGCCATCATCACATGACATGCATTTCATTGTAGAATCATTCGCAACAAGATAACTGTAAAGGGAAATTAGTCATGGCTGATGAATAAGGTCAATCTTCGGGTCAACTGATATTTGGTCTTTTGGCCTCGTTCTGAAGAAATGTCCAGTTATCCTTTATAGTTAAATTGTTGTAAACCATTCATTTTTGCATCTACATCTAATCATCGACATGATTCCTTTTATTCTACTTCATATTGTACTTGTATATGTGCATCCATGTATATAATTTATTTTAATGGTGAGCTAAGACATTCCCTTTTGTCATTTCTTCCCCTTATTTTTGCATCCCATGGTTGCATTTTCATCAAGTATGTTCATACATACATTCCATTCATAATAAGGGAATCTGATTCATCCTTATGATTACATCAAAGGGTTTCAAGATAGCACCTCCAACACACAGATACAATACTAGATTACAGTCCAGAATCATTAAGGAAGGCAAATGAAGAATTACAGAAAAAACTGGATCAGATGGCAGAAATGGTGGCCAGTATGAGACAACAAAATATGGCAAATTCACGCAACAATTCCAATGGGCAATCCTCTCCGAGTACACTCCCACATGGACTCCCCACAGCTCAGCCTACAAATGCCTCTCTCTCACCCCCCACACTCAATATACCTTTACAAGAAAATCAAACACAAATTCCTCAACCAACCACAAACACATTCACTTTCCCACTACCTCCACCCGGTGTGTACCCTTTTACACCCTCAATGTTTACCACAAGTGGAGGAATCCCAACAACTCTACCAATTCCCCCTCCCACCTACACTATGCCACCTCCTACCTCTGGACACACCCTAAACAATCCCGTGTTTGTGCCTGATGAATAATTTGAGAGAGAGATCGGTGGGGTCGAAAGTCAAATGGTATTGAGCCAGATAGAGGAGCGGCTCAAGGCCATGGAGGGCACTCATGCTTATGGCATTACTGATGCCTATGAATTGAGCTTGGTGGATGGATTGGTGATCCCACCAAAATTCAAAGTGCCTGAATTCGAGAAGTACAAAGGGACCACATGCCCTAAAGATCACATTACTATGTATTGCCGGAAAATGGCCGCATACTCCAAAGATGATAAGTTGCTAATTCACTATTTCCAAGATAGCCTTACCGGGTCTGCAACGCGGTGGTACAACAAGCTAGATAGGGGGGGCATTCACTCTTGGAATGACCTAGCCCGGGCTTTCATTGATCAGTATAAGCACATGACTGATTTGGTACCCGATAGACTGACCTTGCAGAATATGGAGAAGAAGTCTTCTGAATCTTTCACTGAATATGCCCAAAGATGGAGGGATATAGCAGCTCAGATTCAACCTCCTTTAACCGAGAAAGAGACCACAAGGTTATTTGTTAATACCTTGAAAGCTCCATACTACAGCCATATGTTGGCCGGTGCCACCAAAAGCTTTACCAACATGGTCCTTGTTGGAGAGATGGTGGAAAATGCACTCAAAACTGGCAAATTGGAAGGTGGGGAGTCTAGTGCGGCTAGGAAAAATCCAAAGAAAAAAGAAGGCGAGGTGAACACCGTCGGATATGGAGGATACCAACAATACCCCCAACAGCAATATCGACCAAACCAATCCCAATATCGACCATACCAACCACAATACCGACCATACCAATCCCAATACCAACCCCAATATCATCCCACCAACTACACACCACCTCAAAACACCTACCAACATCCTACCCCCAACTATGCTCAACCTCAAAACACTTATCAATATCCGATATCCAATACCAGTTATACTGCCTCCAGACCAAACACTCAAAATTGGAACCCAAGACCACCAAGAGAAAGGAAACAATTCACCTCTATTCCCATGACTAACACCAAACTTTATGCCAAACTCTTAAGCAACAAAATGATTGAACCAGTCCAATACTTAACCCCTTTACAGCCTCCCTATCCGAGGTGGTTTGATGAAAACGCCACATGTGCCTATCACTCGGGGGCTAAAAGACATAACATTGAGAACTGTATTCATTTGAAGGAAGTGGTGCAAGGCATAATCAATGAGGGTCGATTAACTTTCAATGCACCGCCAAGTGTAGGCACAAATCCTCTCCCAAATCATGGTGGAAACACTGTGAATATGATTGATGATGGGGTAGTTCATGTTAAGAGAAAAGTTGAAGAGATTATCACACCAATGAAGGTCGTATATCAGGCTTTGCTAAAGGCCCAAATGATTACTCCTTTGAAGTGTGAAGGTCATGAGCTCCAGTGTTGCACTGAATTTCGAGGAAAGTTGCAAGCTATAATGGATGCAGGTCTAATTGAATTTTATGCGGAGAGAAATGAAAGTACCGATATCTGTATGGTGAATAATGGAAATGAAGATTCTTCCCATTATAAACCAAGTTTGAAACTATCCGTGATTCAAAAGCCCAGCCTTGCCATTCCCATAGCCTCACCGAAACCAAGTCTACCAATTCCGATGACCCCTAGGCCGACATTGACTATCCCCGTATTGAAACCAAGCTTGAATCTGAATGTGCCAACACCGTTCCCCTATCGGAGTGATAGGGAGGTACCTTGGAGGTATGAGAGTTCAGTGCAACAGATGAATGCCAATGTCCAGGAATCTGAATCAGTGAATATTTCTGGAGTATGAGGCATGACTAGGAGTGGGAGATGCTATGCCCCAAATCCAATTGCCACTCTACAAAAAGAGAAGGGCATGGAGAAAAATGATGAAGTTGTTACACCATCTGTTGGAGAGCCGGAGAAAGAAATTGAAAAAGAAGTAACCAAGACGGTGGATGAAAATGATGCTTGTGAATTCTTGAAATTCATCAAACAAAGTGAATACAGCGTCATAGAACAACTAAATCGTTTGCCAGCCAAGATCTCTCTGTTAGCTCTGCTTTTGAACTCCGAGGCACATCGTAATGCTCTCCTCCGAATCCTAAACCAATCTTATGTGTCCAAAAACATCACCGTGGCCAATTTGGAACATATCGCCAGGGGTATTACAGTGACTGATTACATCTATTTCACTGATGAAGAGATCCCTTCCGGAGGAAGAGGCAATTACAAGGCACTGCACATCACCGTTCGGTG
Organism: Microcos paniculata; assembly: GCA_030664755.1. Classification (NCBI taxonomy): domain Eukaryota; kingdom Viridiplantae; phylum Streptophyta; class Magnoliopsida; order Malvales; family Malvaceae; genus Microcos; species Microcos paniculata. The sequence continues at coordinate 29,984,198 of CP131457.1, read as the reverse complement.
CAAGGATCATATGGTCGCCAAAGTATTGATTGACAATGGATCTGCTTTGAATGTGATGCCACTTCACACATTGATGAAATTGCCTATAGACCAATCTTTAATGAAAGCCAGTCAGTTAGTGGTTAGGGCATTCGATGGCACACGGAGGGAAGTCATTGGCGAGATGACTGTTCCGATAATTGTGGGGCCGGTTGAATTTGAGATCCTTTTCCAGATTATGGATATTTCGCCAACTTATAGCTGTCTCCTGGGTCACACCTGGATCCATATGGTCGGTGCTGTTCCTTCTTCCCTTCACCAGAAAATCAAGTTCTGAGTTGAAAATAAGATAGTTTCTATGTCCGGAGAAGAGGACATCCTGGTAATGCAACCTCCAAATACTCCTTACATTGAAGCTGCGGAAGAGGCAGTAGATTGCTCTTTCAGGTCATTTGAGGTGGCCGAAGTAACATGGGTAAAAGAAGGATTCAAGGTACCTAGCCCACATTTTTCTGGTTGCTTGAACATGCAAGTCAACATGACTGTTGGAAGAGGCTGTCGGGCCGGAAAAGGACTCGGAAAATATGGCCAAGGAATCCGTGAGCCTATTGTCTTACCAAAGGCGGAGCCCACTTTTGGACTTGGATATAAGCCTTCTTGGAGAGAAAAGTCCGAAGCAAGGGAGGAGAAGAAGTGCAAGCGTATGGCTGCATTGAGAGGAAGGGAACTTGAACCTAAGAAATTGAAGATTCCACCGTTGAAAGATAGTTTTGTTTTTGCTGGAACGATGAACCCAAAAAGATCAGTTGTTAAGCTTGAACAGTTATTAAAGGGATTGTCTATCAGCATGCTAGAGCACGGGGAATCAAGTAGTGGAACATTGGTTCAACGAATGGCACCGGGGACTGATTTGAATAATTGGGAGTCTTTCGAGATGCCAATGAACTTGTCAGATCTGAACATGTAATCATTAAGCTTTGAGAACTCATTTTATCCTACACTTCTACCCGAGAGTGTGGATAGTTGACTTTCATATGTTATGGGTTTTATTTTCATGTTTGCTCCATCATCCATGATATTGATATTCACACTACACCATGTATACATATCATTGTGTTTTCCTCTATATGTTTATCCTTGTTATTCATTTCTCCTTTCATTCATGGATCAAATGCATATATATATATACCCCTTTATTGTCTTTTGACCCCAGGACTTCAGACGATGAATGTAAAGACAACAAATATGGTCTTTTTGAGCCCGACTTTGATCGTTTTGTTAATGCGGATGACCTCGACAACGATGATGATGATGATTACTCTCTTCCCCCTGATCTTATGAGATTGATTGAAAAGGAAGACAAACAGATCTTACCCCACCAAGAGACCACCGAATTGATCAATTTGAGTGATGATGATGAAAAGAGAGAAGTTAAAATTGGCACTTCCCTAACACCTGAACAGAAGGAGGAACTAGTGTCGTTACTCAAGGAATATGCTGATGTCTTTGCCTGGTCCTACCAGGATATGCCGGGTCTGGATACTGAGATTGTGGTGCATAAAATGTCAATCAAGCCCGAATTTAAGCCAATACAGCAAAAGTTGAGCAGAATGAGGCCTTCCATGTTATTAAAGATCAAAGAAGAAGTGAGGAAGCAACTAGACGCAGGATTTTTGGAAGTAGCTACTTATCCTGAGTGGGTCGCAAATGTAGTACCAGTCCCGAAAAAAGATGGCAAAGTTCAAATGTGTGTGGATTACCGAGATGTCAACAAAGCCAGTCCGAAAGATAATTTCCCATTACCCCACATTAACTCTTTAGTCGACAATACGGCTAGACATGCAACATTTTCTTTCATGGATGGGTTTTCGGGGTACAACCATATTAAAATGGCTTCAGAAGATAAGGAGAAGACTGCTTTCACCACCATGTGGGGCACGTTCCAATACAACATGATGTCCTTTGGTCTCAAGAATGCCGGGGCAACTTATCAGAGAGCTATGGTGACTCTTTTTCATGATATGATGCATAAAGAAATCGAGGTGTATATGGATGGTATGATTGCCAAAGGCAGGAATCCAGAAGAGCATATGACTAGCCTGAAGAAGTTGTTTGAGAGGCTGTGCAAGTATCGGTTGAGGTTGAATCCGGCCAAATTTACTTTCGGTGTTACTTCAGGGAAACTATTAGGCTTTATTGTTAGTCAAAGGGGCATCGAGGTGGACCCAGATAAAATCAAAGCCATTTAGGATTTGCCAACTCCGAGAACTCAAAAGGAAGTAAGAGGTTTCTTTGGGCGATTAAACTATATCTCCCGCTTCATTTCCTAGTTGACTGCAAAATGTGACCCGATTTTCAAGCTTTTGAAGAAGAACAATATGGGAGAATGGACTGAAGATTGTCAGAAAGCCTTTGATAAGGTCAAGGAGTATTTGTTAAACCCACCAGTGCTAGTACCTCCTGTGCCTGATCGACCTCTAATCTTGTATCTGATAGTGTTGGAACACTCCATGGGTTGTGTTTTGGGGCAACATGATGAAACCAGCAAGAAAAAGCAAGCGATCTACTATGTCAGCAAGAAGTTCACAGAGTACGAGGCCAAGTATTCTCAGATAGAAAAGATGTGCTGTGCATTGGCGTGGGTAACTCAGAGGTTAAGACAGTATATGTTGTATAATACCACATGGTTGATAGCAAAGCTAGATCCAATCAGATTCCTCTTTGAGAAACCTTCATTGTCAGGACGATTGGCTCGATGGCAAGTACTGTTGTCAGAGTATGATATAGTTTATGTCTCCCAGAAAGCTATCAAAGGAAGTGCTATTGCCGAATTTCTAGCTGATAAAGCAGTTGACGACTATGAACCCATGAAGTTTGAGTTTCCTGATGAGAACTTGATGTCAATATTCAATACCGAGCTAGAGCAAGAAAAGAAATGGAGAATGTATTTTGATGGAGCATCAAATGCACTGGGGCATGGAGTAGGAGCTATCTTAATATCCCCAAATGGAGATCAATACCCGGCAACAGCAAGACTTGACTTTGACTGCACAAACAATATGGTAGAATATGAAGCTTGCATCTTGGGGATCCAGACGGCAATGGAGAGAAAGATTGAGGCTTTGGAAGTGTATGGCAATTCTGCTTTGGTGATATATCAACTGAGAGGTGAATGGGAAACACGAGACTCGAAGTTAGTACATTATCATAAGTACATCATGGAGTTGATTGAGCAATTTGAAGAAATCAGCTTTCATCATCTCCTTAGAGAAGACAATCAGTTGGCCGATGCATTGGCAACTTTAGCCTCTATGTTAAAAGTCGATAAAGGAGCTGAAATCGAAGCAATCAAGTTGGACATGAAGACTCACCCGACACATTGCATGAGTGTTGAAGAGGAGGGTGATGGCAAACCTTGGTTCTATGACATTGCCCAATACCTCAGATTTCAAAAGTATCCAGATCGTGCTGTTGAGAATGACAAAAAAGTTATCCGAAAAATGTCAGCAAACTTCTTCTTAGATGGTGAAATCCTTTACAAGAGGAGTAGAGATCAAGTAATGTTGAGATGTCTAGAGTCAGAGGAAGCCAAGAAGATTCTGGAAGAAGTTCATGGTGGGATCTGCGGAACTCATTCCAGCGGACATAGAATGGCTAAGCAAGTTATGAGATTAGGGTATTACTGGTTGACTATGAAGACCGATTGTATTAATCATGCCAGAAAATGCCATAAATGTCAGATCTATGCTGATCAAATTCATGTACCTCCTAGTCCATTGCATGTCATCTCGTCCCCTTGGCCTTTCTCAATGTGGGGCATAGATGTAATCGGGGCAATCTCACCAAAGGCTTCTAATGGGCATCAGTTCATCCTAGTGGCCATTGATTACTTCACCAAATGGGTTGAAGCTGCTTCATATGCCAATGTAACTTAGTCGGTGGTCACCAAGTTCGTGAAGAAGGAGATCATTTGTCGGTATGGGCTACCAGAAAGAATTATCACTAACAATGCTAAGAATTTGAACAACAAGATGATCGATGTAGTGTGCTCCCAATTCAAGATCAAACACAGCAATTCAACTCCTTACCGGCCAAAAATGAATGGAGCGGTCGAAGCAGCAAACAAAAACATTAAGAAGATTGTCCAGAAAATGACAGTGACTTACAAAGACTGGCATGAGAAACTTCCTTTTGCTTTACATGCTTATCGCACTACTGTAAGAACATCGACTGGGGCAACTCCATATTCCCTGGTCTATGGAATGGAATCAGTGGTGCTAGTTGAGGTAGAAATCCCATCTTTGAGAATATACAGAGAGTTGAAGCTCGAAGAGTCAGATTGGTTGCAAGAGAGATTTGACCAATTGAACTTAATCGAAGAGAAGCGGCTCAAAGCACTTTGCCATGGTCAATTGTATCAAAAGAGAATGATGCATGCTTATGATAAGAAGGTACGTCCGCGCGAGTTTACAGAAGGAGAATTGGTGTTGAAAAAGATTCTACCTACTCAACATGATCGCCGAGGAAAGTGGATTCCAAATTGGGATGGTCCCTACGTAGTGAAGAAAGCATTCTCGGGAGGTGCCCTAATCTTGCAAGAAATGGATGGGGATGAATTGCCACATCCAATCAATGCCGATGTTGTGAAGAAGTACTACACTTGAAGAATTAAAAAATGAATGATGAAGAAATGACAAAAAAATGAATGATAAAAAAAACAAAAACAAACAAAAAAAATGAATGAAATAATGAAAAAAATGAAAAAATGAAAAGTGCGTCTCAAGTTGAAAACCTGAAAAGGCGGTTTGAGTCTAAAAAAGAGAAGAAAAGGAGGGATCTGAGGCGAAAACCCGAAACGGCGGTTCAGATCCAATTAGGATGGTTCCTAAGCTGAAAGCCTGAAAAGGCGGTTTGGGAAGGTTGAGAAAGCGCAACAAAAAGGGCACCTAACTTGCATAAGAGGTCTTATTCGGTTACAGGGATTGGGGTAATCAGAAATCATCAGACGTTGTCAAACGTCACTCTAGCAATGATGAGTTAATCAAAGGTGGGATGCGAGATGACCAGTTTTTGTTACTCATGCATTCATCGCTTTGAGGTCATGTGCCTTTCTTCTTCATTTTGCTACAAACTCATTTGTTATAAACTCTTCGTCATAAACTTGTAATGAGCTTGTTATAATTTTATCTGTTGTATATAGATATATCTTGCACACTTTCCTTTAAAAGATCCATGTGTTTCCTTTAAATATAAATGGCATAATTTTTCTTTGTCATGGAAGGATAAGCAAATAGGTAAGTAAATGCCATGACATTGGATGTCGCTTTCAACAAAAAAGGGGGAAAGAAATGTAGGATTAAAATGAGTTCAATAGCTTGTGGTTGATGCCAGAAATGTGATGACACATGAACAAAAATAATCTTGGACTGTGATGTTCAAACAACGGTGTTTTGAAGAGAGGGTCTGGGGCATGTTGATGCCGGAAAAGGTGTGATGAAAGGATGTTCTCCAATTTGAAGCTCAAAGAGTAGAAGTTGGGCCAAAACAGTAGGCTATCTTGAAAACTTTGAGGTAAAGTGACAAAACATTACCACTTAAGCATGAGCATGCAAAAATGCATCCTTCTAGCATCATTCTTCATGAACATCCATTATGCATCATGGCTTAAAGATTACAGGTTAAACTCAGTTCAAGATTGTGAGGTTAGTCTTGTACAAGAAGATCCTCAGGTAACTCTCCAAAACTCCTTTAAGGTCTTTCCATGCTTAAGGTAATTATCTGTGATTCAGTTCAATCTAGCATAAATTATTTCTACAATTTCTTCAAGATCTTTAAAATCATTTCTGTTTAAGATGATTTTCTAAAATTGTTTCTGTTGAGAACAATTTCTTCAAAATTTAAGATCATTTTGTTTAAGATGATTTTCTCAAAATTGTTTCTGTTTAGAGCAATTTCTTCAAAATTTAAAATCATTTTGTTTAAGATGGTTTTCTCAAAATTGCTTCTGTTTAGAGCAATTTCTTCAAAGTTTAAGATCATTTTGTTTAAGATGGTTTTCTCAAAATTGTTTCTGTTTAGAGCAATCTCTTCAAAATTTAAAATCATTTTGTTTAAGATGGTTTTCTCAAAATTGTTTCTGTTTAGAGCAATTTCTTCAAAATTTAAAATCATTTTGTTTAAGGTGATTTTCTAAAATTGTCTCTGTTCAGAACAATTTCTTCAAAAATCATTCCTGTTTAGGATGGTTTTCTAAAATTGTTTCTGTTTAGAACAATTCCTTCAAAAATCATTTCTGTTTAGAGTGGTTTTCTCAAAATTGTTTCTGTTTAGAGCAATTTCTTCAAAAGTTTAAAATCATGTCTGTTTAGAGTGGTTTTCTCAAAATTGTTTCTGTTTAGGACAATTTCTTCAAAAGTTCAAAATCATGTCTGTTTAGAGTAGTTTTCTCAAAATTGTTTCTGTTTAGGACAATTTCTTCAAATTTAAAATCACTTCTGTTTAGAATGGTTTTCTCAAAATTAGCACAATTTCTTCAAATTTAAAATCATTTCTGTTTAGGATGGTTTTCCAAAATCGTTTCTGTTTAGGATAATTTGATCAAAACTTAAAATCATTTCTGTTTATGGTGATTTTCTTAAAATTATTTCTGTTTAGGGCAAAATCATTATTGTTTAGGATAGTTTTCCTAAAATTAGTTCTGTTTAGGACAATTTCCTTGATTTTGAAAATCAGTTCTATTAAGAGTGATCTTTTTCAAAACCCCAATACTGTTTAGTACACATTTGAGTAAAGAGTGTCTACATCTTTGCTTATTTCCTAATTATCCAGAAGCTTACACTTCTAGATCATTAAGAAATAATCAAAGAGGGGCAACTGTAGACACTTATTTTTTAAATTAACTGATTAATTGGTTAATTAGTCAGTTAATTAAGTTAATCATTTTCGAATTTTATTTTCCTTTTTAAGTTTAGTTTATTTTTGTTTATTCCTATTACCTTATTTTACTCTATTTAATTTTAATTTCATCTCTTTACTTTGCAGGTAATTTTGAACCTAAAATCAAAAGGCCAACCGGTTAACTCGGTTCTCATACGAAGTCATCCAAAACTAGGAAGCCAAGCCAAGTTTGAGTTAACTCATGAATCATGCAAAATATGTATATATATATATGTATTTATATATATGTATATATATTTATGTATATATATGTTCATATGTATATATATTTATATGTATATACACATACATATTTATATATAATTATATGAGTATGTATATATCTATATATACGTATATATCTATATATATATATTTATACATAAATATATACCCAAAGGCCATTACTCCACTTATTTTAAAGGCCATGGAAGACCGAAAGCCACTACCATGCAAAACCAAAAGAACAAAAAACACACGCACACTTTCACGATGGGTCGTGTCACCAAGGCTTCCACCCCCGTTGCTCAAACCGGACCAACCTTGCTGCTCTGCTCGACTGCTCGTGCTCTTGCGGTTGCTGTTGCCACTGCCGCTGCTCACCATTTCACTGCCTTTGCTCACCATCTCGGCCACTGCCAAAACATCAAACAGATTCTGCTATAGTGAGTTAATAGAAGGTTGTTAAGGAAGCCATGATCTATACAGCGATTGACAACTTCTACTTAACAGATGAGCAGCTTCAGAACTCACATTCGACCAAAGATGGTATAGATGAATGTACTGAAACTACACTAATAATCTATGGCTGTGAGCTCATCCAAGAAGGCGGAATTTTACTTAAATTACCTCAAGCTGTCATGGCAACTGGGCAGGTTCTATTTCGTCGCTTTTACTGCAAGAAGTCATTTGCGCGCTTCGATGTGAAGATAGTTGCGGCTAGTTCTTTGTGGCTTCCAACAAAACTAGAGGAAAGCCCTAGGAGGGCGAGGCAAGTTATCATAGTTTTCCACAGAACGGAATGTAGGAGAGAGCGTTCACCCTTAGAGCACTTGGACCTTTATTCAAAGAAATTTTCAGACTTGAAAGCTGAATTGAGCAGAACAGAAAGACACATATTGAAAGAGATGGGTTTTGTTTGTCATGTTGAGCATCCTCATAAGTTCATATCGAACTACCTTGCGACCCTTGAAACCCCTACTGATTTGACGCCTAATTTGAGGCAGGAAGCATGGAATCTATCAAATGATAGCTTACGTACTACATTGTGTGTTCGGTTCAATAGTGAGGTTGTGGCTTGTGGAGTTGTATATGCTGCAGCCCGTAGGTTCCAAGTACCACTTCCTGAGAACCCACCGTGGTGGAAGGCGTTTGATGCAGAGAAATCTGGGATTGATGAGATTCTCAATCTCAGCCAATTCCAAAGGAAGTTCCACCGATCCCATCAGCTAACAATAGTGCTAATGGTTCTAACACCGCCACCTCCAGCAGCGCTGTTCCCACGGCCTCCACCGCCACCACTTCCGCGTCTGCCACTGCAACGGCCAACGTTGGCACTGGGCAAATGGTCTTGCCCCATGGGGTTATCGGCAATAACTTTGGAGGTGCACATGTAACCTCAAGTTACACCCTCGAGAATTCTAGCACAGCAGCTCGCCACGACTGCAACAGCAGCCAGCAAGAGTTACAGCAACAGCAGCCACTACAGCCTCCATGCCACCGCTCCACAGCTGCCACAACAGTACAACATCTGCCACATTTTCTGTACCGCCATGCACAGCAGAGTCTAATTCTAATTTTCTGTACAGTAGGGGCTGTCATTCAGATATCAGAATGGATTGAAGTTCCTAAGAAGAATTTGACTGTAGAAAATACAACCAGTGCTTCTCCCAATGTATCTGTTGATGATGGTTCTAAAAACACTTCTGAACAAAGTACTAATAGCTTGGATTCAGATAGTGGAATTAGCGATGCTTCTAATACTACTGCTGAAGAACCAAGTACAGCGGATCTTGGTACAGAAAGAAAACTAAAGAAGTGAACCTTCAAAATTCCACTGAAGATTGTGAAAAAAACAATGGGGCCCGGAATGTCTCTATCAAAAGAATCTTTTTCTGATGCTAAACAAAAAGTGGAAGCATTGGATAAGAAGGATGCAGAACGAAGAAGAACAGCAGAGTTAAAAAAAATAACCTTAAGGAATATATATATGCCATAAAAGAAAAGTTTGAAACATCTGAAGACTTTGAAAAAGCATCGTTAAATGATGAACGACAATTGGTTATCACAAAGCTTGATGAGGTTCAAGAATGGCTATATACTGATGGTGAAGATGCAACTGCCACGGAGTTTCAGGAACGCCTGAATTTGTTGAAAGCAACTGCTGACCCAATATGTTTCAGATTTAAGGAGTTGACTGCACGATCGGAAGCAGTAGAAGTTGCCCGACGATATCTTAACGAACTAGAACAGACCATTCATGGTTGGGAGACCGAGAAACCTTGGCTGCCTAAAGACAAAGTGGATGAGCTTTCGGCCAGTATGGACAAGTTCAAGACTTGGTTAGATGAGAAGGAGGCTGAGCAGAAAAAGACATCTGGATTCAGTGCACCTGTTTTCACATCTGAAGAAGTGTATGGAAAAGTATTTGACTCCATGTTTTCCGGAAATTTGTTGGCTCCATGTTTTATGGGGGTTGTGGCTCCATGTTTTATGGGGGTGTGGCTCCATGTTTTAAGCCACGAGGGGTTTCAAAATAAAAAGGAAGGTAGCCCTCTTTGAACGGCAAAACAGAAAAAAAGAGAAGAGAGAGCACGAGAGAGCTTCAGCCCTCTTTCAACGAAAAAACAGAAAAGGAGAAACAAATAGAGGGAGAGAGGGGAGAGCAGAGAGCGTGGAAAAGAGGTGCTAGAAAGCTTCAGCCTTCTTTCAACAAAAAGAGAAAAGAAAAAATAGAGAGGAGAAGAAGAGGGCGTGGAAGGCTTCAGCGTTTTCTCTCCAAGGAACAAAAGCTGGAGCTTTCTTTCAAGCAGAAAAAAGAAGAAACAGGGGTGCTAGAGAGCTTCAGCACTCTTTAAAAAAAAATAGAAAGGAAGAAACGGTGGGAGAAAGCTAGATCATTTTTACTTCAAGCACAGAAAAAAAAATAGAGAAAGAAGAAGAGAGAAAGAGAGTCCAAAAGAAATTTTTTCTTCTTCTTCTTGATTTATTTTAAACAGATTGGCTAGAGAAAATAGAGAAAAAGGCTTGTTGTTCATCAATCTTTAGCCATTCTCTTCTCCACAAAGCCATTATTATCTTTTCTTTTTTTGTTTTGGTACAAAACTTCATCTTTTTAGGTAAAGTTCTTAGCTTTATTTTCAAGATCATTTCTTTTTACTTTTAATACATTCTTGCTTTGTCTTGTTAAATTTGTTAACTTTCTTTTTTATGATGATGTTTATGATTTATAAAGCTTTTGTATATTGCTAAATAATTTGCTTAGTTTAATATGTGCTTCTAATATATTCAAGATGATTTTTTTTACTTGCTTATTTATTTTATGTTATTTTTTGTTAATGTGCCATTTCTCTTAATTATTTACATGATTATGCAAAAAGTCCCTAACTTTCATTGTTTTGCATTCTTGTTTATTATTTTTCAAACTTGCTTTACCCATTCCATGTGTTTGCTTAGTTGAAAGTCTTAATCTTGATTAAAAAGATTGTATTTTTGAACTTATATTCACATTCTTGTTTGATTAAAAATATAATCTTGATTATAAAGATCAAACTTTAAGTTGATTAACTTGTTTACTTAGTTAAATGATAAGCTTAGGATTAAAAATTGCACCTTTTTGCTTGTGGATATTTTAGCTTGATTAAAAATGAAAGCTTGGTTAATAAAAATTGAATCTTTAAGTTTATTTTTTTTATTTTATTTTTATTTAAATAGAAATAATCTCAGATTTTTTTTAAAATAAAAATTTGAATTTTTAAACTTATATAAATGCATATTTAGTTTAAGATTTAAATTTTTCTATCATGGAAATTATCTTTTTGCCCTTGAATATGTGTTTTGTCTAACATAAAAATTTATGCTTGCATATAAAATGACCTCTTTGCCCTTTTGGATATGTTAGCTTAATTAGTAATTATATCATATGTTAAATTACTGTTTTGCCCTTTTATGTATGCTTTTTAATTTAAAATTTAATCTTACATGTAAAATTACCCTTTTGCCCTTGCATGTGTTTTTGCTTATTTAGCAATTGTATCTTGTATTAAGTTGCCTTTTTGCCTTTGTATGTATGTTTGATTAATTAAAGATTGAATCTTATATGTGAAATTACCCTTTTGCCCTTGCTTATATATTTGTTTAATTATGAGTTGAATTTTGTATAAAATTACATACTTGACCTTGTATATGTGTTTATTTAAATTAAAGCTTGCTTATATGTGTTAAATTAGTTGTTGTGCAATTTGATCTTGTAAAATTAAATTTAAATTCCCATGTTTTATTTATTTATCATAATATATTGTGCAATTAATTGCGTATATGTGCTAACCCTCCTTTGTCTCATTCATGCGTAATTAAAATTAGAACATTAGTTTTCAAAAAATTCATATGCATGGGGTAACCGAAAGATGCCTCGGGAGTCTGAGGTTTCTGAAAGTTTTTCTCTGATGAGATGTTTTCTCGGTGTCTAATCGGGAGTTCGATCGGGCCCGGGAGAATTTTTCATTCCTTCAAAATTAAAAATATGTTTTTCATGTAATTTTCATAAAAAGCATGCATCATGTTTACGATTTTCTTTAATTTCTTAAAATTTGCGAATGAACTCCAAAAATTTTCCTTTTACAAAAGGAATGTTTATTACAAAACCTTTTTTTATTTTTATTTCATTTTAAGAAAATCTCTTGTTTAAGAAGCCCAATTAAAATTAAAAGGAATGTTTATTCCAACATTAATTTCAAAACTTGTTTTAGAAGTTCTTTGAGAGATCTTAACTACCCAATTATAGTTAAGGCCTCTCAAATTAATTCAAATTTTGTTAAAAAATCACTTTTAACATTTGTTTTCTTTTTTTTTTATTTCTTTGAAAGGGAATATTCATTTTCTTTTGACCTTTTTTTTTTAATTTTTCAAAATACTTTTTTGGGAAAACTTTAGTATATTTAATTGATTAAGACCCTTCAAGTAAACTTCATTTTTATCAAAAATGCAATGTTTATTCTTTAAATCTTTAAAAATCCTTTTTTAAAAATCAGTTTTATTTGATAGAAAGAACATTTATTTTTTTGAAAGGTCTTAATTCATTAATCTACTAAGGTTTTCTTACTAAACTAAATTTTTGTCAAATTATTCCCTTCAACAAATTAAAAGGAATATTTATTCCGACATTGTTTAAAATTAAATCTTTCTAAGAGATTTTAATTTGAGAAATCATAATTAATTTCTCTTAACGTGATTTTCAAAACATGAATTTAAGGATGTTTATCCCAACCTCTTTGCAAAATGTTTTCTAGAAGGTTTCAATTAATAATCTCATAATTGAGACTTTCTAAAATTAAAATTAAACCTTTGTTTTTCATAAAAGGATATTTATCCCCATTTTTAAATTTGACTTTGATTGTTGAAGAATATTTATTCCTATTTAGAAATTGAATCTCCATTCTAAGTAGGGAATTTCTCCAAATTCAAAATTGGGCTATGGATTTTCACATCAAAAGGAATGTTCATTCCGACATTAAGTCTTTAAATTTCGAATTTAGTTTTTACAATGGGATGCTTATCCTACATTAAAAGGAATATTTATTCCGACATTTGAAATTATGTTTTTCTTAAGTTGATTTTAAACACGTTTTATTATTATTCTCCAAGTAAAATATTTCAAGACTTTTGTGGTACCGATTTCCGGGCGTCTTGGGGGTGCTAATCCTTCCCCAAGCGTAACCGACTCACAAACCTAAAATCTTTTTTGTAGACCAGTTTTCTTTCCTTAACTTGACATAATCTTTCTAGATTTATGTTAAGTTAAACCAATAGGTGACTAACCACACCTATTAAAAATAAAAGGTTAGTGGCGACTCCATTTGTTTTTAGACTGTTTAGTCCCAAATATTTTTCACGCCATACCATTTATCGTCGGAGCGGTAAAACGTCTCGACAAATAGGACAGCCACTAAACCACATTAACAGATGATTTAGCAGGAACTAATACAAAGCCAATTGAGATTAAGCTGCTAAAGCAGAGGATATTTAGTAAGAAATAAACACCAAGTTAAATCAGGAAACTTAAGTTGTAAACTTGGAAGTTTAGCTCTTAAGTTGTAAACTTGGAAGTTGGAAGACAAGCACATTCTCTCTTTTTCCTCTGTCCTCCCCTACAATTTCGAAACCTTTCTGCCAGTACACCAGCCTCCAAATTTGTCCTCACTGGCCTGGCAGAAGAGACAAACACAAAATCGATTAATAGATAGTGAGAGACATGGGAACTTAACCAATCACAAGGAATTAATCGAGGGAAAAAGAGAGGAATTTTTGAGCTAAAAATAAAGACCATTGGATGAACAATAAGGACATTTTCCCACCTTCGATGGGAACCCTAAATCTGCCTATTTAAAAGCCCTGCAATAAGGAAGAACGAGGGAGCTCCAACGATAACAAAAAACGAAAAGAGCTTCAACCGTATAGAAAAAAAAATTAACCGCATAAAGAAAACAAAAATGTTCAGAAAAATAGAAGTTTCTTACCAAGAAAATTGGGTTTTTCTTCTTGAGGATCATGTGGTCAATCCGAATGGTGGAGAAGAGGGATTCGGTATCAAGAACAATATATTAAACTTTGAAGGCGATTTGACAGTGGAAGTTTTCGTATTAAAGCCTTGAAGGGTTCAGACTTTGGGAAGGCTGTGGACTTCTTTGAGTTTCATTGGGATGACAAAGGGCTTAGAGGAAGGAAAGGAAGATTGACTATAACGTCTGTGTGAGGTTATGAGGAGTTTCAACTGACGGTGAGGGAGTGAGGGCATCTCCAACCCATTACACCAAAATTTACACCATTTTGGTGTAAAAGGATAATATTCTTAGAATATTCTAACACTAAATTTTATTCCACTCCAATGTATTACACCATTTTTTACATCAATTATATTATAATATAACATCTATTATTTAACTTAATATAAGTATCTAAATAATTATTTAAACAATTAAATTAATCTTTAGATAATACTAACGATATATTTTATTAATTAAAAATAATATTATTAAATAATATTTAATATTTTTCTTATAATTTATTTAATCATATGTTATTAATAACTGTTAACATTATGTCACAAATAATTAATAAAATATTATTTCATATAATTTACGAAATTAAAATATAATCAATAAAAAAGATTACATTTTTGTTTCATATTTAACAATTTTCTGAATTAGTAAATCGCTCCATAGATGTTCAATTATGCATTATGGAGAGCAAAGTGAGCTTCTTTATCTTTGATTTACCTATGCCGAGTGAGAAATTCTTGAAATCGGGTTGTTTTATCTCTTACCATCTCAACATCAGGGGCTGCTGCTTCCCTTCAATTTTGAATGTCTGCATGCATATCACGTTCATCCTCAATAATCATATTGTGCATTATGATACATGCTGACATTATATCATGCAATACCCGTTTGTTCCAAAAACGTGCCGGCCCTTTAACGATTGCAAACCGTGATTGAAGCACTCCGAATACACGCTCTGCATCCTTTCTACAGGCTTCTTGTATTGTTGCGAATAACTTTTTTTTTACCTCGAGGCTCATGAATGGTTTGTACAAGAGTAGACCATTTAGGATATATGCCATTGGCTAAATAATAACCTGTGTTGTACTCCTTTTCTTGAATGACATAATTAGACGGAGGTGCTATACCGTCAGCAAGGTTTGCAAACAAGTGGGATGCCTCCAACACATTAATGTCATTGTTTGAACCTGGCAAACCAAAATGTGCATGCCATATCCATAAATCATAATCAGCTACAGCCTCAAGAATAATAGTTGGCAATCCATTACATCCACTGTATTGTCCTGCCCAAGCTGTTGGACAGTTTTTCCAAGTCCAATGCATACAATCTAAACTTCTTAACATTCCAAGAAAGCCACGTAACTCACCGATTTCAAGCAGTCTTGCAACATCATTAGCGTTAGGTGCTCTCAGATAACGTTCTCCAAAGACCTCTACAACAGCACGACAAAATTTCTTCATGCTTTAAATTGCTGTTGATTCTCCAATTTTAATGTATTCATCAATTGAATCAGTTGGCACACCGTACGCCAACTTTCAAAAAACTGCTGTTAGTTTTTACAAACTAGACAATCTCAGTTTGCCACATCTATCTTGTTGTTGCACAAAATAGTTATCATGATTTTCAACAGCAGTGACAATTCGTAAGAATAAACTTCGACTCATTCGAAATCATCAGCGAAACATTCCTTCATTATATCTTGGATTTTCTGCAAAGTTATCGACCAACGAATTACATTCTGCCTCTGCACGATCACGATAAATCACTTTGTGACCATGAACTGAGCCTTTAAGTCTTGGCCGGTTCTCCTCATTGTTCATATGATAAGCCATAAAATGGTTGGTGTTAGCATATACACTCACTAATGCTGCTTGTTGGACTTGAATAGCTTGACTTTGTGATTCTATTACACTAGTAAGATCAAATTCATCCTCTGAAGATGATGATGAAGATGAATATGAAGAAGATGACGAATATGATATATGAAATTGACCATCATTGAAACTCATGGTCGATGATAAATAATGGTAGAAGGTTGACTGATAAAAATAGATTGTTATGCATTGCAATTTATAGTATTCAATAAACTTCATAGAATCTTAACTTTGATCTAATGTAGCCGTTGGATAAAAAGAGACATTGATCTCAATCGTTAATTTCAAATTCATTGATATTGCACATCATGTGTAAGACATGCCAGAAATGATTTCACAAGGATCAATGCACTTCAAAGAATCTTAATTGTGATTTAATCTAGCCGTTGGATAAAAGGTGATGTTAATCTCAACCGCTAATTCAAATGCATTGATATTACACATCATGTGTAAGACATGTCAGAAATAATTTCACAAGAATCACTGTACTTCAGAGAATCTTAACTGTGATATAATCTAGCCGTTGGATGAAAGGTGACATTAATCTCAACCGTTAATTCAAATGCATTGATATTTCACATCATGTGTAAGACATTTCAAAAATAATTTCACAAAAATCAATGCACTTCAGAGAATCTTAACTATGATATAATCTACCCGTTGGATAAAAGGTGGCGTTAATCTCAACCGTTAATTCAAATTCTCATCTCTCATAAATCATAGATCTATAAATAGTGGATTGCTTCCATCAAATTGAAAGCATCTAAGCCTAAACCAATATTTCAAATCTCTACAAAAATGTCAAGTTCAAAGTTGGGTCACAAAGTTTCAAAAACACCCCGTTTTGCAGGACATCCTGCTGAGGAAGATCGGATTCTATGTGAAGTATATCTTGATATTTCTCAAGACCTAATTATTGGTAGATATCAATCTACTACACAATTTTGGTCTCGTATTGAGACCAAATATCATGCACTGTTACCAGAACATATCAATAATGTTCGACCTCTTAAATCTCTACAAACTCGGATGCAGACGATACAGACAGCTGTTGGCAAATTAAGAGGATGCATTCGATAAATCGAAAACTTGAATCCAAGTGGTGCTTTAGAACAAGATATCGTAAGTTCTAGATAAATGTAGTATTTAGAATTTTTTTGAAAAATTATATCTATTCTTATTCTTGAACACTTAACCCTAACTCGAGTTTCTAATGGTGTTTCATAGATTAATCAAGCGAAAGTTTCACTGGCACAAGGCCCAAATTTCAATAAAGGATTCAAATTTGATCATGTCTGGCATCTCGTTAAAGACACAGAGAAATATGTAGACAATAACATCATGAAAACTCCTAGTCATAGAAAATGAAGCAATTGTAATGAAAGGTCACAATCCGACTCGAATAGATCAGATAAGTCAATTAGGTCATCATCATTTTGTATTGATTTAAATGCAGACTTCAAAACTGAAGATCAATTCAATAATGATGCAGAGCGTTCTACTGGGAGGAAGAAGGAAAAAATGAAAAAGAAACATGATGAAGAAATGAAACAATACGTTAAACTATGATACAGGAGAATCACGAAATCAAAGGAATGTTCCAACAAAGCAACACGTGTTTGCAACAAAATTAATCTTTGCTAGAAAAGAATTATGAACTTCAGTTGGTATGGTCTCAAAATGAGAAAAATAAAATTGGAGTTGCGAGAACGACGAGAAGAAAATAAAATTTTACAGAAATATGTAGATTCTATTAAAGATCCATTGTTACGTGAAGCTCTTAGAAATCAACAAATTAGGATCTGTGCAAACAGAGCTTGTGATCAACAATCTCAAGAAAGGGTTGGCTCATCAAATGACTTTAACCAATATTTTGCTAATTTGGGAGGAAATGGTGATGATCTTCTAAATTTTTAAATGTTTATTTAGCATATATTATTGTGAACTAGTTATAATTATTTTTTGTTGTAATAGTAGTTGGTGGATTAATCTATGTTTTAATTTAATTTCTATGTTAGTTTAACTTGTGTTTTGACTATAATTTAAGTAAATTGATGTTTAATTACTTTTATTTTATTTTCATTGAATTCTTACGTAGTTTATCTATTTTATATTTATAATTATTTATAAAAATATGTTTAATATTGGTCTCAATTTAAAGGTCTCAATTAGATCTTTCTAATGATATATTTTTTCTTAATAATTCAAAAATTAAATTTAAATACAATAAAAAATATATAAATACAACAAAAGTTAAAATGATATAAATGTAATTAAAACAAAAGTTAAGGATATTTTTGGAAGAAAAAAATCATCCCACCAATTTGGTGGGATGAAATGTTGCTCCAAACACCAAAATATGCACTACTTTGGCATTGTACCGCTCCATTGAAGATGGTCTCAGGCAATGTTAGGACGACGGAGAAGAGAGTTCAAAACAACAAGAAGAAGGAAAGGGGGCTGTTTGACTAAGGAAGTCAACGAGCAGTTTTTTGTAATTGTTGGGAGGCCAAAATTTCCTTTGGGCTCTTGCAATTGGTGGCCCGTCTTCGTTGGATTATTTTGTCTCCTTATTGGGTAAAATCTTGAGGTTGGTTGAGTTGATAAAGCTTTGGACCTCTGCATGAAAGGTTTGAGGTTCGAGTTGTGCCAATGGTTCTCATTGGTGGGTGATCTGTAAGTACCATTGTCAGCCCTCTCTAAGGCTTGTGGCATGCTCTGACCTTAGACTGGGGCAGCCTCCCTTAAACTTTTTTCTACCAAAAAATAATCTTGAACCTTGGCCTAATGTTAAATAGTCCTCTTAATGTATTTCATGTTAGTTTATTTTGTTAATATGCTTATGTGTTTAATTATAGTCAAATCCTGATAATTAGTTGGGTGTTGTTTCAGTTCATGTATATTTTTGTTATAATCAATTTCATGTTCTCTTGAGAGTCCGTCTATGTTTAGTGTGAAAGGAAATCGAGAACAAATAAACATAGCGGAAATATAAAATTTCGGTTCCCACCAGGATCCATGCGGAAGAGATCCTATTCAGTGATAGAAATATTACCTTGCTTGTGTTATAAAATTAGAAATTAAAGCTGGATTGAATCAAGTTGTAGTGAAAATTCCTCAGGATCTCACCTCTACAGTATCCACATGATCAAGCAGCAACCAATCCTCGTCTCACGAAGATTAGGAATGGAGTTTTCTCTACCTTTTGTGCTAGCAAAGGAATAGAGAATTCTAATTGTGTTTTTTTTCTGCTTAAAATATATATATATATATATATATATGCGTGTCTCACACTCCTTTTATATTTAGGTTAAAACTCTTTTAACCTAATTAGATTTGGATTATACTTTTAATCCATTTAGACTTTAGCTAACTCGTAATCATGCCTAAGTGATTTATCTTTGGGCATAACCCACCAATCTCCCATTTACACTAAGATGAATTACCCATTATCTAAATTTATAAACTCCATTGTGCATTTGATCTTTGTGTGCGACCCTATAGGTTCTTGTAACATTAGTAGTGACACTAAAAATATTTTAACATCACAAGCAATGAGCGGTATCTAGCAGCATATCATTGCTATCTAAGTCACAAAAGCATCATGATTCGATACAACCTTATTAGTGATTAATGTTAATGTGTAGTCTAATCCCTTTGTCCATGATATCTCAATTGAACACAAGTCATGGAATGTGTCATACTTGTATAGTTCAATCTATATGTTTCTTGATTCCCAAGTAGACTATTCAAAACAAATCCAATTGATATCTCATATCAATTCATTTGAGCATGGCCATGCATTTTAGTCTCTCTCAATCAAGGGGCCCAAGATATCACTCTTGTTATATAAGAGGGACAAATTCTATCTTGATCATGCATATTCCTCTGCATGATTTATTGCATACCCAATTACGGCCTTTATAGTCCACCCTGTTATGAGTGACGGTTGACCGTATTAAAGTACACAATTCCTCATGTAGGAATCTATGGTGATCTCAAGTCTAAGGATCACTTACATCATTATCACTCTGAGATTCACTTATGACATTCATATAACAATCCATGCAGTGTTCTCATTACGAGTCGGTCCAGTACATAAGTTCTTTAACATGTACCTATATGCTGACTTGACGTCTTATATCCATGACAACTTCTTGTCATTAGTCACACATACTAGTCTTCATGTATTATTGTTATCCCAGTTCACAATAATACTTGACCAGGGACATTTAAGAATAATTCATAATTATTCTAGGGACCTTATTATGATTATTTATATTACGTAGGTATCAAATAACAATAATAATGAAATTGCCATTTAATAAAATACAATACTAGCATGATAAAATGTATATCGAAAACCATCATCATATAATAGGTTCTAATGTATACACCAACAATCCTACATCCAATCACTCATGTATTTAATACCAACTGAGCTAGTGTGACGATCATGCTTCTGTTGCGTCAGAGGCTTCATCAATGGATCGGCGATATTATCATCAGTCGGTACTTTGCATATCTTCACATCTCCCCTATCAGTGATTTCTCGGATGAGATGGAAGCGCCGAAGTATATGTTTGGATCATTGGTGAGATCCGGGTTCCTTAGCTTGTGCAATAGCCCTACTATTATCACAATAAAGCTCTATAGGATCTGCAATGCTAGGTATAACCCCAAGTTCAGTGATGAACTTCTTGATCCAAACAGTCTCTTTTGCTGCTCTACTAGCAACTATATACTCAGCCTCTGTTGTAGAATCGGCTACTGTGTCTTGCTTCGAACTCTTCCAGCTTACAGTACCACCATTTAGGCAAAACACATACCTAGATTGCGACCGAGAATCATCTTTATCAATTTGGAAACTTGCATCTGTGTAACCTCTCACAGTGAGTTCCTCTTCACGTCCATATATCAAGAAAGTATCCTTAGTTCTTCTCAAGTACTTAAGGATATTCTTAACAGCAGTCCAGTGACGCTCACCTGGATTAGCTTGGTACCTGCTTGTCATGCTTAAAGCATACGAAACATCTTGATGAGTACATAACATAGCATACATGATAGATCCAATGGCAGATGCATATGGAATCTTACTCATGCGTTCTCTCTCATCTTGTGTCATAGGACACTGATCCTTCGAAAGAATAACACCATGTGTTATAGGCGAAAATCATTTCTTAGAATCCTGCGTGCTAAACCGTTTTAGCACTTTGTCTATGTATGTACTCTGACTTAGGTCAATTAACTTTCTAGATCTATCTCTATAGATCTTAACACCTAATATATAGGTGGCTTCACCTAAGTCCTTCATAGAGAAACATTTCCCTAACCAAGTCTTTACAGACTGTAGAGTAGGGATGTCATTCCCAACACTAGGAAGACAACTCTGCTCCCACTAACCTTTTTGTAAACACAAGGCTCATCTTCATTTTTGATAAAACCAAACTCTTTGATTGCATCATTGAAACGAAGATTCCAGCTCCAATAAGCTTGTTTCAATCCATAGATGGATCTTTGTAGCTTACAAACCTTCCCAGCATTTTCTGGAGTACCAAAACCTTCTGGCTGTGTCATGTACACATCCTCTTGAAGATTTCCATTGAGGAAAGTGGTTTTGACATCCATTTGCCAGATTTCATAATCATGGAATGCAGCTATCGCAAGCAAAATCCGAATGGATTTAAACATCGCGACCGAAGAAAAGGTCTCATCATAGTCAACACCATGAATTTGTTGGAAACCTTTAGAAACCAATCGCCCTTTATAGGTATGTACATTTCCATCCATGTCAGTTTTCTTCTTGAAAACCCACTTGTACCCTATGGGTTTTACCCCTTTAGGTGGATCAACCAAAGTCCACACTTGGTTGGCATACATGGATTCCATTTCGGATTTCATGGCTTCAAGCCATTTCTCGGATTCTGGACCCGATACCGCTTCTTGGTAGGTAGTGGGCTCATCTTGATCCATGAGTAGAACATCACCATGATGAGTTATGAGCAAGGCATATCTAGCAGGCAAATGGTGAGTTCTAGAGGACCTACACAGTGGTTGTGTTTCTTGAGCAGGTTCTTCTTCCACAACAACTTGTGGACTCTGCTTAGATTCCACCTGAGGTTCAGTGTCTTCTTGTTGAGCTTGAACTTCATTAATATTTTGTTGTTGATATTGAACTTACTCAAGATCAATCTTGCTCCCACTACTTTTTCTAGAAATGAATTCTCTTTCTAGAAAAACACCAGTCCGAGCAACAAACACTTTGTTCTCTGTGAGATTATAGAAATAACATCCTTTAGTCAACTTAGGATACCCAACAAAGAAGCATTTTTCGGATTTGGGTTCAAGTTTATCTGATGTTTGGCATTTGACATAAGCCTCACAACCCCAAATCTTCATAAAAGACATACTAGGACGCTTCCCAGTCCATATCTCATATGGTGTCTTTTGAACCGATTTAGATGGAACACTGTTAAGTGTAAAAGTACCCGTTTCTAATGCATGTCCCTAAAAGGAAACTAGAAGATTTGCATGACTCATCATTGATTGAACCATGTCCAACAGTGTTCGATTTCTCCTTTCGGAAACACCATTCCATTATGGTGTAGCAGGAGGAGTGAGTTGTGAAACTATTCCATACTCTTTCAGATAGTCATGAAACTCTTGGCTTAAATATTCTCCACCTCGATCAGATCGAAGTATCTTGATATTTTTGCCAAGTTGGTTTTATATTTCATTCTTGAATTCTTTGAACTTTTCAAAGGCTTCAGATTTGTGTCTCATAAAATATACATATCCATATCTACTGAAATCATCAGTAAATGTAATGAAATACTGAAAACCACCCTAGCCTGTTTATTTTATAGTCCACATACATCTGTATGTATAAGGCCCAATAAATCATTAGCCCTTTCACCATGTCCAGTGAAAAGAGTTTTAGTTATCTTGCCAGATAAACAAGATTCACATACCTCATATGATTCAAAATCAAACGTGTGGACTCCAAACCAGTCCAATATTGTACTAAGCTTCCAATATGAAATTCCTTGGGATGTTTAAGTACAATAAAAAAAAAATCTTCTAAGCATGATCAGGCGTAATTAAGTCTGTATTAGACTTGGAATTTTTGAGATTAATGAGGGACAAAATTGATTTTTTGGCCAAGGGTATAAAAGGGGGGAGATGGCTTGAAGAAGAAAAATTTTCTTCTTCTCTTCTCTTTCACCCCGTTTCTTACCCCATTTCCACCCAAATCTTCTCTTCCTTATAACTTCTTCAATTCTCAAGCAAATCAAGCAAATAAATAGCCTAAATCATAGTATTTTCCGAGCTCTACGCGATGATAGTGGCGATTCTTGAAGGGGAGCAAGGATTTGAGCTCAATGGGCAAGAGAAATTTAGGGATTCTTTGGAGATTTGGAGAGGATGAGCTCAAATTGGTTTGAGCCACTTAGGTATGTTAATCTACCCTCCATAAGCTTTCAATTGATGTAAGAAGTATATTAATTGGTTGAGTGGTTGTTGAGTTCTTTAAATTTGAAGAAAATGGGTATTATGAGTTAAATTCTTGAATTTAAGTTTAAATGATTGTTTAGTGAGGTTGTGATAGAATTATGTAGTGTATTTTGGTTGGAAGAATGTTGTTTTTAGCTTAGGAGAGCAAGAATTGAAGTTTTGTGAGGTTAGAAGTCAAATGCAAAAATTCTGTTTTGGGATGAAATTCGAACCTCTCTGTTTTTATGGATTTTGGCTAGGCAAATGATCCCCGTTTGCCATGAAATTTAATCTGGAGAATCTTTGATGTGTTAGCTACAACTATCGTTCATAAAACCTTGCTCAGAAATGCCTATATTTAAAAATATAAATTTTTGAAGTTTCTGTCGCCTGGAAAATGTGAAATTTGACGACAGCAAATTCAATTCAATCTTTGACTTAGATAGAGTAAGAATTAGAGTTTGATGTAGAAGAACTTATTAAAGTAGACTCTTAGAGATTTCCAACGGTATATTATATGCCTTAATCCAAGTTGTAAAAGAAAAGTTATGGAATTTTGAAGTTAGGGCAGAAAATCTGCCATATTTTTTGGGTTGGCCGGAAATCTGGAAATTTTCCAGATTCCGGTGACCGGTCGGTCAACAGTGACTGGCTGACTAGGTTTCCAATTGACCAGTTGACTTTGACTTTGACCGGTTGACCCGAAAGTTGACTTTTTCCGATTTTGATCGTTTTCGATCTCGGCTTAGTCTAAAGCCATTCCAGTGTATATTAGAGCCTATTTAGGTTATTCTGAGTCATCAATCAAATATGTGAAGTTTAAAAATGATTTTAATGAGATTCATTTGCAAAATTAGGAGCACCGACGAGGGATCGTGATGAGGGCTCCTACTGTGCAGTTGGGTTAGCACGGAAGTATACTACTCTACCAGTCTGTGAGTGGTTTGGCCTCAATGTTTTGCGACATTGATGGCAAATGTTTTTAATTGTTTTAATTAAATGTTTTATTGTTTTGGGGTATGATGTACCACTGCACAAGTATACACTTTTCTGAGGGCGGGTAATATAGCATATATATGATGATATAAATAAATTAAAATGATTTTATGTAAAATCGGTCGTGGTGTGATGAGAGTCCGTATGTGACTTGCCCGATCGAGGTATTTTGATATAAACCTAATCGCGGCGTGATTACGGTTCGTATGTGACCTGCCCGATTGAGGTATGATGTTAGTCCATGACGGACTGCTTATGAAGGGCAAGTTGTGCTAGCTATTGATGGCTTGTGGACGTTCCGTTGGGGAGGCACAAGTGCATCATCCTAGGACTGTGAGGCACGGAGGGTGACACGCTAGGAGCACTTGTAGTCATTACGATGACGAATGGCAAACGTTGGGAGATTAGGACATAGAGTATATATATATATATTTTAAGTAAAATTAAAGGATGATTTATGTGAATTTCTCCCAACGGGTTTTGGAGAGCTCATCGACGGGTGAGACTCTGTCTATTTGTGCCGCCCTAATTAAATTATTTTGATATAAATGATTTTATTGGTGGGAATTATTTTATAAAAAGAAAGTGATGATTTCTAAGATGATTTTTGGTATTATTATATCCCCCACCATCTTTGGTCTTTTACATTGTTTCCAAACCACAACACTGAGTCCGTTGACTCACCCCGTGGTTATTTACATTTTTCAGGCATTGTTGTTCATTGAGGAGTAGTTACCTCGTAAGCGTATGGATAGGCTTCCAGTTTGTGTAGGTATTCTATCCATAGAATTAGCGATCCACGTGTATTTTAAATTCCGCTGTGTATTGTTTTGATTTTACTCCGCACACTTGTAAGCTCACTCTGTTTTGATATTTTGTCATTGGGGGACTTTATTACTATAATTGTGTTATTTAAAGATATTATTTTTACATATATAAAAATATTGTTTTATGAAATTGATATTTGATATTTGTTTTATGCTGTGAATACTATGCATTGTGCTGTTTTGGATGCGTGGGTGCACACACGTACTTCGAGGTAGTACGATGGCTGCCACGTGGCCAAGCCTGCGGGTCGGGGCGTGACAAAATGAGTCCAAGAGCCTATCTTTATGGAGTCTTGAAATGCGTTTCTCATTTATATGGCCCAAGCGACAATGCCAAAGGTAGGTCATATTAGAATCATTAGATTTAATCCTTTTAGTATTTATGTTAAAGATAGGCATATCTAAATCTAGAACATAGAGACCATTAATTAAATGTACACAACCATAATAGATATTATTGAAATAAATGGAACAACGTTTGTTCATTAGAACTAATGAAAAACCAAGCTTGTCCAGACAAGGAATAGAAATAATATTTCTAGTAATGGCAGGCACATAATAACAATCCTCAAGTTCTAACTCAAGCCCAGTGGGCAAAGATAATGTATGTGTTCCTACAGCTAAAGCAGCAACTTTTGCTCCATTGTCAACTCATAGGTCCACATCTCCCTTAGCCAATGTCCTACTCCTTTTGATTCCCTACACATTTACACAAATGTGAGAACCACATGCGGTATCTAATACCCATGATGTTGAAGTAGATAAATTGACTTCTATAACATAAATACTTGAAGTACAAGTCTCACTTCCCTTTTTCTTCTTCTTTAACTCTTCCAGATAAACCTTGCAGTTCCTCTTCCAATGGTCGGTCTCACTGCAATGGAAGTAGTTCCCTTCCTTAGCCACCCCGCCCTTAGGTTTCAGTGCAAGAGCAGTTTCCTTGGACTTGCCAACGGCTTTATTGTCCTTGCTCTTTGGCTTAAATTTTCCCTTGGCCTTTTTCTTACCCTTTTGAACCATCATAATGGTATTGGGCTTGGCCTTTTTCATGTTTGCATCAGCAGTTCTCAACATGCCAAGCAACTCTGGCAGAGGTTTGTCAATTTCATTCATGTTGTAGTTTATAATGAATTGACTGTAACTCTCAGGCAACGACTACAGAATTACATTAGTGGCCAACTCTTGGCCTAGTGGAAATCCCAATCTTTCAAGGCTCTCAACATAGCCTATCATCTTTAGAACATGTGTTCCAACGGGAGTTCCTTCTACCATTTTGCACTGAAACAAGGCCTTAGAAACATCAAATCTCTCTTGCCTAGCTTGCCCTTGATAAAGCTGTTTTAGATGCTCGATCATATCGAAAGCATTCATCTCCTCATGATGCTTCTGAAGATCAGGAGTCATAGTAGCAAGCATAAGACAGGCCACATCTAAGGCATCATCTTGATGCTTTTTATAAGCATCTCTATCAGCCCTTGATGCATTAGTAGCAGGTGCCTCATTAGGAAGGGGTTCCTCAAGGACATACAACTTTCTCTCTTGTTTAAGGACTATCCTTAAATTTCTGTACCAGTCCAGGAAATTTAACCCGTTCAACTTGTCCTTCTCAATGACAGATCGCAGTGAAAGTGTGTTGGGTGTGTTTGATGCCATGGTAATCTACAACAGAAATATGCAAAATAAGTATCATGCTTTTAAATCATTTAATTTGGCAATTTAAATTAAATGATACTCCCACTATTTTGTTCGAATTAATTACCCTCACTATTAATTCGGAAAATCCTACATTAGAACTTTCTAGTGGGCCAAGATCCATATTTTCCAAAATCTTGAGTCAGCTTTGACTGATCACTCAAAACTCAGTTATTTAGGTAGGCAACTCTTGCCAATTGCATCATATGCAACTTTTGGATAGTTAGGTTAACAACTCTTGTCTTAGTTCATCCTATGAACTTCCCAACTCTTTGCCTCTAGGTCCCCAATCCTATTGAGATGGCCTGGTTAAGTCACACCCAATATTAGCCACTTGGATATCACAATTATCCTATCGCGTTTTACCATGGTAGAAAATATGCACTTTGCTATGGCAAACCTACATATATTCGATCTAGGCATTAACGGAGGTTATATATTGGAAGGCATTTGACTTTATTTTTTTAAGGGAATTTATCTCACCAATTTTAATCTTTGTTATTAAAAGTCATATATTGATCTTGTCAATTACCAATAAGCATGCATCCATTTTAATCATGTACCTCATACATAAAATAAGTGCTGAAAAGTAAATGTGACATATTTATAGCCTAATCTACATCAATTTTCTCAAGCGATAAGAGAATTGACAAGGTCAACCTAGGGGTAATTCTAGCTTCTCCAAGCAACATCTTGGTCCACCTTGTATAGCCACCTTGTCCTTGCCTTCTTTGGTTAAGCACCTTCTTCCCTAAAACTATCCTAATTTTATACAAAAAATATGATAGAAACCTCGAGTTACATTCGAGGGGAGTAAGGTGAGAAGAGAATGTACAATCTGAATTTTGAGAGAAAGGCATGACACGCAGGCCGCATTTAAAATTTTTCAACATTTATAAAACCTATGGTCATAGGGTTATAACTATGCACCATGCTTAAAGAACACAATCAACATGCTATTCACAATAGCATAACAATTTATCAAATTTTAAACCCTTTAAAAGAATTGAATTAAATAACTAATGTGTTTGATGTGGGGTTACATATTAACACCCTGCGTAGAGAAAATACGGCGGAGCCCCCGAAAGGTAAACAGAATTTACCAACCCTGACCTTGAAGAAAACCACCAACAGTTGGTGCCTTTTCGCTGGCATAAGCAGTTTCGGGATGAAAACCCGAGACTTTGGCTGCCTATATATTAGCATACCTCTTAGGCCAATCCAATACAGTATCTGCCTATTACCAGCTAACGGATCTCATCCATTTAACAATTAGGGCTGAAAACCGAAATCAATATCACATATCAATTTCAACGCAAAACAATATATATAACATCTCATGTATAAATAAAACCGATAACCAGAGACCATGCTTTGCAATCAATCTGATTAGGTTCTACAAGTCACTCTGATACCAATGAAGGGAAATCGATAACAAGCAAATGCAGCGGAAATATAAAATTTCGGTTCCCACCAGGATCCATGCGGAAGAGATCCTAATCAGTTATAGAAATATTACCTTGCTTGTGCGATAAAATCAGAAATTGAAGCTGGATCGAATCAAGTTGTTGCGAAACCTCCTCAGGATCTCGCCTCTATGGTATCACATGATCAAGCAGCAACCAATCCTCGTCTCACAAAGATTAGGAATGGAGTTTTCTCTGCCTTTTGTGCTAGCAAAGGAATAGAGAATTCTAATTGTGTTTTTTTTTCTGCTTAAAATATATATATATATATATATATATGCGTGTCCACACTCCTTTTATATTTAGGTTAAAACTCTTTTAACCTAATTAGATTTGGATTATACTTTTAATCCATTTAGACTTTGGGTTAACTCGTAATCATGCCCAAGTGATTTATCTTTGGGCATAACCCAACATAGTGTTGCATAATTGCACATATTAGGACCATTGATTCATGTTTGCGATTAATCTTGCCATGCTTTGGTCACGGGGAATGTTTGTTTGGTGCAAATCATCATATTTGTACCATGATGCCGTTTTGACCCATGATCCATGATTGGTTTGTGTGTTTACATATCTATGGTTATCTTTCACTAACCTATACTTGAGTATATTCTATTAACTATGTACAATGTTCAGTTTCGGTACATATTGTAATTCATGTTCATGAGTTCATGTATCCACGTAAAAGTCCAATGCATGAAAATTCCAATTTCATTTAATTATATTCAACGTGTAAATAGGCATGCCATTTTGATTCATGTTCATAGTTTTATTTCGCAATCCATGCTAGTATATATTCAATATCTAATCTTTGTATATATTACTACATATGCCTTACTGCATGCCATATATTTAATTATTACATTTAGATATCCAAGCTGTATATGGTCAAGTCCATTCAAATTAGATTTGACACATCCGGACCTAGTACGACTTTTCCGTACCGACGGAATAGTTTAAGACGGCGTATTAAGTGGATAATACGTAGGTCCGCATGTGTCTAATTAAGAAGAGAAGTCAAGCTTTAGATAAGACGGAGTTGGAAGATGAGATAGGTGACCATGCATGGAAACACCAAAGTGGACTTCTTTAAGTCCATAGCCAGTGGATTGGACGTCCATTGGTGAATTGGTTGGTGGATCGGGCCAAGGATCAAAATATTGAGAGATTAAAAAATAAAGAGAAAGTTCGGCCCGGGGCCCGAGTAGACCCGGCGCCGAACTCCCCTATAAATAGTGGGAGGTTGAGCCTTTCCCCCTCATTTTCTCTTTTTCTCTCCTCTTTCCTTTCTTTTTTCTCTCAACTACTTTTTAGAAGCAATTTTGGACTTTTGGCCTATCGGGACAAACCGACCAAAGGATCAAGGTAAGATTCTAGTATGCTATCTTAACTCCTTGATCTACGTTTTTCTAAGTTTTCACGCATTTCCATGCATTGGTCTAGGAGAGATCCAAGCTCAAAGATAGTTTAGCTTAAATTTCTAGCTTAGATTCGAGATCTAGGAACTTTGAGCTTGTGATTCTCATTTTTGCTCCGGTGAACGCGTCGTGGGAGGTACGACGAACGTACGTCTCAAGTTTTACATCCAATAGCGGACCGAGGGGCTTAGAAATCGAGGAAAAGGCTCGGTTCCCGAGGCCAGACCACGGCTCCCGCACGGGAGCCGAGTCTCTCAGTGCGGGAGAGACCTACTGGCTAAGTCCCGCCCTAGACATGGCTTTTTTGGCCCAACTGCCCAGGTAGGCCATTTTGGGCCAAAACTTGTGGGAAAAGGCCTTTCGATTGAGAATTAAACTGGGCCAGGGCAGCCTATGGGCCCCAGGGGTATTTTTGTAATTTTTCCTCAAGTGTCCGATTTGTACGCCAGAACCTCCCGGACACTTTCCTAAGCCACAAATCACATTCAAACATCATCTTAGGTCATATTAGAGCCTCGTAGGTGCATTCATAAATTTAATTATGCATGCTAACGTATATTTCCATGTACTAAAGCTCCGGGTGAATCGAATGCGGTGATGCTCCAGAGGTAAAAGGTTACATGGAACGCTTGGGAGTATACTAATCTCCCAATACTGTGAGTGGCCTTGTTTTCGGTGCTTAGCCACTAGGGACAAACGCTTTTAAATGTTTTAAAAATATAAATTGTTTTAAAAGGTTTTACAATCGTTTTGGGATAAGCGTAATCCATGACATTCACTTTTTAATTTGTGATACGCCCACTTAAAGGGTGGGATGATTTTAAAACATAAACACTTGTGTGTGTGTTTATATGTATGTTTTATTTTTAAATATATACATGTTATATACATATGATATATTATTTTAAGATTATTGAGGGTGCGATACCCCTGGAAGACAGATGATCTAGTAAACTCCTCGGGGCTCCAGTGTGGACCGAGTTGGAGAATAAGCATGCATGATTCTCAGCCATGGATCACCTATCTAGGGGCACAGTGAGACGAGACCCTGGGAGAGGTGCGTAGGGAAGTTCGCCCAGGCTCCAGGTAGCTGTGTTCCACCACAGCGATGGGCACCACCGAAGGAACGGGCTAGAGAAAGAGAAAATGAGAAAATGAGTTTAAAGAGAAAAGAGATAGCCCTCGGTGCAGTAAGGCATACGACCGGCCAGTCCTGCCTTTAGTATACTAATGCCAGCCTATTTAGTGTACTAATGCCAGCCTATTTAGTGTATTTTTATCTTAAAGGTTTTTAATCTAATTTTCATTTGGAGAATTAGGAAAGAGATTTTGAAAGCAAAATTTATATAATTTATTATATTTTGGATTACTCTTGTTTTCCTTAACCCCGATGGAGATTCATTGAACCTCTGTCACTCACCTGTATCCAATGTGGATGGATGTAGATCCACGTACGGGGTCAGCAAATAGGATGGAGGCTCACTATGAGGCATCAGTGGCGTAGGTTTAGCGGTTTCCGCTGCATAGGTATTCCTTTAAATTAATCCATTGGTGTTATTTATAAAGTTAATTATTTTATTAAATGTTTTCTAATTAAAGTTTTAGTGTTGTTTTATAGCGATGATGCTCATTTATGCCTTGCGGTGCCTCAGGTCGTGACTGGCCAGCACGTACTTCGAGGCAGCACGGGGGTTACCACGTGGCCGGCTCAAGCGGGTCAAGGCGTGACAACTTTAATGGTATTAGAGCATTTAAACGATTCTGACTGTTTTCAAAAGCTATAAAGTATTTTTAAAGAGTTTTCAAGCATTTTCAAACGTTTTCAAAGCCAGTGGGTTAAATAGGTTTAGGACTCTAGAGTTCGAGTATGCAGTTACTTGAAAGCGTCATATATAATCAAACCTACTCTTAGAATACCTTCTTTAGCAACAAGCCACCATATAGAGTTCTCGAGTGTGGTCTTCAAGTGAGGTGACACCACAACCACCTTCTTCTCGAGATTCGTGAAAGCAAGGCACGCTTTCCAAGAAATCCCCCAAAATTAATTCCTCAACCTTTAATGTTCCTTCCTATTCAACAGCTAAACTATGCAAGGGATGGTATTTCCCTTGAAGTGACGAGATAGATGATGTCTCGTCCAATCCTCCAAGAAAGCCTAGTCAGAGGCTTACCAGTAAGTGAAAACCGGTTCGATGCCCACAACCTTCGATGCCCAACCTTTGAAGTTGTGAACATTGAGACTCGCTAGTAAAGCAGCGAGTTTGAAACCTAAACCTAATGCATTTTGTCCATTCTTTACACTAGTGACATGTAAGAGTTGAGAGAAAATGAAGCGACTAGAACGAGACAAGGGGCCAAGGTGGGCATAACGTGCCTGAATGCTAACCCCACTTCTTTCGCTCTCTACACCAGTAGTGTGTAGCTTAGGAGGGAGAGTTGGGTTAGGATGAAAGAAATTGAAGAGATCAATCACGAAGGATGTGGTTGATCAAAACTTCAGGACATGAGATGAAGCATCCGAGTAAAGGGATAAAGGATCGAAGAGGACCTTATAAGGTAATAAAAAGGGAAAAAAGAAAAGTGAGGCCAAGGAAGAGCTAGCCAAGTGAAGTGATCACCAAGGAGCCCACTAGGAGTAAGAAAACCTTTGGTGGCTAGGGTTCGAAGAGTGCTGCAGTGCACTAGCAGCTGAACGCCTAGGCCTTGGACCTGACCCAACACTGTGGCGAGCCTGGTGGGATGAGCCTACAGGTTGGCAAGGCTGGTGATATAAGCCCACAGATCGCCTGGATGATGCTCCGAGGAGTGGGCATGAGGTGAGATAAGTTGCAACAAAGGCTAGCCGATTTCCTTTATTATTACTCTGTGATTGTAAGTGGTGAAAGAAACGAGGTATTGATGGACGAAAGAGAATTCGTCTGGAGTCAATGGAGAAGAGGCATCCAAGGGAGTTGGAAGAGATCGAGTGAGCCCAAGATCACGAGAGGTGAGATATGGGAGAATCATTTGAGGATATGGAAATGATTGATAAGAGAAAACCTTAAAGGATTCAAGGATGGCAAAAAGGAAGAGCAAGGAAGGGGGAACTAGAGAGAAGCCATTCTTGGGAAACGATGAGGAGGAATAAGGCAAAATGGAGAATAAGAAAGAATGCAAAGAGATCACATCCAAGTGGTCAACGAGTAGTATGTCCGCTACTACTTGTTTGATCATTGGATACCAATATTAAGAAAAGATATCAAAGAAAGAAGAGAAAGGAAATGAAGATGAAGGAAACGGAACAAGGAGAAAGATAAGTGGAAATCTCAACTCTTAAGGGGATTAAGGGTGATGAACCCTTTATTAATTAATGGATAATGAGAGTGAGAAGGAGGAGACCTCCAAGAGATGATAAGAAATGACCTTCTCATGGTCAAGATTAAGAGGAAATAAGCAAGTGGAGAGAGTGGAATGCACAGCAATGTTGGAAATGCCTGCATAACTGCTAATGGAGGGCACGAAGAGAATTTTCTCTAGAGCTATGAAGACATCACCAGAAGGAACTGGTGAGAAAGAAGAAAGGGAAAGGAAAAAAAGAGCACGCCCTTAAACAAAGGATAAAGAAACGTCGTGATGCAGTACGGAGGCTTTCTTAATAAAGGAAGAAAGCATAAAACTCTTGGTAAAAGAAAATGCTAGGCTAAAATTGAGATGAATAAGGCCTAGAAGAAAGAAGACTTAGTTCAATGGATGAACTAAGCATAGGCTAACTAGGAGTAAAACCTTAAAAGAAGAAAAGTATAACAAATCACTAGAAAACTTTAACTTTAATTAGCAATAATTTCATAATGAATCATAGGTTAATAACCCCAAAATGACTAGATAGGACTAGTAAAAGATTAAGACTAGGAAATTAGGATTCAAGACAAAACCTAGATAGATAAACTAGGGATAGGTTAACAAAAAGGAATAAAAATGGGATTAAAAAGGCCTAGAAAGAGGACTAAGAAAGATTTAGTGAAAGAAAACAAATAAAAGACTTAGAAAGGGATGTTAGATAAAGAAGAGTCAAGATTAATGAAGCCTAAATTCGAGTTAAGCCAATGCACTACATCATAAAACGAATAAGTCAAAGGAAGAAAGAATAAACAAGAATGATTAGAGACCAGAGTTGTCATGATAAGAAGGGGGTTAAGGATATAAATTACTGAAAGGAAAAGGAAAACCCCTGATTATTTAAGTTGGGAAGAAGAGAACAGAAGGATTAAAAGCGTTAATGGGTGAAAAGAGAGGAAAGGAAGACTTGATGATTAAGTTTATGAAGAAAAGAATAAGATATTAAATAGAAAGAGAAAAATTAGAGAAAAGATAAGAGAATGAGCACTCGTAGGAAACGAGTGAATGGGGATTTTACAAGTAAAGGAAGGAATGAAGATATAAGTAGAGTAAAGAAGGGAAGAGGAAAAGGCAAATAATGGAATAAAGATATCAAAGCATGGTGGAGTAAACAAAGGTAAAAAGATAAGGAGGACGAGAATAATGATAATAATGGAAATTTTAAGAATGGTCAAACACACAGAATGAGGAAAGTGCCAGGATAAATTAGAATAATGGTTGAAACCGAAGAAGGCAAAAAGGATGATTAAGCATGAACCAGAATAATGGTTGGAACCGAAAAAGACAAAGGGATGAGAACGAAGAAGTAAAGTAAGATAGAAGAAATTAAGAGTATAAGGTTGAGGAATATGGAGGATAAGTTAAATCTTTTAGAAGGTGGGGAGTGATCTAACTTTGAGGATAACGTCCCCGAATAATGATAAGTGAAGAAAGGATGTGGGAGATGAAGTCAAACCAAGCTAATATAGAGTTAGCTTGGCGCAGACAAGGTTGTGAGGCAATGAAGGATAGGGAAAGGTGTTGTCCGCGATAAATAAACCATGGTATTGAAAGACAAAGAATGGATATCAAGGGATTAAGAGCCGAAGATGGCTAAGACGAACGAAACCCATATTGGTAAAGCAAAAGATGCGGGAACTGAGATAGAAAGGATAACAAGAATGAACCTCGAGTACTCAATAGAAGGAGTACGGGAATAAGGAAAGGAACTGATTAAGCTCATGAACTTCTATAAGCATAGCCAGTATGAAGAGCATAAAGGAAATTCTAATGCCCAAGAGAATCAAAAGTGTTAGAAACAAAGAGGAATAAGGACGAGAATAATGAAGAAAGTTCGAGAAGAAAGCAAAGAAAAGAAAGGATGAAGCCAAGGTAAAGGAAACCTTGGATAAGACGTGAAATATCATGTAAATCAAGGTAAAAGAGTGTGAAGAACAGAAATGATATGGAGATTGCCCTAAGGCAAAGGGTATGAAGATAACACGAGCTATAAAATGTTGCCAAGGGATGGCAATAGACCCAAGGTATGGGCAAATCAAATGAAAGGACAAAGAACCCTACAAGAAGGTGAAGTTAAGTGGAGAACGAGATACCTCAAGAGAGAGGAATACGACATAAAGAAGTTACAAAGAACGCAGCATGAGTGTGATGTACGTGAATTATGCTGTTCCGCGTTGAACGGAAGGCAAAAGAAGGTGGACCCCATAATGGACTGTGAGTGAGTAAAAGGAGAGAAAAGAATAAAGATGGGAATAAAGAAAATCCCAGACAATACTGTAATGAAAAGAGAGAAAAGAATAAAAATGGGAAAAAAGAAAATCCCAGACAATACTGTAATGAAAGGAAGAAAAGAAATTGACCATTAGCAAAAAATCCCAGACAATACTATAATGAAAAGAAGAAAAGAAATTGACCATTAGCAAAGAAGCTAATGTCAAGAAAGAAGGTCAGAAGGAAGAGAAACACATGACACCTCTTGAAGTGGGTACCTCAAGAAAATAAAAGTTGAGGAAGCCTCCTCTAAGAGGCCCGAGAGATCTAAAGGATAAGAGAAAAGGCCTAAGAGGCTAAAGATATGGTGTGGATGGGTATGAAGTCAAGGCTCAGATATGAATAATTTAGGAGCCATGTGAGGTATGCCCATGAGAGAAGAGATCAGAGATCGAGATCTTGAGGACCTCTGTGATGACCACTCAAGAGGACTGGCCCAATGTGTGATTGGGGAGAGTATGAGACCTCCTAGAGTTCTCCATCCCTGAGAGGATGAGAAATGTGATGGGCCGTGGGCCCTGTATGTGATGTGATGGGTCGAGGGCCCTGTATGTGATGTGATAGGCCGAGGGCCCTATATGCAATTTCGATGGGCGATCAGAGAGTGGGTCAAATTATGAAAGCCGAGGGGGCATGATCTCTGATTCCTCTGTTGTGATGTGGCCGAGTGCGGGCCAGTGTGTACAAAAGCTCGACTCCTACTCCATGAAGAAAGAGAATGGAAGTAAGGGACGAAACGAAGAAGCAAAACCAAGGTAGGGGGAAAGACAATTAACTCACCGCATCCTCGCCGCAGAGGTGAGGGAGTTAAGCGAAGGTCTTTCCCGATAGCTTGGTTACAAAGATGAGTACAAAACCACGAAACGACAAGAAATGCATCGAAGAATAGCCTCGAAGTGAAAGGTAGTAGCAATGCAAAGGAGAAGAGAACTCCTAAGAAGAGTAAGAGGTATGGAACCTCAAAAATAACAAAAAGGATAGTCTCGTCAAGAGAGACTTGAAGGATGAGACAAAAGTCAAAGCAAGAAGATCGAGTAAGTACGACTAAGGTGGAGAAAGAACCTCCAAGTCATACAATTGGAATGAAGAAAGCCTAACCCATAATTGGATAAGGGTAGGCTATGTAAGGAAAAGATGAGGTTCAAACTCAAAAGTAGAAAGGCGATGAAGCGATTATTGAGGAAGAAAGTGACTAGAGTGCATAGCAGAAGCGTGGTGAACTTCAACAACGAATAGTGATGCGAACACTATTCGAAAACGAAAGGAAGGCTTGGAATAGAAGCTGAATCCCCCCAAAGCCACTTCAATTAATTTTGAGGACGAAATCTTTAGAAGGAATGGAGAGTTAAGACACCTAGACCTAGTATGACCTTTTCGTACCAACGAAATAGTTTAAGACGGCGTATTAAGTGGACAATACGTCGATTCGAATGTGTTTATATAGAAGAGAAGTCAAGCTTTAGATAAGACGGAGTTGGAAGAAGAGACATGTGACCATGCATGGAAACACCAAAGTGGACTTCTTTAAGTCCATAGCCAATGGATTGGACGTCCATTGGTGAATTGGTCGGTGGATCGAGCCAAGGATCGAAATATTGAGAGATTAAAAAGAGAAGAGAAAGTCTGGCCTAGGGCTCGAGCCTGCACCGGACTCCCCTATAAATAGGGGGAGGCCGAGCCTCTCCCACTCATTTTCTCTCTTTCTCTCTTCTCTCATTTCTCTTTTCTCTCAACTGCTCTTTCGGAGCAATTTTGATCTTTTTGCCGATCCGGACAAACCGACCGAAGGATCAAGGTAAAATTCTAGTATGCTATTCTTAACTCCTTGATCTACGTTTTTCTAAGTTTTCACGCATTTCCATGCATTGGTCTAGGAGAGATCCAAGCTCAAAGATAGTTTAGCTTTTTAGTTAAATTTCTAGCTTAGATTCGAGATCTAAGAACTTTGAGCTTGTGATTCTCGTTTCTGCTCCGGTAAATATGTCGTGAAGGTACAAGGAACGTATGTCTCAAGTTTTACATCTAACGGCGGACCGAGGGGCTCAAAAACAGAGGAGAAGCCTTGGTTCCCGAGGCCAGACCACGGCTCCCATGAATGCTAACGTATATTTCCATGTACTAGGGCTTCGAGTGAATCAAATGCGGTGATGCTCCAGAGGTAAAAGGTTATATGGAGTGCTTGGGAGTATACGAATCTCCCAATACTATGAGTGGTCTTGTTTTCAGTGCTTAGCCAATAGGGACAAATGTTTTTAAATGTTTTAAAAATATAAATCGTTTTAATAGGTTTTACAACTATTTTGGGATAACAGTAATCCACGACATGCACTTTTTATTTTGTGATATGCCCACTTAGGGGGTAGGATGATTTTAAAATATAAACACTTGTGTGTGTGTTTATATATATGTTTTATGTTTTAAAAATATATATATGTTATATATATATGATATATTATTTTAAGATTATTGAGGGTGCAATACCCTTAGAAGACAAGTGATTGAGTAAGCTCCTCGGGGCTCCAATATGTATTGGAGCGTGGACCGAGTTGGAGAATAAGCATGAATGATTCTCAGCCGTGGACAGCCTATCGAAGGGCACGGTGAGATGAGAACCTGGGAGAGGCGCGTAGGGAAGCTTGCCAGGGCTCCAGGTAGCCGTGTTCCACCATAGCGATAGGCACCACCGAGGGAACGGACTAGAGAAAGATAAAATGAGAAAATAAGTTTAAAGAGAAAAGAGATAGCCCTCAGTGCAGTAAGACATACGACTAGCCAGTCATGCCTTCAGTATATTGATGCCAGCCCGTTTAGTGTATTTTTATCTTAAAGGTTTTTAATCTAATTCTCATTTCGAGAATTACGAAAGAGATTTTGAAAGCAATATTTATTTAATTTATTATATTTTGGATTACCCCTGTTTTTCGTAACCCCGATGGAGATTCATTAAACCTCTTTCACTCACCTGTATCCAATGTGAATGGACGCAGATCCACGTACGGGGTTAGCAAATAGGATGGAGGCTCACTAGGAGGCGTCGGTGGCATAGGTTTAGCGATTTTTGCTACATAGGTATTCCTTTAAATTAATCCACTAGTGTTATATAAAGTTAATTATTTTATTAAATGTTTTCTAATTAAAGTTTTAGTGTTGTTTACAACGATGATGCCTATTTATGCCTTGCGGTGCCTCATGGCAAGGCGCTTACCACGTGGCCAACTCGAGCTGTCACGCCTCGACTCGTGGGTCTAGAAACCTAACAACCGTTGTACCACTTCGAGATGCGTGCCTCGTCAGGCGGGCAATCCAAGATGGCACAAGGCATAAAATAAGGGGTATACGAGCAATATATGAAAACATATAAGAAATAATACACAAAATATTATTTAAGTATTTATAAAGTGTAAGTGCCATTTTTTACGGTGTAAAAATGTAGCAGAAAAAGATAATATATATAATAATGTGCACTACTATTCCGAGCCAAGATTCACAAGGAATGAGGGTGGCACCTACAAAATCATGTCCTACGTGGTATACTGGGATCACTAACCACCTGGACCGTCAAGGGCTATCTCATAATTCAAATCCTTGACTTTTACTCATTGACCTGTTCCCTTGACGTTAGCCTTGCCGTGGTAGAACATAGCAAACTGGAGCCTTGGTGAGCTTCCCTTCGAGCCTCTCCTAAGGTTTCGTCTCACCGTGCCCCTCAATAGGCGATCCACGGTTGAGAATCATGCATGCTTCTCCAACTCGGTCCACGCTCCTGCATATATTGGAGCATCGAGGAGCCCACTCATCCACTTATCTCTCAAGGGCGTCGTACCCCTAATAATCATATTAATAACAATTTAAAAAGGATTTTGAAATTCCCACCCTTTAAATCCTTTATAAACTTTATGTGTGAGGGTGACATTTCATACCCCAAAATGTTATAAACAATTTAATAAAGCAATTTATAAAATAATTAGAAAACGGTTGACCCTCAATGGTCAACCACTATAATCCAAGCCACTCACAAGTGAGGGAGAGTTGTATACTCCCCAAATTTACCCCTTGAATGCATTTAGCTTAAAAGCTACCGGTCCAAACCTCGTACAATCGCGTACCTAAAAAACAAATTAAAATCTAATTTAAATAAATAAAGGCATATGGCTAACAATTAAACACCAATACAAGATCTAATTAGAGTTTGTAAGGTCTTGGAGTAAAATTGGGCAAGTCCGTAAATTAATTGAATAACTAAAGTTAATTGGGACCTAGGGCTATCAAATGACAATTTTACCCCTTTGGACCCAAATTGGGAGTGATCCCAATCAGTTGGATCCAACCCGGATCCAAATAGATCCGGGTTGAATTGTTTTTCAGCAAGCTGAAATCTGGCTTGCACCTTTCCAAGTCCAATTCTCTTTCAATTCTCCACCAAATTGCATAAGAATTGAAAAAAATAATCTTAGATACATAATATCAGAACCTATAGCAAGAAAAAAGGAATTAAATAATAAATTCATCAAGAATTTCGGATAAAAACATCAAGCGCAGAAGTTTTTTGGGCAGTCACGAAAATCAAAATTCAAATAAGCATAACTTTCAGCTCAGACCACGAAATCACGCGTATAAGCTATCAAATTAAAGATTGATGAGTTTAGAACAACATACCAAAAATTCAGCCAATTCCCACAGTTGGTCAAAAAGTTATGAGCTGAGGAAAAATGTGTTGGCGGTTTGACAGATTTTTAGATTTCGAAAATTCTTGATAAATTTGATGTTTTTGATCTTTGATGAAGCTAAAGGAGTTGTTTATGATGATTATTGAAATGTTTGATGAAGGATTGAAGTGATGAAATTGAATAACATTGAAAAGGGTTGAGAGAATTTGAAGAGATGAAGAAACGAAGAAGGAAGAAGATGAATAGTGAGCTGAAAATGGGGTTGGCTTTGCCGACCACCATTTAATGTAATTGGGTTGACCATTGGTCAACCTGACCATGGGTTGACCTTTGGTCGGGTTGACCAAATGCCTTGGTTTTCATGCCCAAGGGCGCCACCAATTCCGGATAAAATTTTAGGCTCCTAGGCTCGAAATTGAGCTAAAGGAAATTCAAAACATCTATGAAAAATCTAATTTGGTTTCTTGGCCAAATAATTTACATAAATAAAGACTTGACACGTGCGGACTAGGTCTGGGCGTGTTAACTCTCCCCCCTTACAAAAATTTCGTCCCCGAAATTCAATTAAACTAGTCGTCAAATAAATTGGGGAAGTCACGTCTCATATCGCTCTCAGGCTCCCAAGTCTGCTCCTCAATTTGCGAGCTTTTCCATAAAACTCGCACCAAAGGAACCGATTTGTTCCTCAGGGATCGAACCTCTCAATCTAATATAGCTACAGGTTGAACCCTGAAGCTTAGGCTTTTCTTCAGCTTCACAGGTGGAGTTTCAAGAACATGTGACAGATCAAGTACATATTTCTGGAGCATAGATACATGAAAGACATCATGTATCCGAGCCATGTCGAGTGGCAACTCCAAGCGATACGCTACCGGTCCAATCCGTTCTGTGATAAGGAATGGACCAATGTACCTAGGATTCAACTTTCCCGCCTTGCGAAATTGAATAATGCCTTTCCAAGGAGAGACCTTCAGGAACACTTGGTCTCCCACTTGGAATTCTGAAGGCATCATCCTCCATTGTGCATACTTTTGATCTCGATCTTAGGCTGCCTGAAGTCGTTCTTGGATTTACCTTCTTAGTAGTGAGCTTAATTTCTGCCTTGTCAAAAATTCGGTTCTCGCCCACTTCATCCCAATACAACGGGGTTCTGTACTTCTTTCCATACAGGGCTTCGTACGGAGCCATACCAATACTAGATTGGTAGCTGTTTTTGTAAGCGAACTCCGCTGATGCAAGGTATGCATCCCATCCACCAGTAAACTCAAGCGCACATGCTCGTAGCATGTCCTCCAATATTTGTATGGTACGTTCTGACTGGCCGTCAATCTGTGGGTGGAAAGTGGTACTGAAATGAAGTTGAGTTCCCATCGCTTACTGAAAGCTACTCCAGAACTGTGAAGTGAACCTCGGATCTCGATCCAAAACTATGGAAGTTGGGACACCATGGAGTCTAACTACTTCATTCATGTAAAGCTGCACTAACTGGTTTACACTCCACCTCATGTTTACTTAGAGAAAGTGTGCTGACTAAGTGAGTCTGTCAACAATCACCCGTATGGCATCAATTCCACATTTAACGCGCGGAAAACCAGTCACTAAATCCATGTGATGCGTTCCCACTTCCATTCGGGAATTTGAAGAGGTTGAAGTGTCCCGAAAGGTTTTCGATGCTCCGCTTTCACTTGCTGACATGTTAGACATCTAGCCACGAATTCAGCAACTTCTCTTTTCATTCCAGGCCACCAATAATGATCCTTGATTGTTCGATACATCTTAGTGCTGCCTAGGTGCATGGCAAATGGAGAAGAATGAGCTTGCTGTAAAATGGTGCCTTTAAGGTCAAGGTTGTGCGGCACAAAAATTCAATTCTGAAATAGTAGAACTCCATCACTGCGAACTGAAAACTCTGATGGTTCGCCCAACTTTAACTTCTGAAGTTCTTCCTGCAATCTCGAAATCAAAAGTTTTGAGATTGCATAGCACTGGCTTAGCTAGAATCTGAGCAATCAATGCACCATCATGATAATCGTAGGCCAATCTGGTTCCAGTTGACCTTAGCTCCACCAACTTTGGCAAGTGGATATCTCTGACTGTGGCCAATGAAGTAACTGTGTTTCGGCTTAAAGCATCAGCAACTACGTTCGCCTTGCCGGGATGATAGTCGATTACTAGATCGTAATCCTTGATAAGATCTAGCCATCGCCTTCTCCGCATATTCAAATCACGCTGACTCATAAAGTGCTTGAGGCTCTTGTGTTCGGTGTAGATGTGACAAGTTTCACCATATAAATGGTGGCGCCAAATCTTCAAGGCGAAGACTATAGCCGCAAGCTCCAAGTCGTGCTCTGGATACTTGATCTCGTTCAGTTTCAATTGACGAGAAGCATACGCAATTACCTATTCATCTTGCATCAACAAGCATCTAAGTCCATTGTACAACGCATCGGTGTACACAGTGAACTCCTTGCCGCTTACAGGTAGGGCAAGTACAGGTGCTGCCGTCAACTTGTCCTTCAACTTTTGGAAACTCTCTTCGCATTCCTTTGACCAAACGAATTTGGTATTCTTGCAGGTCAATTTAGTTAATGGTGCCGCAATTGTGGAGAATCCATCCATGAATCTCTGATAATATCCAGCTAGTCCCAAGAAGTTTCGAATCTCAGTGGTATTTGTGGGATGTTTTTTATTGGTGATTGCCTCAATCTTGCTGGAATACACAAATATGCCATCCCTAGACATGACATGTCCAAGGAATCCAACTTGCTGCAACCAAAACTGGCACTTGGAGAGTTTAGCGTAAAGCTGGTGATCTCAAAGAGTTTGCAGCACAACACGAAGATGGTTAGTATGCTCTCGCTGGTTTCTTGAATAAACCAATATGTCATCAATGAAAATGATGACAAATCGGTCTAGATACGGATGGAATATACGATTCATCAGGTCCATGAATGCCATTGGAGCGTTGGTAAGTCCGAACAACATTACACAGAACTCGTAATGTCTATATCTGGTACGAAAGGCAGACTTGTGGATATCTTTCTCTTGAATCTGCAACTGATGGTAGCCCGATCGCAAGTCACTCTTAGAGAATAAGTCGGCTCCTCGAAGCTGGTCGAACAGATCATCAATACGAGGCAAGGGGTATCTTTTCTTCACTATCACCGCATTCAGCTTGCGGTAGTCGATGCAGAGTCGCATGGAACCGTCTTTCTTTCTCATAAATAACACTGGGGCTCCCCAAGGGGAAGTACTCGGCCGAATGAACCCCTTATCCAATGATTCAGTGAGTTGTTTCTTTAACTCCACAAGTTCTGTGGGTGCCATTCGGTATGGAGCCATAGAAATTGGGTCCGTACTAGGGTAAACTTCGATCGAGAAGTCGAAGTCTCTCTCAGGCGGCAAACCAGGTAATTCATCAAGGAAGACATCCAGAAATTCATTAACTGTCGGAATATCTTCAATGTTAGGCTCTTCCACTGAATTGTCTACTACATGGGCTAGCACAGCTTTACACCCTTTAAGTAGTAGCTTACTTACTTTGATGGCGGAGATGACATTCGTTGTGCCTCTGTGCTCGCTGTAAAAGTCGATCATACTGCCGTCGGGTTATGGAATCCTCACCAAATGGTGCTCACAGTAGATCTGAGTGTGATGTCTCCTAAGCTAATCCATCCCCAAGATGGCAACGAAGTCGCACATTTGAAGTGGAATTAAGTCCGCTTCGAAAGTAAGGTTTTCCAGCTTCACTGCACATCCTCTGTACACCGTATTTCGAACCATCCTTCCACCTAGAGGTGCATTTACCAATAATTCGTACCCCAAGGGCGATAACGATCGATCTGCATGGATGACGACCGTGGTATTAACGTAGGACAAAGTAGCTCCAGTGTCCATAATCACATACGCCGATTGATCGAAAATAACTACCATGCCTGTAACTACATCAGGACGAGCATCAGCATCCTCCTGTGATACGGCGTAAACATGAGTATGCTGCTACTGCTAGTGTGGGGGTCACCTCGGGGGTGCAGAACTACTACCAACACCCGAATGTTGCTGAGAAAAAAAGGGGGTGATGTAAGAATGCCGCGCTTGCTGGAAAGGATGGAAACCTCCATAATTGCTCGGTCTGGCCGGAGGCTGACCAAAACTCCGTCTAGGAGGTGCAAAGGCTGCAGATGGGCACGCGTACGATAGGTGATCCATACCTCCACACTGAAAACATCAGGGTCCAGCCCTGCACGGACCAGAATGAAAGCGTCTGCAAGTTGGACACCGTGGTCCAGACTCTCCTCTCTTATTTCCAAACCATCCTCTGACCATGGACCTAAATCCCATCTTTCCTTTTCCTGGACCACCAAATGGATGCGGTGGCAGAGAAGGTGACATCTGTGGTGCTGAGGACTCGACTGAATTGCCCTTAGATATCCCACTGTAGAAATATGTGCTCTGAGTCTGTCTCGGCCCCAGGTCCATCGGTACATCAGAAGATCGTTGACCACTCGAACTCGATCTCTCTGGGTGACGCTGAGCAATCATAGCCGTAGCCCACAACGCATTTTGTCTACACTGCTCGAAGGTGGCTTTAGGAGTAGGCTTCATGAACTGTACAATCTCCGACCGAAGGCCGTTGATAAATTGAAGACAAAGGGCCTCCTCGGTGATGGATGAAAGATGTTGTGAAAGTCTCCGCAACTCCGTCTCATACTGCTCGATAGATCTAGTGCCTGCAGTCGGAGGAACTCGCCATATCGGCTCATCTCTATCTTCTCCGATATAAACCTCTGTCGGAACTCAGTAACGAACATCTCCCATGTCACTGGTCCGGTGGTTTGGCTCTCAAGGTTGGTCCACTAACTTAGTGGCGGCCCCTGAAGCTATCGGGTAACCACACTTACTCACTCCTCGAATGTCATACCCAAAACCTCCGTGTTCTTGGTGACAAAAAGCAGCCAATCCTATGCTGCATCGGTGGACATGTCGGAGAACTTTGGGGTGTCTAGTCCCTTCATGATACGAAGGAACCTCACCAAGCAAGTCTCTGAAAAAGTGGTACTCACAAAAGTGCTCGCTACACCGCTTGGCTGAAATTGCGACGGCGTGGTGTCGACATCGGTAGCGACGGATGTACGGGTGGTGTAGTATCGGTAGGTGGATATGCACC
The DNA here is from genome assembly GCA_030664755.1 of Microcos paniculata. Lineage (NCBI taxonomy): Eukaryota > Viridiplantae > Streptophyta > Magnoliopsida > Malvales > Malvaceae > Microcos > Microcos paniculata. The sequence goes on along the minus strand of CP131457.1, from coordinate 29,939,256 downwards.
AGTGGCCATCTGTGATGACAAGAATCTGTTGGCCCAATTGTAAAACATCCACTCAAAATCAGTGGGCATGTACTGCACCAGCGTGGCAGTCGTGGGAGGTGGGGGAGGTAGAACCTCAGTATGAAAACCCTGATGATGTGTCTCATCAACAGGTGGAATTGGTGGAATAGGTTTGTCCGGTATCTTGTGGTCTCCGAGTCTACACTAGGCTGTGCCTCAGGCTGCCTGCGTGGCCGACCTCTCGGCCTAGCTACCGGGGGATCAGTGACAGGTATCGAAGGATCGGGGATATTCTTTCTTCTAGGTGACATGGCGTAACACTGCATAAAATCTAGTTCAGTAAACAGAAATATTTATACTAATCATACCCCTTAATTCTAACCCCAAAATCAGAAATCCCAAAACTATGTGAACTCCTCGGCTCAGTATGATTTAAATATAATGTATATTTTAAAATTTACTCTGATACAAATCCAATTGTCACGCCTCGACCTGCGGGTCCCGCCACGTGACAACCGTTGTACCACCTAGAGATGCGTGCCTCGTCAGGTGGGCAATCTAAGATGGTACAAGGCATAAAATAAGGGGTATATGAGCAATATATGAAAACATATAAGAAATAATATACGAAATATTATTTAAATATTTATAAAGTGTAAGTGGCACGTTTTACGATGCAAACATACAGTAAAAAAGGATAATATATATATCACAATGTGTACTACTATTCCGAGCTAAGATTCACAAGGAAGGAGGGTGACACCTACAAAAGCGCGTCCTCAGTGGTATACTGGGATCAATGACCACCTAAACGCCTGTCATCCGTAGCTTGATGACCTGACAATAAAAGTGAATGGTGTGAGTACAAATATATATGTACCCAGTGAGGGACTCGGTTATAATGATCGATCACCTCAGGCTGGGAATATGAAATAATCCAAAATTCATTTAATAAATCATTTAGTAAAATCATATGAAATCCCATATTAAAACAAATATCAAGTATATTATTCATAAATGGGCTGGCTTCTGAAATCATCCCAAAGGTACACCCGTGCACTTGGGTGCCCCGCTGGACCATCAAGGGCTATCTCATAATTCAAATACTTTATTTTTACTCATTGGCCCGTTCCCTTGACGTTAGCCTTGCCGTGGTGGAACATAACAAATCGGAGCCTTGGCGAGCTTTCCTTCGCACCTCTCCCAAGGTCTCGTCTCACCGTGCCCCTCAATAGGCGGTCCACGGTTGAGAATCATACATGCTTCTCCAACTCGGTCCATGCTCCCACATAAATTGGAGCACCAAGGAGCCCACTCATCCACTCATCTCTCAGGGGCGTCGTACCCCTAATAATCATATTAATAACAATTTAAAAAGTCTTTTGAAATTCCCACCCTTTAAGTCCTTTATAAACTTTATGTGTGAGGGTGGACATTTCATATCCCAAAACGTTATAAATAATTTAATAAAGCAATTTATAAAACAATTAGAAAACAGTTGATCCTCAATGGTCAACCACTATAATCCAAGCTACTCACAAGTGAGGGAGAGTTGTATACTCCCCAAATTTACCCCTTGAATGCCTTGAGCTTAAAAGCTATCGGTCCAAACCTCGTACAATCGCATACTTAAAAATCAAATTAAAATCTAATTTAAATAAATAAAGGCATATGGCTAACAATTAAACACCAATATAAGATCTAATTAGAGTTTCTAAGGTCTCGGAGTAAAATTAGGCAAGTCCGTAAATTAATTGAAGCTAACTAAAGTTAATTGGGACCTAGGGCTACAAAATGACAATTTTTCCCCTTAGGACCCAAATCGGGAGTGATCCCAATCAATTGGATCCAACCTTGATCCAAATAGATCCGGGTTGAATCGTTTTTCAGCAAGCCGAAATCTGGCTTGCACCTTTCCAAGTCCAATTCTCTTTCAATTCTCCACCAAATTGCATAAGAATTGAAACAAGTTATCTTAGATACATAATCTCAGAACCCATAGCAAGAAAAACGGAATTAAATAATAAATTCATCAAGAATTTCGAATCAAAACATCAAGTGCAGAATTTTTCTAGGCAGTCACGAAAATCAAACTTCAAATTAGCATAACTTTCAACTTAGATAACGAAATCATGCGTATAAGTGATCAAATTAAAGCTTGATAAGTCTAGAACAACACCAAAAATTCAGCCAATTCCCACGGTTGGTCATAAAGTTATGAGCTAAGGAAAAATCTGTCGCCAGTTTGACAGATTTTTAGATTTCGAAAATTCTTCATAAATATGATGTTTTTTATCTTTGATGAAGCTAAAGGAGTTGTTTATGATGATTAATGAAGTGTTTGATGAAGGATTGAAGTGATGAAATTGAATAAAATTGAAAAGGGTTGAGAGAATTTGAAGAGATGAAGAAACGAAGAAGGAAAAAGATGAATAGTGAGCTAAAAAAGGGGTTGGCTTTGCTGACCACCATTTGATGTAATTGGGTTGACTTTTGGTCAACCCGACCATGGGTTGACTTTTAGTCAACCCGACCCTCATGCCTCGGTCTTCGTGCCTAAGGGCCCCACCAACTCCCGATAAAATTTAGGCTCCTAGGCTAGAAATTGAGCTAAAGGAAGTTCAAAACAACTATGAAAAATCTAATTTGGTTTCTTGGCCAAATAATTTGCATAAATAAAAGACTCTACACGTGCGGACTAGGTTCGGGCCTGTCGGGGCATGACAAGATTCTTTATTATCTTTTAGGTTATTTACTATTCCCTTGTACGTTTAATTAATGGCCATGTTCTCCATAGTAGATTTGTAAATAAATATGCGATGTGAAATTTTCAATTAATTTAATATCCTTGCTCACTAATTTCATATTTGCAAATATCCATGATTAGGTTCTAGGTTATCTATATTTGTAGTTCCATGATACATCATTAGAATTAGCGTGATATATGATTACAACTCACATGTGCCATCCTTGTAAATATTACGTATGCTTATCTATGCCAATTTATATCCTACATGTTACAACTCACATATGTTGTCCTTGTAAATATTACTTACGCTTATATCTATGCCGGTTTATATCCTACATGTAAATATCTATGTTCATGCATCCATTATTATTGTTTATGATCATGTCAAATTTTTGTCCATATGCCTAATTATTGTCACATATCCTTGTTATGGCCTACGCTTATCCACGTCTATGTTTTGTGATCCTTATCCAATCCTATCATGCATTTGATAATTACAGCATTGTTTTCAAAAATTCATATGCATGGAAATCTCGATAATAGGGAGTTGGAGGGGGTCTCGTAATTGCGAGGCTCTCAAAGACTCTCCTAGGGTGAGAGGTCTTTTTAGTTCACCTTTTCGAAATTCCAATTTGGCCTAAGAAGGTTCCAATATAAATTTCTACCCATTTTCAAAAAATGAAAAAAAATGATTTTATCAATTTCTTTAAAAGATCATTTTCATGTCACGTCATATTAATAATTTCTTTAAAATTTCTAAAGTTTTCAATAAATTTCATTTTTCAAAAGAAAAACCTAAAAGTTACTTTTTCATCAAAAACCTCTATAATAAAAGGGAATTTCATATCCCGACATAACCTTTAAAATCTCAAAAAATATTTTTTTCTAAGAAGGATCCAAATTTAATCATTAATGGTTAAGGTCTTTCTCATAAATCAAATTTTGATTTATTTCTTTTAATTTGAATTTTCAAATGAGATCCGATATTAAATGTAATTTGACCCATTCCGACATTAATCTTGAAAGAAATTCAAAATTTTTCAAAAGATCTCAATTTGATCCTTAATATTGACGCCTTTTCCAATCAAAATCCAATTTTATTTTAATGAAATCTTAGTTATCAATAAAAGGAATTATTAATCCCCTCTTTTTAATTTCAAAAATCTAAAATTTATTTTCGAAAGATCTCCATTTGATCCTTAGTAATTAGAGTCTTTCCAAGTGCAATCAAATCCATTTTTAAATCCTTCTTTTTTTTCTTTTCTTTTTTTTAATCAAAGTTTATCTCATTAGTAAAAAAAGCTATCCATTCCGACATTACATTTTCAAAAACCCTAAGTCTTTTGAAAGTTCTCAATGGTCATCAAACATTGAAGCCTTTCTAATCAAATTTAATTTTGATCTCATCTTAAGTCAAAGTTTATTTTTTTCAAAAAGGTAGATCAAACCATAATAAAAGTAATATTTATTTCGACATATCATTGATCATTTTATTTCCAAAAATGCAAAGAGTTTCTTGTAAAGACCTTAATTGAAATAATTAAGGCCTTTCCAAATCAAAGCCAAAATTTTCATGGTCAAATTTTAATCAAATCTTTTCTTCAAAAATCAATGTTTAAAAGCAAGTCATTAATCGAAATTAAAAGGAGTTTTAGTCCAACATTAGAAATTCAATTTTTAAATCCTTTTATTTATTTATTAAATTAATTTCAATCTTATCTAAAAGGAGATATTTTGTTATTAACCCTAAATTAAATCATTTTTAAAGACTTTTATGGTATCGATTTTCAGGTGTTTCGAGAGTGTAACCCTTCCCCATATGTAACCGACTTCCAAACCTAAAAATCTTATTTTTCACATACTAGTGTTTATTTGAGTTAATGTAATCTATTTAGATGCATATTAAGTCAAGTGAATAGACCAATCACACGTAAAAAAAGATTGGTGGCGACTCCCTATAAATTTTTTAAGTCCCAAGCTTCCCAAGCATACCTTCGATAGACGTTTCGACAACCTCAAAAGAAAAATGAAAGTCACTTGGGACAGATTGCCAATAATGTGCAATATTGATAGAAAATAACATTTGAATTGAGAAAATCATTGATGCAATTGAGGATCATCATATTAAGGCAAGTGAAGAGATGTCAAAATTAACCAATGGATTCCTCTTTACCACAAATGTGAATCAAAACATTGAAATTTTTCACAAAGAAACATTAAAATGTCAAAACATTAAAATGTGTCATTAAACATTGAACCTTGCAAGCATCATACAATAGCATTTGATTTTCGGCAAACATGCAAATCATTCATTCATTTAATGATCAAATTGGACATAAGCATCTTTTACAAGTCAAGAATATGTCCAGAATATCTCATCACTGAATTGCCTTATCAAGGTCTCTACAATTTATATCCTATCATATAGTGTTGCCTTGTCAATGTCATGCCCCAAACCTCTCGGGTCGGCCACGTGGCAACCACCGCGTTGGCTCGAAGTACGTGACAACCGATCACGCACCAGAAGCACCGCAAGGCATTGAAATGGATAACATTGCTGCAAAACAACTAAAACTTTAATTAAAAATCTTTTAATAAAATAATAAACTTAAAAGTAATATTAGTGGATTAAATTAAAGGAATACCTACGCGACAGAAACCACTAAGCCTAAGCCACCGACGTCACTTAGTGAGCCTCCATTCTATTTGCTGACCCTGTACGTGAATCTGCATCCATCCACATTGGATACAGGTGAGTGACAGAGGTTCAATGAATCTCCATCAGGGTTAGGAAAAACAGGGGTAATCCAAAATATAACAAAATAAAAATAAAATAAATAACTTTGTTTTCAAAATCTCTTTTATAATTCTCCAAACGAGAATTTGATTTAAAACCTTTAAAATAAATATATACTAAACGGGCTGGCATCTAATACACTGAAGGCACGATTGGCTGGTCGTATGCCTTACTGCATCGAGGGCTATCTCTTTTCTCTTTAAAAATACTTTCACAATTTCTCTTTCTCTAGCTTGTTCCCTCGGTGGTGCCCATTGCTGTGGTGGAACACAGCTCTGGAGCCCTGGCGAGCTTTTCTACGTGCCTCTCCCAGGGTCTCGTCTCACCGTGCCCCTCCATAGGTGGTCCACGGCTGAGAATCAAGCATGCTTCTCCAACTCGGTCCACGCTCCCACATATATTAGAGCCCCGATGAGCCACTCAATTACTCATCTCGCATCCTATTTATATATTTATCATATATAAATATACATATATGCACACAAAAACATATATGTTTAAAACATTAAACACACACACAAGGCTTTACATTTTTAAAATCATCCCACCCTTTAAATGGGTGTATCACAAAATAAAAAGTGTATGTCGTGGATTACCCTAGTCCCAAAATAGTTGTAAAACCTTTTAAAACAATTTATATTTTTAAAACATTTAAAAACGTTTGTCTCTAGTGGCTAAGCACTGAAAACAAGGCCACTCATAGTATTGGAAGATTCGTATACTCCCAAGTGCTCCATGTAGCTTAACCTCTGGATCTTCGCCGTATTTGATTCACCCGAAGCCCTAGTACATGGAAATACATTAGCATTCATAATTAAATTTATAAATGCACCTACGAGGCTCTAGCATGACCTATAAGGGTGTTTGGAAGTGTTTCGGGGCTTACAAAAGTTTCCGAGAGGTTTCGGGGCTAAAACCGGACTCTTGGTAAAAAATTACGAAAATTCACCTTGGGGCACGTGGGCCCCACACCCTGACTGGGTTGGGCCCCACTCCGGTGGGCCAAGTCCTTTGCGAAACGGGGTCCAAAAAGCCCTCCGCGAGATATTTATATATTATAATGATATAATATATAAATATCTAAGATATATTAATATAATATATAAATATCTAAAATATAATAATATAATATAAAAATATCTAAACAGGAACTCGGTCAGCCTGTTCCTCGGCCGGTCTCTCCCCCTGTTTTCACACTCGTTTCTCCTCATTTCGACGTACAAACTTAGAGAGGCGATCCTCATGGCATCCATGACGGATTCGCCTAGGCAGAAACGAGAAACACCGGTCCAATTTTCGTAAAATCGAGATTTAGCCTAAATTGACTAAATCTAAGATTTACTCTCACCTGGCGCACAGAAATGCGTGAAAATGGAGTATGTCGTAAATTAAGGTGAGTACTATAACATACTAAAAACTCACCTTATTTCACTGGCCCAATATCCGTAGATCTAAGTTTTAAAATTAAACCGGCCAAAAATAAAAAACTTAGATCTACGCTAAACTGATTCATGGAAATGTGTGCAAACTTAAAATAACGTAGATCGAGGTGAGTAGAATGACGTACTAGAAACTCACTTTTATATGACTGCCGAATTGTCCGAATCTGCCAAAAGTCCAAAATGCCTCTGTTTGGCTCTAGAGAGAAAAGAAAAGAAAATGAAAGAAAAATAAAAGAGAAATGAGGAAAAGCTTCGGCTTTCTTCTATTTATAGAGGAGCCCAACACCAGGTCTACTCGGGCCCCGGGTTAAACTTTTTTCCCTTTTTCAACTTTCTTTCATTTTCACCCGTTGGCTAAATCCTTTGATTTTTGTGCCAACAGGGCCTATAATAAATTTCTAGGGACTTAATTGGAGGTCTTTTTGGCATTTACTAATTTCCATTCACGGTTAATTATTTTATCTTCCAACTCCGTCTTATCCTAATTTGAACTTCTTTCTTAATTAGGCACATCCGGACCGACGTATTATCCATTTAATACGCCGTTTTACACTATTTCGTTCGTACGAAAATGTCGTATTAGGCCTGGGTGTGTCAACTCTCCCTCATTCTAAAAATTTCATCCTCGAAATTAAATAAGCTAGCTTGGGGAGGTTTGGCTTCCATTCCAAGCCTTCATCTCATTTTCGAATACTGTTCGCATCACTATTTGTTGCTGCAGTACATAGAGATGGCAAAATGGGCGGGCGGCATAGAGCCCAGCACGGCCCAACCCAATATGGGTCATGCCAGCACGGTCCATTAGTCATGGATGGGCTGGGCAGCCTTTTGTTGGCACATGGGCTGGCACGGCACAACCCACCAAAATAGCCCAACACGGCACAGCCCATGTGCCAGCACGGCAGGACTCGTGTGCTTATTTGGGCCAGCCCATTTTTAATGTAAATTTATAATATATCAATTATATAATTATTCATTTTTATTTAGAAATTTTTAATGATCAAGAATTAGAAATTTTTGATGTTTTAGCATGGCAGAAAAGTAATGCAAATTTATGTCATGTGCTTTTCATCATGGCCCGCAACCTCCTCATACCTTCGATAACCACTGTCTCTTTGGAGTTTTATTTTAGTGCAGGAATGAGAGTTCTTGATGATAGAAGAAGCATATTAGCACCAAAGACCCTTGGGATGTATGTTTGAAAGATTGGTTGGATGTAGAATCTCGCTTACAAAATATAAAAAACCAAGAAGAATCTTCAGACGAAAATGAATAAATTTGATTTTCTTTTTTTTTTTCATTTTTTTAGGTGATATAATTTCTTTAGTTTATAATCTAAATTAGTATTTGTAAATTTTATTATTTATAGTGAATAATGTTCCCTTTTCCCGTGGACATAGACATCATAAGCCAAATCACATAAATTTTTGTGTTGAAACTTTTCATTCTTTATCCAATTTAATCATTAGTATTAAAAAAAATAAAATCGAGTAAAAACAAAAAAAATTAAAAAATTAACATTTAATAAAATTCATTGGCCCATGTGCCAGCCCACTGTGGCTCATGTGTTGGCACGGCATGATTTATATGGACTGCAGACTGGGCTGGGCTTAATCTTCAAAACATATGGGCTGGCATGACACAGCCCATATTTTTTTTGGACTAGCACGATCCAGCCCACATTTTTGCGGGCAACCCAACTTTTTGGGCCGTGCCAGTCCAGCCCGCCCATTTTGCCATCTCTAGAAGTACACCACGCTTCCGCTGCGTACTCTGATCATTCTCTTCCTTAAGAGTGGCTTCATTGCCCATCTACTCTTGAGTTTGAACCTCATATTCTCTTTAACATAGCCTACCCTTATACAATTACTAATTAGGCTTTCTTCACTTCAGTCCTGTTTACTTGATCTTCTCGCTTTATTCTTGCCTTATCCTCCAAGTCTCTTTTGACGAGACTATCCTTTTATTACCTCTAAGATTCCACAATTCTTACTCTTCTTAGGAGTTCCTTCTCCTTTTTATTTCGACTGCCTCTCACTTCAAGGCCATCATCCGACGCGTTTCTCATCCTTTCATGGTATTGTACTAGTCTTTGTAACCAAGCTATCGGGAAAGACCCTAGCTTAACTCCCTTGCCTCCGCGGAGAGGATGCAATGAGTTAATTGTCTTTCCCCCTACCTTGGTTTTGCTTCTTCGTTTCATTCCTTACTTCCATTCTCTCTTTTTCAAATCTCATTCCATTCAAAACTCATGGTGTATGAGTCGAGCTTTAGTACACACTAGCCCACACTTGGCCATAACATAATTGTGGAATCAAAGATCATGCCCTCTTGGCTTTCACATTCTGACTCACTCACTAACCGCCTATGACAATTACACATAGCGCCCTCGGCCCATCATATCACATACAGGGCCCACGGCCCATCACATTTTTCATCTTCTCAGGGATGGAGAACTTTGGGAGGCCTCATGCTCTCCCTAATCACACACTGGGCCGAACCTCTCGAGTGGTCATCACAGAGATCCTCAAGATCTCGATCTCTAACCCTTCCTCTCATGGGGACACCACCCATGGTTCCTAAGTTACTCATACATGAGCCTCGACCTCATACCCATCCATGCTATTTCTTTAGCCTCTTAGGCTCTCATTTGTCTTTTAGGCCTCTCAGGCCTCTCGAAAAGGGGTTTTCTTTTATCATCTTTTCTGTCTCAGTTCCATCATCTCTTGCTTTTCAAATGTGGGTTTCCTTTATCTTAGCCATCTTCGACTCTTTATTCCTTGATATTTGTCTCTTTGTCTTTCGATTCCATGGTTTATTTATTGCGGACTACACCTTTCTCTATTCTCAATTGCCTCACAATCTTGTCCGCACCAAGCTAACTCCATTTTAGCTTGGTTTAACTCTATCTTCCACATCCTTTCTCCACTTATCATTCTTCGGGGAGGTTATTCTCAAAGTTAGCTTACTCCCTTCCTTCTAAAAATTCAACTTATCCTTTATGTTTCTTGACTCTTTACCCTTAATTCCTTTTATCTCACTTTACTTCTTCGTTCTCATCCTTTTGTCTTTTTTGGTTCCAACCATTATTTTGGTTTATCCTCATTTTTTCTTCAATTGTTATCTAGGTCGATCCATTTTCCTCCTTCTTTGTGTTTGATTATCCTTAAAGTTTCCATCATTATCATTATTCTTGTCCTCATCATCCTTTCACCTTGTTGACTCCATCATGTTTTGGTATCCTCACTTCTTTATTTCTCTTTTCTTCTCTTCCATTCATTCTATACTGATATCATTCCTTATCACCTATCGTCCATTAGGATACGATCATCTCTGTTCACTCATTTCCTACGAGTGCTCTTTCTTTTATGTTTTCTCCAATTTTTTTATCCAACCTCTTTATCTCTTTTTTTATTATTTAAATAATGAGGGGTTTTCTTTTCCTTTCTTTTCACCTATTCACATTCTCAATACTTCTTTTTTCTTCTTCCAAAATCAAGTAGTCGAAGGTTTCCTCTTCCTTTCACCAATTTATCTCCTTAACCCCTTTTCTGTCTCTCGGTTCTGGCCTCCAATAATCCTTGTTTATTCATTTCTTTCCTTTGACTTATTCATTGTATGATGTAGTGCCTTGGCTTGACTCACGTTTGGGGTTCATTGTGCTCGATTTTCCTTAGCTAACATCCATTTCTAAGTCTTTTATTCACTTTCTTTCACTATATCTTCCTTAATCCTCTTTCTAGGCTTTTTTTAATCTCCTTTTTTTGGCTCTTCTTTAACCTATCTCTAAGTTACCTACCTAGGTTTTGTCTCTAAACCAAATTTTCTAGCCTTATTCTTTTACTAATCCTGGTCAACCATTTGGAGTTATTAACCTATGGTTCATTATGAAATTCTTGTTAGTTAAAGTTAAAATTTTCTAAGGTGTGTTATGCCTTTCTTTCTCCCTTATCAAGGCTCTTTTCCTAATTAACCAAAACTTAGTCCATCAACTGAATTAAGTTTCTCTTTTTCCCAGACCTCATTCATCTTTAATTAGCCTAGAATTTTCTTTTATCCAGAGTTTTATGCTTTCTTTCTTCATTAAGAAAGCCTCCGCACTACATCACGACATTTCTTTATCCTTTGTTTAAGGGTTCGCTTTTCTTTTCTTTTCCCCTTCTTATTTCTCACCAGTTCCTTCTGGTGATGTCTTCGCAGCTCTAGAGAAAATTCTCGTCTTGCCCTCCAATAGCACGTATGCAGGCATTTCCATCATTGCTGTGCATTAAACTTTCTCCACTAGCTTACTTCCCATTGACTTTGTCAAAGTCATTTCATATCATCATTTGGAGGTCACCTCCTTCTTACTCTCATTATCAATCAATGATAAGGGGTAGATCACCTTTAACCTCTTAGAAGTGAAGGTTTCTAGCTCATCTCTCTCCTTATTCCATTTCCTCTATCTTGATTTCCTTTCTCTTCTTTCTCCAATATCCTTTCTTAACATTGGTATCCAATGGTCAAACAAGTAGTAATTGATGTACTACTCGTTAACCATCTGGATGTGATCACTTTTCATTCTTTCCACATTCTCCATCATGTCATCTTTGCCTTATTCCTCCAAATTATTTCCCAAGAATGGCTTCTCTCTTATTCCTCTTTCCCTTACTCTTACTTTTTTGCCATCCTTGAGTCCTTTAGGGTTTTCTCTTATCAATCCTTTTCTCATCCTCAAGTGATTCTCCCATATCTCACCTCTCATGATCTATACTCACTCGATCTCTTCCAACATCCTTGGATGTCTCTTCTCAATTGATTCCACATGGACTCTCTTTCGTACACCTATGCCCCCCTTACTTTCACCACTTACACCCCACTGTGTAAGTACAAAAGAAATCAATCAACTTTCGCTACAACTTCTTTCACCTTCTAACCACTTCCAGGAGCATTATTCATGCAATCTGTGGGCTTATCCCACCAGACCTGCCAGCCTATGGGCTCGTTCCACCAGGTTCACCATAATGTTGGGTCAAGCCTAACCACCTCACATACCACCCCAAGGCCTAGGAGTTTGACTGCCAAAGCACTGCAGCACTCATCGAACCCTAGCCGTCAAAGGTTTTGTTGCTCCACGTGGGCTCTTTGGCGATTCCTTCACTTGGCTGGTTCTTCCTTGGCCTCAATTTTCATCCTTCCATTTGTTGCCTTGTGAGGTCTTCCTCAATTCTTCATCCCTTTACTTGGATGCTTTCTCTCACGTCCTAAGGTTTTTGGTTGACCACGTCCTCCGTGATGAACTCCTTCGATTTCTTTCATTCTAACCCAACTCTCTCTCCTAGGCTACACACTAATGGTGTAGAGAGCGAGAGAAGTGAGGTTAGCGTTCACGCACGTTAGGCCAAGATGAGCCTTGGCTCTTCGTCTCGTTCTAGGTGCTTCACTTCCTCCCAACTCTTACATGTCACTTGTGCAAAGAATGGGGGAACGTATCTAATTTAAGTGTCAAAATTGCTGCCTTACTTATGAGTCTCGATGTTCACAACTTTAAAGATTGAACACCCAAGGTTGTGGGCATCGAGCTAGTTTCCACTGGTAAGCCTCTAACTAAGCTTCCTTGGAGAATTCGATGAGACATCATCTATCTCGTCATCTCAAGAAAAATACCGTCCCTTGCACAGTTTAGCTATCGAGTAGAAGGAACATTAAAAGCTGAAAATTTGGGTTTAGGGAGTTTCTTGGATAACGTCCTTGCTTGCACGAATCTCAAGGAAGAAAGTGGTCGTGATGTCTTCTCACTTAAGACCACACTCGAGAACACTATCTGGTGGCTCACTGCTAAAGAAGATATTCTAAGAGTAGGTTTGATCATTTATGACGCTTTTAAGTAGCTACATACTCGAACTCTGGAGTTCTAAACCTTATCTAATCCACTGGCTTCGAAAATGATTGAAAACTTTTACAAATACTTTGAAAGCACTTTATAACTTTTGAATATAGTCAGAATAGTTTAAATGCTCTGATACCATTAAAGTTGTCACACCCCAACCCGTTCGAGTCGGCCATGTGACAACCGTCATGCTGCCTTGAAGTACATGTAGGCCGGTCACACACCAGAAGCACCGCAAGGCATTGAAATGGATACCGTTGCTGCAAAACAACTAAAACTTTAATTCAAAATCTTTTAATAGAATAATAAACTTAAAAGTAATACCAGTGGATTACATTAAAAGAATACCTACGCAATGGAAACCGCTAAGCCTAAGCCACCGACGTCTCCTAGTGAGCCTTCATTCTATTTGCTGACCCTGTATGTGGATCTATATCTATCCAGATTGGATACAGGTGAGTGACAGAGGTTTAATGAATCTCCATTGGGGCTAAGGAAAACATGGGTAATCCAACATATAACAAAATAAAAATAAAATAAATAACTTTGTTTTGAAAATCTCTTTTATAATTCTTCAAACGAGAATTTGATTTAAAACCTTTAAAATAAATATATACTAAACGGGCTGGCATCTAATACATTGAAGGCACGACTGGCCGGTCGTATGCCTTACTGCATCGAGGGCTATCTCTTTTCTCTTTAAAAACACTTTCACAATTTCTCTTTCTCTAGCCCGTTCCCTCGGTGGTGCCCATTGCTGTGGTGAAACACAGCTCTGGAGCCCTGGCGAGCTTCCCTACGCGCATTTCCCAGGGTCTTGTCTTACCGTGGCCCTCGATAGGTGGTCCACGACTAAGAATCAAGCATGCTTCTCCAACTTGGTCCACGTTCCCACATATATTGGAGCCCCGATGAGCCACTTAATAACTCATCTCGCATCCCATTCATATATTTATCACATATAAATATACATATATGCACACAAAACATATATGTTTAAAAAATTAAACACACACACAAGCTTTTACATTTTTAAAATCATCCCACCCTCTAAATGTGTGTATCGCAAAATAAAAAGTGTGTCACGGATTACCCTTGTCCCAAAACAGTTGTAAAACCTTTTAAAACAATTTATATTTTTAAAACATTTAAAAACTTTTGTCCCTAGTGACTAAGCACTGAAAACAAGGCCACTCACAGTATTAGGAGATTCGTATACTCTCAAGCGCTCAATGCAGCTGAACCTTCAAAGCATCGTCGTATTCGATTCTTCCGAAGCTCTAGTACATGGAAATACATTAGCATTCACAATTAAATTTATGAATGCACCTTCGTGGCTCTAGCATGACCTACGAGGGTGTTTGGAAGTGTTTCGGGGCTAAGAAAAGTGTCCGGGAGGTTTTGGGGCTAAAATCGGACTCTTAATAAAAATTACAAAAATGCCCTAGGGGCCCACACTTGGATTGGGCCGGGCCCCACGCGAGATATTTATATATTATAATGATATAATATATAAATATCTAAGATATAGTAATATAATATATAAATATCTAAGATATAATAATATAATATAAAAATATCTAAACAAGAACTCGGTCGGCCTGTTCCTCGACCGGTCCCTCCCTCGATTTTCGCACTCGTTTCTCCTCCTTTCGATGTACAAACTTAGAGTGACGATTCCTCATGGCATCGATGATGGATTCGCCTAGGCAAAAACGAGAAACACCGGTCCAATTTCTGTAAAATCGAGATTTAGCCTAAGTTGACTAAATCTCAGATTTAGTCTCACCCGGTGCACGAAAATGCGTGAAAATGGAAAACGATGTAGTATAACATACTAAAAACTCACCGGCCCAATATCAATAGATCTGAGTTTTAAAATTAAACCGGCCAAAAACTAAAAACTAAGATCTACACTAAATTGATGCATGGAATTGCGTGCAAACTTAATATAATGTAGATTGAGGTGAGTAGGATGACGTACTAGAAACTAACCTTGATCTAACTGCCGGATTGTCCGGATCTGTCAAAAGTCCAAAATGCCTCCGTTTGGCTCTAGAGAGAAAATAAAAGAAAATGAAAGGAAGAAAAAAAGAGAAATGAGGAAAAGCTTCGGCATTCCTCTATTTATAGAGGAGCCCACACCGGGTCTACTTGGGCCCTGAGTCAAACTTTTTCCCCTTTCAAGTTTCTTTTATTTTCACCCGCTGGCTAAATCTTTTGATTTCTTGTGCTAACGGGGCCCATAATAAATTCCTAGGGACTTAATTGGAGGTCTTTTTGGGTTTTACTAATTTCCATGCACGGTTAATTATTTTATCTTCCAACTCCGTCTTATCCTAATTTGAACTTCTCTTCTTAATTAGACACATCCGAAGTGATGTAATATCCACTTAATACACCGTCGTACACTATTCCGTTCATATGAAAAAGTCGTATTAGGTCCGAGTGTGTCAGTCAAGGTCTTTGTAATTCATATCTTCTTGTAATGTTGCCCTATCAAGGTCTCTGCAGCTTATATCACATCACAGTGTTGCCCAATCAAGGTGTTTGTAGTTCATATCTCATCATAGTGTTGCCTTATCAAGGTCTCTGCAATTCATATATTTTTACAGTGTTGTCTTATCAAGCTCTCTACAATTCATATCTCATCGCAGTGTTATCCACTTCGAGGTCTTTGAAAAATTATTTCTTATCGTAGTGTTACCCTCTCTGAGGTCTCTGCAAAATCATTTGTCATCATAATGTTACCTTCTCAAGGTCTGTGCAAAAATTGTTTTTCTTTGCAGCATTACTTTCTCAAGGTCATTGTGAAAATGCTTTTCTTCGCAATGTTACCTTCACAAAGGTTTTGGCAAAATCATTCTTTGTTTTTAAAGGAAAGTGGTGCTTGCATCTTTACTTATTTCCTAATTCTCTAGAAGTGTGAACGTCAAGATTCTAAAAAAATTATGCAAAGAAAGGTAGTTGTAGACACCAATTCTTGACTAAATTACCAACTCCAATTTAATGCTAATTTGGTTTTGTCCTAACTTAGCCATTAAAAAGAGAGCATATTCGAATTAAAAAAATTTAGTGCCATTTAAAGGTTGGTTTGTTTACGGAAAGATCAAGTTGGACGAGAATTGGAGTGAATAATTTTCATTTAATTTCACTATTCCTTTCTTTCTAATTCCAAAATATAAAAGAATAGAAATACAAAAAAAAATGGCCCTTTTACTCTGTCCTGACATGGCTTGTTTAGTTCATGTTCTTTTAAAAGCTTGATTACCCCTTTCCTGCTGGTTTTCAATTGCATCATTGCTCATCAATTGTCATTTTTTAATTTGCAGCAAAACTTAAATGTGATGGTGTTAGTGGAAAAATCTAAATAAGACAACCTTAAGACATTAACTTAAAAGAAATGAAAACAAGAGCTGTGGGGCATGGCAGTATATAATTTGCAATTCATAAGGTTTATTTAATGCACACAATTGTAAGAATCACTTGAATGGGTCATGGGTGTTACAACATGGGTTACTTCATTTGTAAAAAAAGTTCATAAGTGGCACTAAAATCTAGGCATTTTATCTTGCTATTGGCTGCCACACGTAAAATTCACTCTTTACAAGCAGTCAAAGTCAATTGAAGGTAAAGAATCACATACCCTCTAGCTCAGTCCAAACCGCATTGTTGCATCACCATTGGCATCTAGATTGGGACTTGAACACTCATTGGTCCACTCTTACAGGGAGAGGGAAATAAAGTAAGTTATGAAGACATTTTCATGCAAAAAGTTAACAGCTAAGAAAAAGGGACATCATGGAATACTCATAGCCATCAAATTCTGATTGGAAGGCATGTGAAGAGAAGAATCCCATTGTATAAAATTTTGCTTCAATCACATTGGAGCACTTGTAAGTAAAGAAGGAGAGAGATGAGCAAAGGTTTTAGAAAAAAAATAGAGCAGCTAAGGGTTCAAGGGCAGCAATTGTAGGTTGAGGAAATTTTAAAAAGAAAAAAAATAAAGAGAAGGAAAAAGAGCTGTCAAAGAGGAGAATCAACAGTAGAATCAACAGTTTAGTGGTTAGTAACAGACAAAAAGGGGCAGCTTGCCCCCCCCCCCCCACTTGTCTGATTACTTCCTAATGATATTAGGGTATAATTTCAAGATTTTTCTTTAATTTTATCTTTTCTCATATGCTTTATTAGTTGTTTTATTGTCTTGTTAATGCCTATTACTTGTCTTTTTGGTGTTGAAATGTTAGCATGTTCGTGTCTTTGAACAAAACGATGTACGCAAAAAAAATGGCGGCTTTCATTGAATAAACAAATGGGTAAGGCATAAACAAGGTGTAAAAGAGGATAAGAGTGATTAAATGGAAAAAGGTAGTAAAAGTTGTAGACTAAAACAGAGTTGTCTCATCAATTTATAGCCCATTTGCAAAAATATGGAAGTTTAGGTTTAGAATAAAAAATAAAAATATCATGCTAAATTAGTTTTGTCACGCCCCGACCCACCCGGGCCGGCCACGTGGCAACCGCCGCTCTACCTCGAATAACGTGTATGTAGCCACGCATCTGAGGCACCACAAGGATACCATTGCTGCAAAACAAAACTAAAATTTTAATTAGAAATCATTTAATAAAAATAATTAACTATGAAGGAGATACCAGTGGATTTAATTAAAAGGAAACCTATGCAGTGGAAACTTCTAAGCCTATGCCACCGACATCTCCTAGTGAGTCTTTGTTCTATGTGCTGACCCCATACGTGGATCTGCATCCATCCACATTGGATACAGGTCAGTGACATAGGTTCAATGATTCTCCATCGGGGTTAGGGAAAATAGTGGTAATCCAAAATATAACAAAAATAAAATAAATAAGCATGTTTTTCAAAATCTCTTTTATGATTCTCCAAATAAGAATTAGATTTAAAACCTTTAAACTAAAAATACACTAAATGGGCTGGCATCAATATACTGAAGGCATGATTGGCTGGTCATATGCCTCACTATACCGAGGGTTATCTGTTTTCTTTTCAAACTCATTTTCACAATTTCTCTTTCTCTAGCCCGTTCCCTTGGTGTTGCCCATTGCTTTAGTGGAACACAGCTCTGGAGCCCTAGCGAGCTTTCCTACGCACCTCTCCCAGGGTCTCGTCTCACCGTGTCCCTCAATAGGCAGTCCATGGCTGAGAATCAAGCATGCTTCTCCAACTCGGTCCACGCTCCCATATATATTAGAGCCCCAAGGAGCCATTCAATTACTCATCTTGCATCCCATTTATATATTTATCACATATAAATATACATATATGCACAAAAAACATATATGTTTAAAAGATTAAACACACACACAAGCTTTTACATTTTTAAAATCATCCCACCCTTTAAATGGGTGTATCACAAAATAAAAAGTGTGTCGTAGATTACACTTATCCCAAAATAGTTGTAAAACCTTTTAAAACAATTTATATTTTTAAAACATTTAAAAACGTTTGTCCCTAGTGGCTAAGCACTGAAAACAAGCCCACTCATAGTATTGGGAGACTCGTATACTCCCAAGCGCTACATGTAACTTTAACCTTCGGAGCATCGTTGCATTCGATTCACCTGAAGCCCTAGTACAGGGAAATACGTTAGCATTCATAATTAAATTTATGAATGCACCTACGAGGCTCTAGCATGACCTAGGAGCGTGTTTGGAAGTGTTTCGGGGCTTAGAAAAGTGGCCGGGAGGTTTCAGGGCTAAAATCGGACTATTGGTGAAAATTTACCAAAATGCCAATGGGGCCCGTGGCCCCACACCCGGATTGGGTTGGGCCAAGTTCTACTCGAAATTGGGCCTAAAAACCCCTCCCGCGAGATTTTATATATTATAATGATATAATATATAAATATCTAAGATATATTAATATAATATATAAATATCTTAAATATATTAATATAATATAAAAATATCTAAATAAGGACTCGGTCGGCCTATTCCTCGGCTGGTCCCTTTCCCCGGTTTTCGCACTCGTTTCTCCTCTTTTCGGCATACAAACTTAGACAGGCAATCCTCATGGAATCCATGACGGATATGCCGAGGCAGCAACGAGAAATATCGGTCCAATTTCTGTAAAATCGAGATTTAGCTTAAATTGACTAAATCTCCGATTTACTCTCACCCGATGCACGGAAATGCATGAAAATGGAATAGGACATAGATTAAGATGAGTATGATGACATATTAAAAAATCACCTTATTTTGCCAGGCCAATATCCCTAGATATGAGTTGTAAAATTAATCCGGTCAAAAACTAAAAACTCAGGTCTACGCTAAACCAATGCGTGGAAATGCGTGCAAACTTAATATAACGTAGATTGAGGTGAGTAGAATGACGTACTAGAAACTCACCTTGATCTGACTGTCGGATTGTCCGAATTTGCCAAAAGTCTAAAATGCCTCCGTTTGGCTCCAGAGAGAAAAGAAAAGAGAATGAAAGAAAAAGAAAAAAGAGAAATGATGAAAAGCTTTGGCTTTCTTCTATTTATAAAGGAGCCCGACACTGGGTCTCCTCGGGCCCTGGGTCAACTTTTCCCCTTTTTCAACTTTCTTTCATTTTTACCCCTTGGCTAAATCCTTTGATTTCTTGTGCCAACGGGGCCCATAATAAATTTCTAGGGACTTAATTGGAGGTATTTTTGGCATTTATTAATTTTCATGCACGATTAATTACTTTATCTTCCAACTCCGTCTTATCTTAAGCTTAACTTCTCTTCTTAATTAGACACATCCGGATCGACGTATTATCCACTTAATACGCTGTCTTACACTGTTCTGTTCATACGAAAAAGTAGTATTAGTTCCGAGAGTGTCAAGTTTAGTTTGGGAATTTGGTAATCTTGTTGTGTAAAGACTAATCATTAAATATCAAAGTTTTGATTATTATCCCAATGAAGAGGGTTAGTTCAGGAATGATAGTGATGGATCTCTCGGCTAATTTTTCGAGGACGAGGATTCCTATAAACACCACCAGAGCTCCAGAACGGGTTTATACAGAATTCTGAAAAAATATAATTTTTTAAAATAAAAATATAAAAATTAATGAAAATCAGTGAAATCAAGAGATAAAAATCAAGAGACAATATATATATTATTATTCAAAATTAATGAAATTTGTCATGTGCATCCATTTTACACTGTTGCCATGCGAGTTTATATCTGTTGGTGTACGGTTATCTTAGTGAAAAGTGCGTCTTGGGAATTACCATGATGGATCTCTCAAAGGATACTCTTAGGGCTTGAATTTCTTACAAATACCACCAGAATACCGAAACAGGTTTGTTTGAGATTCCCAACAAATAATCATCTATCTTGAAATTTGGAATAAGGCTGAATTAATTTACGTTAGGAATTTGGTAATCTTGTTGCTTACAGAGTAATAATTAAATATCAAATTTTCGATTATTATCCCAATGAATAGGGCTAGTTCGAGAACCATAGCTATGTATCTCTCAGCTAAATTTTTAAGGATGAGGATTCTTATAAACTCCACTGGAGCTTCGAAATGGGTTTATATAGGATTCTCAAAAAATATAATTTTTTAAAATAAAAATATAATAGAAATAGGAGATACAAATTAAGAGACAAAAAAAATATTATTATTCAAAATTGATGAAATTTGTCAAGGTCATGTGCGTTTATTTTACACTGCTTCCATGTGAGTTTATATCTGTTGGTGTATGGTTATCCCAATGAGGAGTGCGCCTTGGGAACCACAACGATGGATCTCTCAAGGGATACTTTTAGGGCTTGAATTTCTTGCAAATACCATCGAAATATCGGAACAAGTTCATGCGATATTCCCGAAAAGGAATCATCTATCTTAAAGATTGGAATAAGGCATTTTAATTGTTATTATGAAACCAATAAATTAAATGAAAGATTAATTATCCCAGTGAAGAATATTTTCTTAGGAACCATAGCGATGGGTCTTTTAAGGGGTCCTCTAAGGGTTGGAATTTATATAAATACCACTGGAGTGTCAGAACGAGTTTGTATAAATTCCTGAAAGGTTCTTGAACTTAATAAAATGTACTCACATGCATCATGACACACTCGGACCAAGTTAAACTTTTCCATACAACCAGAATAGTGGAAGATGGTGAGCGTACGAAAGTCAGGTGTGTCATTAGGTAATTAAACTTTAGTATAGGTTTTGAAAGAGAAGATTAGGTTAGGAATATATGGAAGTGGAAGATTAGGCATTAGGTTGTGCATGGATTGACCTAGTATAGGTTAAGGAGGACATAACCCTAAATTTAACCTAAATAGTAATTCAGCCTATACAATTAAAGAAACTCATACGTGACCTAACCGTACTTCAATTGTACGAGTAATTAAGCTTAGGAAGGTGTTGGAGAAGTGGATTGAGGTCTAGGTAAAAGTTTGAATCGAATTGGAAGTGAAACGAACAAAACGGAGGCCAAGAGAACTTCTATCATTGGAATTGAAGTGAATTGACACCAAACTTAAAGGACGGTGGAAGAACCTTCACGTAAAAGAGAGAGAATTAGTGGCAAAAGATATTTCGAACACAACCGATGCTGAAATTGTCCATACCTGATGCCAAAAGTGTCCTTATATAGGCTAAAAATGGGGCTGAGCCCTCTATTTCTCCCCTTTTCCTCTTCCTCCTCCCTCTTTTGATTCTCTTTGCCTTTTCCACCCAAACCACCACCTTAACCACACTTTAAACACTTCTCTAAACATCGCAATTCCTTTCCCTAGCCTTTGTAAGTTAGATTCAAAGAGAAAACAATAAAATTGGACATCGGTGCTTTGAGGAGTTATTGGCACCACTAGAAAGATTCAATCGGTTATCCTAATCCTGATGGTGGATAGGGTTGAATTTTAGATATATTGTTCTACACTCCTCAATCTTTAACACAAAGCTAACTTTGCATCAATCCATGCGCTACGCCAAGAGTTATATATTTTTGTAATTTAGGTGTTGGTTTTTAGTTTTTAGTTTTTAGTTTTTAGTTAAAGCTAGGTTAGAAATTGAAGTAATTTAGGATAATGTTTTGATAAATTAAATGTATAGGTTTATTATGGATGCTGAGGGGATGGATTATATGAATTTGTAGCCAGATTGGTGGAGGATTGAACCGGATTTGAGCTAGGAGAATATTGAAGAACTTTCGAGCTTAAAAGCCAAAACACAACTGATGCCAGTAGTGCTTAGACCTGGCATTGGATGTGTCATTTGGCCATGAATAGCCTTTCATCAAAAAGGTCCGATGTCGGATCATGCAAGGACTATGTTGGTTATGTCTTTTAAAGGCAAAGCTGGCTTTTTCACTCTAAAACCCTAATCCGATTATGATCTAAACCTAGGCACTTCCAAACCTTACCTTAGGACATTGTAGAAACCCATAAATGCATCTTAAATTTGAATTAGGGTTTTAACGCATTTTTTCGTATGATTAGGCTTCTGGCTGATCAAGTGTGGCAATGTTGCAAAGACCGATCTAGAGGATTCCTTGGGAGTATACGAACCTCTAAGTACTATGAGTGGCTTAGATTTCATTGTTTAGCTATTAGGGTTAAATGTTTTCAAAATGTCTTCAATATAAAAATTTTTACAAAATATTTTATAAACGTTTTGGGATTTGGGCAATCCTTCATACACATTTTTATTTTGTGATACACCAATTTAATGGGTGGGATGATTTTAAGAAATTATAAATGTTTTTGTATGTATGTTTTATATTATGTTTATATGGGAGATGAGAACGACAATCAACTGACACCACCTAGCGAAGGATACGATAGATAAGATAGAGACTCGGAGCGTAGCTCTAATGAGAGCAAGTGGAACAAGAAAGGCATGCCATTGACAAGTAGCCCTGGACTGCCTTTTGAGGGGCACGGTGATCATGGAGACCCTGGACTAGAAAGGCACAGAGGGACACTCGTCAGGGCAGATGTATCTCTGCTACGCCCACAGCGAATGGCACCGCTGAAGGAATCGGCTAAGGAAAGAAACTATAGAAATATGTTTATGAGTTAAAAGAGCTAGCCCTCAGCATAGTAAGGCATACGATCGACGAGTCGAGCTTTCAGTGTTTTACAGCTAGCCCATTTAAGATTTATTTTATTTTATTTACTTTATTTCTTAAATAATTTATAAAAAGGATTTGAGAAAGGATTTTAAAAGCAACATAAATTTTTTATAAATTTTTTTGAAATTTTACATTTTCCAAACCCTAGTGGACATTCACTGAACCTGTGTCACTCACTTGTTACCAACCTTATTGGATGTAGCTTCTGCATGCTAGGATTGTAAATAGATTGTCGGCCATAAGAGGTCTTCTATTTTCAGTACTTAGGTATTTCTCTAAGTTATCCCACTAGCACTTGATTTTTCAATTTACTTGTTTATTTAAATGTTTTCTAATTAAAGTAAAGTCTTAAATTGTTTTGCATACTTAAATTATGCCTTGCGGTGCTTCAAGGTGCGTAGCTGCAAACACATACTTCGAGGTAGTGTAGTGGTTGCCACGATGCCAACCTCTGGGTCGAGGCAACACATATCATGTGCACCATGTGTATCTGAATAAAAATGGTCAAAATGAAAACGACTAAAAGAGAGAAAAAAATCACAAAATTGGATAGGAAATGGTATTAATAAACCATTAGACATTTCCTTAAAATCCAAAAGAAAATAATTAAAATACAAACGTTGAAAATGTTGAAAATGAAAAAAAAAAGAAAGATAAAAGGGCTAAATTTTTTTGAAAAAAATAATTAAAAGTGAAAAAGATAAAAAAGCCAAAAATTAAAAATGAAGATGATAGAAATTTTAAAAAATGAAGAGATAGAAAATTAAAAAATTAAAAGGATAAAAAATTTTTAAAAAATTGAAAAATTACAAAGACAAAAAAAAGAAAAAAAGAAAAAAAAAAGGAAAACTAGGAAGATAAGGTTCAAGAAGGAAAGCAAAAGGTTTAATTATTAATCTATGTTTATTAAGGCCTAATTAATATTAAAGCTAATCGGCACTATCGATTGAAAAGTGTTGTGAAGGTGTCGATTCTTCCCCATTCGTAACTGTATTTCTGACTCCAGCCCTCTTTCTCATAGATCGAGGCCTATCTAGCTTAATACAACATTGACGACCAATGTTATGTTAGATAGAGTCCTAATAGGTGACTAACCATGTCTAAGCAAAAGAGGTCAATGGTGACACCATATTTTGTATGTCACATCCCGATCCAAAGATCGAGAATATGACAATCATTGCGTGTTACGAATTGTTAACGGCGCCCTTCACCCACAGCTCGAAGGCTACAAGGCTTATAGAAAGTTGAACCCATTTAGTAGAACAATTTCAAATTTTTATATATGATAAAGAGTACAATTTAAGATATACATACAATTCAACATTTAGATAACAGTAGTCATTTTATAAAAGTTACACACACATATTTTTATATATATTTACATATAACAATAGTAGCAAAAGTAGAATATATTGATCGATTATTTTTACTAAGGAGTGTATAAGTAATTTCTAGATATTATACAATAGTTCCAAAATATTTAAATAGACAAAAGTTTAGAAGAAAACTCAAAACTACGACCAGCGGATCTGACTATAACCGTAGATAAGTCATACTGACTTACTAACGAAAGTCCGGATTGAGTCATGTCTCTAGCAACCTGCTTTCTATATGCACCCTATTGGCTTAAAGATAGATTAAAAAGGGAAAAGAAAAAGTGAGTATATAGATTATACTCAATGAGTGAAACTAGACCGATTTTATTTTTTAGTCATTGAAGTAAAAGCACATTCATCTTTAAAGTTACAAACTTGGAATACTCAACAACTCATAAAAGTGCTTAATTATTACCTTAACTGAAAGTTATATTTATTCATTTTAGAACAAAGAGAAAAATTGAGTCAAATGCTCAAAAATTCCATAACTTAATGATGAATGAAAATGAAAAACAAAGTTATGAAAATTTATTTTTGGACTTGTCAAAAACTGTATCCAAACCCACACCCGGCCAAGGTAGGGTTTGAGTTCTTCAAAGGGTGTTAGTGTTCACTTTAATTCTTTAAAATGCTCAACTTCAATGTTGGCTTGGGCCTTCACCATAGGTAGTACATGTCTATGTCCACTGTACTCCCACAGGGACCAAATAATCACATCACAGTGAGTACAAAAATTCCCCTGTACCATCCATCCCTTGTGGGAGTGAATCAAGCTTACTCACGCCGTCTTAACAAGGTCGGACTATGAAAAGCGCCACTACAGTGACTCATAACTCATCCACCAAAATCACAGTAGCATAAAATATACCATAATCCATATATATATATATATATCATTTAGTCAACTAGTCTAGTATACGAGTCAAACACAATTCTATCAAGTTTGTTCAATTTAACCATACACAACATCCAATTATCAAAATTATATAGATTTAAGATTCATGAGAAGATAGTAGTTATCAGAAGCCAATTTTGAGTTCAAGAAAATCAAACCCTTTGCAATAGAAAACTATTTCAAGTGATAAAGCATTTTAATTTGTTCAAACATGGATTTACGTCTAATAGGTTCCACTCACAAATTTGGGAGGGTGCACCTCCCATTATCCAGCACATTCCTTATCCTTAGAAGGTGATTCACCACCTAGATGTTTGTATTCAAATAATTTGTTAGCATATGACAATGGAAATGAGTATTGGGTAAGTATGCAAAATGCACATTTTGCCAATTACTAACTTGAGTTCTAAAAGGTGATTTTTCTGTTCTAGAGCTTAGATGAATGAAATTAGGGTATCAGCAAGTTTGTTTCACATAACAAAACTTGCTTGTTTACCTAATTTGACTTAAAGATGCATAATGAAAATTTTGGACAATTTTGCCCCTAGAATGTGACAATTCGGCCAAATAAGTTTAAGGTGGTAAAAATCCAACCATTTTGGTTTTCCAAGGTTTAAGCTTGTGACTAAAGCACAATAACTACAAGGGAGCTAGATTTGCATGCTTACATTAAGAGTCTGAAGCAAAGATGCTTAATTTTTAAGTTTTTGAGTGGTCATATTTTCCTATGGGATTCCCGTAACTATATCAACAACTCACATTAATTTGTTACTCCATTTGAAACTTATGTAAGTCTTAATGGCATATAATTGTCTTTACACCTTACTTGCTCAAGTAGCCACATTAAGCCATATTATGGGCTTACTCTACAACTACCAAAACCACATTTCTTTTCATCAATGTCTTAGCTCACATTCCTTCCTAATTTCATCAAATTACCATTCATGGAAAAAATGTTATGGTTCTTTAGCAAAATACCATACTTTCTCTAGGAGGGTATTTTACTTCATAAGGTCATCTAACAAGGTAAATGCCTTGTCCAAGGATTTCTACGTCAAACTAAACATTCCTAATTTCAAATAGGCATTCAAGAACACTAATTATTAACTTGTATCCTAGCCTTATTAAATAAGAACATCGTATGGTTTTGAAGCCACAAACTATTTTAATATGCATGAATTTACATGAATAAAATTTACAAAACAAAAGCTTTTAAAGATAGTTTTACATACCTAGATGAAAAAGAGAAAAACAGCTGTCACGCCCTGACCCACCCGGGCCGGCCACGTGGCAACCGCCACGCTACCTAGAAGTATGTGTTTGCAGCCATGCATCCGAGGCACCACAAGGCATTGAAATGGATATCATCGCTGCAAAACAAAACTAAAATTTTAATTAGAAATAATTTAATAAAATAATAAAACTTGAAACGTGCACCAGTGGATTAATTTGAAAGAAATACCTAGGTAGCGGAAAACTACTAAGCCTAAGCCACCGACGTCTCCTAGTGAGCCTCCTTCCTATAGCTGACTCCGTAAGATAATCTGCATCCATCCATATTAGATACAGGTGAGTGACAAAGGTTCTAAGAGTCTCTATTGGGATTAGGGGAAACAGGAAAATCCAAAATAAAATAATAATAAAATATAAATTTTTCTTTTTGAAAACTCTCTTTTTTAAAAACTCTTAAATAAATAAATATATAAATGTCAAATGGGCTGGCATCTCTATCATACTGGAGGCACGACCCATCGGTCGCCTTACGCCTCACTGCACCGAGGGCTATCTCTTTTCTCACTTATAATTATTTTCTCTTTTCTATCTCTCTAGCCCTTTCCCTCGGTGGTGCCTCGCTGTGGTGGGACACATCGAACTGGAGCTCTGGCGAGTTTTTCCTACGCGCCTCTCCCAACCAGGCTCGACTCACCGTGCCCCTCGATAGGCGGTCCATGGCTGAGTATCATGCATGCTCTCAAACTCGGTCCACGCTCCCGCAAATTGGAGCCCCGAGGAACCCTCTCAATCACTCATCTCCCAAGGGCATCGTACCCTCAATAATCATAATATTAATATTTTCAAAAACATATATATATATAAAACATACATATTTAAAATATATATAAATACACACATAAGTATTTATATTTCTTTTTGAAGACATCCCACTCTCTATGTGGGTATATCACAAACAATTGTGTGTGTGTGGATTTCCCGTATCCCAAAACCTTTTGAAAACATTTATGTTTTTAAAACCATTTTTAAAACCTTTTTCCCCAGTGGCTAAACAAAGAAGTTTAGGTCACTCACAGTGATGGGAGATTCGTATACTCCCAAGCGCTCCATGTAGTTTAACCTCCGAAGCATCGCCACATTCGATTCAACTGGAGCCCTAATACCACGAAATATAAGTTAGCATTCATAATTACAATTTATGAATGCACCTATGAGGCTCTAATATGACCTATGACTGGGCTTGAATGTGATTCGGGGCTTAAAAAAATGTTCGTGAGGTTCCGGGTTAAAAATTGGACACTTGGTGAAAAATTACGAAAATGCCCTGGGGACCCATAGGCCCCATACGGGTAGCTGGGTCGGGCCTGGCCTGTTTCTGGGCCCAAAAGGCCCTTCCCATGGGAGTTGGACCGAGCCCAACTCGGATTGGGCCTTTCCTCGGTTTCCGAGCCCCTCGGTCCACCGATTCGCGCAAAATTCCAGATAGAGGTTCCTCTCACCTCCCACGATGCGTTTACCGGAGCAAAAATGAGGATCACAAGCTCAAAGTTCCTAGATCTCAAATCTAAGCTAGAATCTAACTAAAAAGCTGAACCTAACTTTGAGCTTGGATCTCTCCTAGACCGATGCATGGATAAGCGTGCAAACTTAGAAAAATGAAGATCAAGGAGTTAAGAACAACTCACCAAGATCTCACCTTGAACTTGCGGTCGGTTTGTCCGGATCGGCCAAAAGTCTAAAATTACTCCAAAGGAGCAGTTGAGAGAAAAGAGAAAGGAGAGAAGAGAGGAAGAGAGAAAATGAGGGGGAGAGGCTTGGCCTCCCCCTATTTATAGGGTAGCCCGGCACTGGGTCTACTCGAACCCCGGGCCAAACTTTCTCTTATCCTTTAGACCTCTCAAAACTTTAATCCTTGGCCCAATCCACCGACCAATTCACCAATGGACTTCCAATCCATTGGCTATGGGCTTAAAGAAGTCCACTTTAGTGTTTCCATGCATGGTCACCTGTCTCATCTTCCAACTACGTCTTGTCTTAAGCTCATCTTCTCTTCAGACTTGACATAGCCGGACCGACATATTGTTTAATTATTGCGTCATCTTGCACTATTCCGTTCGTACGAAAAGGTCGTGCCAGGTCCGAGTGTGTCAAGAGCACTCTTTGGCACCTTTGTAAGAAATAAATTTGGGCTAGCTTGAAGCAATTTAAAACCACACCTTTGAATTCTTTGATGGAGTGGTGATTTTTTAGGTTTGATGATGATTTTTTAGTTAGTAAAACTTGGTGGAAGATTTTGGGGAAGGAGATGAATTTGGGAGTTTGGAGGAGTAAGAGTGAACTAGAAGTTAGAGGAAGAAAAGGAAAGAGGTAGGTTCGGCCAAATAAGAAAAGAAAAAAAAAAGAAAGAAAAAAGAATCTTGATTGAAAGACCTTGAGTTCTCTAGAAAATTCAACACTTTTTGAATGATAAAAATACTGTTCATGAAATTTATA
This sequence comes from Microcos paniculata, assembly GCA_030664755.1. Taxonomy (NCBI): domain Eukaryota; kingdom Viridiplantae; phylum Streptophyta; class Magnoliopsida; order Malvales; family Malvaceae; genus Microcos; species Microcos paniculata. The sequence goes on along the minus strand of CP131457.1, from coordinate 29,910,305 downwards.
AATTACCATTAGATCCCATGAAAGAAATTATCAAATTAGGAATTTTATAAAATTAATTTGAAACCAAGTCATTTCATGAAAGGAATGACAACTAGTAAAAAATAACTAGTTAATTAAACAATTCAAAGGAATGCATCTTATGGTGTTAGAATAACTTCAAAGTTTCTCAAGGGTAAAATAATAATTATACTTTAGATTTTTATGAAGCAACTACGCAGTTTTCAAGTTTCAATAGTATATGATAACATGGAACTACCTAGTGCTCAAGGAAAATCATTATCAATGAAGAAAAATTCAATTCACAATTTTGCACATATTCACGAAAATGCCATTGGACACTGCAACATTTTTGTTCGGCAATATTTTTGTCAACTTAAGGTGTTCAAAAAATACCGTAATAGTTTCAAAAATTCTTAGACACATTAAAGAGTCAAAATACATTGATTATAAGAACCAATAAATCCTTGAAGGGATGTATTCAAGTTTTTGAAAATAATACAAAAAAGTTAACTTTTGTTTTCTTGGTCAAAACTTGTCGTAGATATTAATGAGTCTAGTTCTTAGAAATGAGAAAAATTTGTGCAAGTAGAATTGTTCTTATTCATACTAAAAATACATCTATATACTTATCAAATATGAAAATTTTCATTGGATTAGTCAATGGCTCCAATTTAAGCTAACTAGAGGCTAGGAATTACAAGTCAACTAAGGCTAGGCATTACATTGTAAGTCCCAAACCAGTCGTTTTGGTAATGTTGGGACACTTGAGAGTCTTGTGGAATAGAATTAGCTATTGAAGAGGTGACAAATTCAAGTTAAAGGATAAATGGATTACTAGTGCATAAAGGATAAATGGATTACTAGTGCATAGATAAACAATGGAAGTCAGAGGAACCCAAACCCTAGTTCTGTCTGTATGCTCTTGAAGCTTGTATGTGACCATTTCCATAACGCTTTTAACCTAATGGAACCTTCAGAGGAAATGTATTCACCCTTGGATAAAACCATGAAGAGTGTTGAGGACTGAATAAGAGATTGAATTGTTTCAAAATCGAATTTCTGTAAATTGAAGGTTTTAAGCACCTTTGGGGCCAGAGTATGCATAAACTGGTGTCTTTCCTCAATGCGGAAGAAGAGAAACTTCAAGAAGAAGCAAGAAAATGAGAGGAAAGTATCTAGGCCACAATCAGCATTGGAATTGGCCAAAACTTAAGCCAAATGTGAAGCTTATTAGCTCAATTTTTGGCGCAAGCCACCTTATTTTCACTCTTCTTCCTCCTCTTCCTATGCCACTTTCCACCTAACCCATTACCTCAACCACCCTTTAAACACCACCTAAACTTCTCTAAATAATCCCTAAGCATCCCCAAACAAGAAATCAAAGAGAAATCAAGAATCGGGAAAGATGTAAAGAGGAGCCATTAAGGACATTTTAGAGATTTGGTCAGTTCTTTTAATCTAGCCATTGGATCAGGATGATTTTTAACTATATTGTAGTAGATTCATCAAGATTTAAAATGGCTATTTACTTGCCTCAATCCATAGACTAGATAAAAAGTTATCATTGCCCAAAATTTAGGTTTGATTTTTAGAGGTATATTAAGAATAGAATAGAAATTTATATATTTTAAGCCATTGAATCCAATTATTGAAGGAGTGAGTTTATTGTAAATGTTGTGAGGATGGTTTGTCTCAATTTTTCACTGGATTAAGGGTGACTAGGGTTGGATTCAAGCTAGAAGAAAATAAAAAACTTCTCTTGGGTGAAATAGAGTTCATATCCGATGCCCCATATTAAGTCAAACGGTGCTATATGTGAAAAGAAGCCAAGAATGGCTTTTTACTACCATGGTCCGATGCCAGAGCACCCTAAAACTGGTACTAGTCTTGGCCCCCAATTGCACTTTTGGTAATATTGACCTTAAAACCATGATTTGAACCACATTGACCCTAAATGCTTTCCAACACACTGAATCACTTCCAAACCTCATCCTCGAGCATTGTAAAGCCTCATAGGCGCATTCTAAGATTTAAATTAGACTTCTAATATGTTTTATAGTGTAACCAGGTTCCAAATCAATCAAGTGCGGGGATGCTTTAGAGACTAATCATGGTGGAGTCCTTGGGAGCATAATGGCCTCTTAATAGTATGAGTGCTTAGTTTCAATGTTTAGCCATTTAGGGCTAAACAATTTATTGTTTTTAATATTAAATTTTATAATTGTTTTGAATATTTTGGAATTCTAGTAACTTGCACAAACTTGATTTTTATGCTACGCCGTTTGTATAGGTATGACAAGTTAATAAGTGTGTTTTACATAAATATATTTTATGTATGTGTTAAGTAGTTCTGGCTATCTTACGAAAGGGAATGTGATCTAGATTAGTGATAGCTAAACTCAGTGCCTTTTTTAGGAGTTGCTAAACGGAGTAGGGCATACTAGCCGACTAGTAGCCATAGGCCTGTATAGGAGAAGCACGATGATCCAGATTTCACCTTACAGTGAGAGGCGCGTAAGGTGACAATCACGGTATATGTGTTATGCCCCAACCTAGAGGTTTGGACACGTGGCAACCATCATGTTACCTCGAAGTACGTGTCAACCGCCACGCACTCCAAAGCACCACAAGGCATGGATTGAGTACCATTGTTGCAAAACATTTAAAGCTTAACCTTAATCAGAAACATTTAAACAAACAAATTAATTTAAAATCAAGTACCAGTGGAATAACTTAGAGAAATACGTAACCAGCGGAAATAAAAACCTTCTGTAGACGACCGAGCTATCTACATCATTATACACAGAAGCTGCATCTAATAGAGTTAGTTACAGGTAAGTGATAAAGGTTCAATGATTGCCTACTAGGGTAAGCAAAACATAGAAACTCAAAAGAATTTATAAAACATTTATTTGAGTTTTAAAAACTTTTGTCAAAACCCTTAATGAAGATAAATATATAAACTAAACTAAATAAGATAAATCTTAAATAAAAGTAAACTAAAATAAATCATATATGGGTTGGTCACAAAACACTGAAGGCTTGACTCGCCGATCGTATGCCTTCCTACATTGAAGGCTATCTCTTTAACTCATAAAAATATTTCACATACTTTCTCTCTCTAGGCCGTTCCTTCAACAATGCCATTTGCTGCGGGTGGAACACTGCTACATTCTAGCCCTGGCAAGTTTCCCTCTGTGCCTCTCTGTCCTAGGGTCCCCTATTCACCCTGTCCTTCATAAAGTGATCCACGGCTACTTGGTCGGATGCATGCTTCACTCGGTCCACTCGCTCTTATTAGAGCACTGAGGTCATTTGCTCATCTACCACAACCCTCAATGGGTGGTCAGGTTTCATCTTCATACTTATCTCATATATAAAATACACACACACACACACACACACACATATATATATATATATATAACAAGAATATCAAACAGAAACATACATACCCATAAAAGCATTTAAAATTTCTTAAAACCTCTCCTCCCACTAAAATTGGTGTATCACAAAATAAAAGTATGTGCGGAGGATTACCGTATCCCTAAAATGTTCATAAAACATTTTATAACCATTTTATATTTAAAAACATTTTTAAAACATTTAACCCTAATGGTTAAGTAATGAGATCTAAGCCACACACAGTACTAGGAGCTTTGTATACTCCTAAGAGCTCCAAGATGATCGATCTTTAGAGCATCGCCGTGCTTGATCACTTGAGAACTCTAATTCATTAGGAAATGCGTTAGAAATCTAATTCAAACTTTTCTAAATGCTTTTGGGCTCTATATGCTCAAGATTAGTGTTTGCAAGTGATCTAGGGGTTAGGAGAGGGTCCAAGGAAGTTTCGAGTCAAAAATGGACTCTTCATGCAAAATAACAAAAATGCCCCTATAGACCCGGTGGGTATTGTGCGGGACTAACCAGGTCCCACATTGGACCTGGTCAGGCAGGCCAATTTAGCCTCAAAATGTGACTCGTGTGAGAGGCAAAGTCAGAAACCCAACAATGGGTTTCTTCGCTTCTTTTCAACCCTATTTCTCCTCCGTTTATCCATGGATCGACCTACAAATTGCAACACAACATCCTTCAAACACCCACAACAAGATTACTGAGACCAATCTCGAAACTTCTGGCTCAAAATCCATAGCCTTCTAACCTAACTCCCTTTAACACCTTAAAACTAACACCTAAATTTACAAGCTTGTAACTTTTGATCCAGTGGATGGATTAATGCAAGGTTAGAGGTGTTAGAAACCTCAAGGAGTGTATACATAATATTAAAATCTCACTTTGATCCACTAGTAAGAAAGTGAGATATGGCCGGATCTTTTTGTCGGCGCTAAAGGCTCTTCCTTGCTCCTTTGTGCATTTTCTTTTCTTTCTCTTGAATTTTGGCCTAAATAAGTGTTTTAAGGGTGGTTAAGGTGCTGGTTCAGGTGAGATATGGTTGGTTTTAAGGGTGACCTAATGTGAACTTTCCGTACAAATGGAATAGTGTAAGATGGCGCATTAAGTCGATAATACGTTGGTCCGGATGTGTCTAATTAAGAAGAGAAGTCAAGCTTAAGATAAGACGTAGTTGGAAGATGAGATTGGTGACCCATGGAATTACTAAAGTGGACTTCTTTAAGTCCATAGCCAATGGATTGGACGTCCATTGGTGAATTGGTCGGTGGATCGGGCCAAGGATCAAAGTTTTGAGAGGTTTAAAAAGAGAAGTGAAAGTCTGGTTCGGGGCTCGAGTATACCCAATGTCGGACTCCTCTATCAATATGGGGAGGCTGAGCCTCTCCCTTCATTTTCTCTCTTATCTCATTTCTCTTTTCTCTCAACTACTTTTTTGGAGCAATTTTTGGACTTTTGGTCGATCCGGACAAACCGACAGCAGGATCAAGGTAAGATCTTGTTATGTTATTTTTAACTCCTTGATCTACGTTTTTCTAAGTTTTCATGCATTTCCATGATTGCTCTAGGAGAGATCCAAGCTCAAAGTTAGGTTTAGCTTTTTAGTTAGATTTTAAGTTTAGATTCGAGATCTAGGAACTTTGATCTTGTGATTCTTGTTTCTGCTCCGGTAAATGCATCGTGGGAGGTATGAGGAACGTACATCTTGAATTTCATGCTGAGCCATGGACCGAGGGGCTCAAGAATTGAGGAAAAGCCTTGGATCCCTAGGAGAGACCTGCTGGCTAAGTCGGGACTTGGGCCAGTCTCGACCAGGACATGGCCATTTTTCGCCCAACTACGTGGGTGGGCATTTGGGCCCAAATCTGAAGGAAAAGGCCTTTCGAACCAGAATCTGGCTGGGCCTAATCCAGCAACATGGGAGGGCCTGGGCCGGTGGGCGACCCACAGGCCCTCAAGAGCATTTGCGTAACTTTTCTTCAAGTGTCCAATTTTTACCCCGAAACCTCCCAAACACTTTTCTAAGCCCCGAATCACATCCAACCCCAATCTTAGGTCATGTTAGAGCCTCGTATTTGCATTCATAAATTTAATTATGAATGCTAATATATATCCGTGTATTAGGGCTCCGGTTGAATCGAGTGCAGCGATGCTCCGGAGGTTAAACTTACATGAAGCGCTTAGGAGTATACAAATCTCCTGATACTGTGAGTGGCCTTATTTTCAGTGCTTAGCCACTAGGGGTAAACATTTTTAAATGTTTTAAAAATATAAATTGTTTTAAAAGGTTTTACAACTGTTTTGGGATAAGGGTAATCCACGACACACACTTTTTATTTTGTGATACACCCATTTAGAGGGTGGGATGATTTTAAAAATGTAAAAGCTTGCGTGTGTGTTTAATGTTTTAAACATATATGTTTTGTGTGCATATATGTATATTTATATATAATAAATATATAAATGGGATACGAGATGAGTAATTGATTGGCTCCTAGGGGCTCCAATATATGTGGGAGCGTGGACTGAGTTGGAGAAGCATGCTTGATTCTCAGCCGTGGATAGCCCATCGAGGGGCACGGTGAGACAAGACCTTGGGAGAGGCGCGTAGGGAAGCTCGCCAGGGCTCCAGCGTTGTGTTCCACCACAGCAATCAGCACCACCGAGGGAACAGACTAGAGAAAGAGAAATTGTGAAAGTGTGTTTAAAAAGAAAAGAGGTAGCCCTTGGTGCAGTAAGGCATACGACCGGCCAGTCGTGCCTTCAGTGTATTAGATGCCAGCCCATGTATTGTATTTTATTTTAAAGGTTTTAAATCTAATTCTCATTTGAGGAATTATAAAAAAGATTTGAAAATAAGTTTATTTATTTTATTTTTAGTATATTTGGATTACCCCTGCTTTTCCTAACCCCGATGGATATTCATTTAACCTCTATCACTCACCTGTATCCAATGTGGATGGATGCAGATCCGCGCACGGGGTTAGCAAAGAGATTAGAGGCTCACTAGGAGACGTCGGTGGCTTAGGCTTAGTAGTTTTCCATTGCGTAGGTATTCTTTTAAATTAATCCACTGGTGTTGCTTATAAATTAAATACTTTATTAAATGATTTCTAACTAAAATTTTAGTTTTTTTTTACAGCGATGATATCTATTTTCAGCCTTACGGTGCCTTGGATGCATGGCTGTAGATACGTACTTCTAGGTAGCGCGGCGGTTGCCACGTGGCCGGCCCCGACGGGTCGGGGCGTGACAGTTTGGGTGGAGGAGGTAGAGGAGGAAGGAGGATAAGTAAAAAGAGGAGAAAAAGGAGAAATAACAGGGGAAGGGCTCGGCCTTCCCTTTATAAGTGATTGGTCTAGTGCGGGACCAATGCAAGTTTAGCACTGTATTCCCTCTTATTCTCCAATTCTCCCTCTTCTCTAATCTTTGCTCACTGACATCAATTCAAGTGCCAATTTAGGTCGATTCAAGCATTGAAGGCCCCTATGGTATCTATGTCGATCCATTTTCCTTTTAGGACTTCCATTCACTTCTCCAAACCCCTTCCTAAGCTTGATTACTTATCCAATTGGAGTCTGGTTAGGTAACATACAAGTTCCATCGCATGTATAGACCTAATTAGGTTTAGGGTTTCCGTAAGGTTCTCTTGGGTTAACCCATGCACTATCTAATTCCTTATCTTCCAACTCCATCTTATCCTAACTTCAATACCTACTTCCATAGTAAGGTTTAATTCTAACTCACCATTTTCTACTATTCCGACAAGTACAAAAAAGTTCATATAGGTCCGGGTGTGTCAATATGTACATGTATGTGTGTGTGTGTGTACACTATATGACAAAGTAGCCCTCAATGATCAGGTTGTGATGGCACCACACGTCGGAGTGTCTTCTACCAATCCATTTTGAAATAATTATTTATATATATATAATGTGTTTTAGGAAATGAGTTTTAAAAGATAAAACATATAATTAAATATGTTTTATACTAGTTTTGGATTTTACCTGACACTTTAACCCTTTATGACTTTTCATTGAACCGGAATCACTTACTAGGTATACAATGTGTACTCACTAGTCTTTTACTTATGCTTTTTAGATATTCCAAGTCGAAGGCTTATTAGGAGTGTCAATGGCCAAAAAATTTATTTTATTCCGCTGCATGGGTACTTCCTTAAATGAATCCACTAGAACTTGATTTGATTTTTCATTTATTTTAATAAATTATGTTATCTATTACTATTTATTATTCTTTTATAACTAATTAAATTTTAGTTTGAATTATTTTGTAGTGATGATATCCAATATATGCCTTGCATTCTCTCGAGGTGTGTACAAGTTGCATATACTTCAAGGTAGCACTACAGTTGCCACATCGTTAAACAACAGGTCTAGGTGTGACGAGCCATGGCCTAATGGATCCCTCTATCCAATTTGGTTTATTTACCATCTTTAGTTATCTATAAATCTAATTAATACAAACTTAGTTCAAATGAATCACTAAAAAACTTACCAAGTCCTTGGAAATAATCCATTCATCAAAATTCAAATAAATCTATAGAAGTAAATGCACGTATGTACAAGGCTCAGGTGTCACAGCCCGACCCGTATGCTCTACTAGGAGATAGTCACAGCATTGCCTTGAAGGACATGTCAACTGCCCATGTGTTCGAGACAATCCAAGACATTTATTAGGTATACAAAGCCCAAAAGCAAATATCAAATATCTCTCTTAAAATCACATGTGAGATATTAATATTATATTAATATTTAACACTATACTCAAATATATTAATATATATATATAAAAACATATATAATGCATTGAAAATCCCCCATGTTAGAAATATCAAAAATGAGAAATTTCTCTACTGTGCGGACATGAAGAAAAACAAAGTACAATGAAAAAAAAACTAACAATGAATCATTAGCTAGGAAGAAAGATCACCTACATAGCTAGAAATTCTAAAATCGAGGAACTCAAATGCCTATAAAGAGGAAGAAAAATAGTCGTGAGTCTAACTGACACCACAACATGATGTAAAAGTAATGTAAAAGACTAAATATAGTGGGGGATACAAGTAATCCAAAATCAGAATAATAAAACCATTAATTTCATAAACCAATAACCCACTAGAAGCCATTATTTTTAGAATCATAATATATAATAGACCGAATCTTGTTTGTCAATGAATTCAACGAGCAATAATGACATGAGCATCAAAATACGTATATCATAATTAGCCCACTCTTTTAATGTTGCCATTCATTGTAACCACAACTACAAATACTGATATGAGTTTTCCTATATGCCTCTCAGCCTAGGAAACCACACTTACCTGTGCCTCTCAAAAGACAGTCCATAAACTATTATAATGTTACCACGCTACACAAAGGCTAACCACCTAAGGGCAGGCCATGCGAGGACTAATCATCAAATGCCACACATGGGTAAACAACACCTGGAATGTAATCACGCCATATAATGGTTCATAAAAATATCATCAAAATCATTTCACATAGAATACATATACATACATATATATATATGTATATGTATAATATGCACACAATCGATCCCACCCATAAAATGATATCAATAATAAAATCATGGGTGCGGTGGACCTTCGTAACCCAAAACATTCAAAATAATTTATAAGTATTTATTTATAAAACAAGCAGAAAACAATTTACTATCAATATCACTAAATATTGTGACCAAACCATTCATTATGAGAGTAGTATATTCCTAAACTAGTGCAACTACACATCCGAAGCTTTGTCGTATCCTTCATCAGTGCTCCTTATTACATAAAAATGATTAGAAATCAAACTAAAAAATGATATAAAACTATATCATGATCGGAATGACCTAATTATACTATTAACGTGCTAAGAAAGGGATCATTTTCGGGTCAAACTAGAAAAGTCAACCCTTGGTCAACTTATGCCGACATTAGTCAACGGTCAACACTGAGTCGACCTTAGGTTTGGTGTCGGTCCTTATCCAAAAATTGAATTTCCTCAATGGAGTCTGTAATACCGAAAAATTTCTTTCCTAATTTGAACTTGAATATTATTTTGAACTTTGGTGTAATAGAAATTTATCTCTTAAATTGAATCTTGATATTGAGGTGAACTAAATTACTTTAGATATCTTGACTTGTTATGGGAATTTTATTGGTGGAACCTCTAAGTTGATTTTATGAATTATGGAATCCTTAAGGAGAATTATAAATTTAACCTTGGAGTTACAAAGCATAATGATAGCAATATTGTGAAATTAAGGATTTAAGCACTAACTTTCGATTAAGTAGTCTAGGGAATCATTTGGACTTATGAAAATTTTAGTATTTTGGATAAGAGAGGTAGAATTGTGGTTAATTGATCATTGAAGGGTGAGTTGGTCTTTTGAGAGTTTAGTTGAGTGGCAAATTGGGAAAGAGAAAAGGAGAAAAGGGAAATTGGAAAGAAGCTTATTTTTCTATCATTTCTCTTTTCTATTCGTCTCTTTTATTAAAGACAACAAACCCTAATCAAATTTCCCCAGACCAAATCCTCTTTCAACCCTCATCAAATCTTCATGAAATACAGAAGTCAAACTCATCAAAATCACTCTTAGTGTTGCCATTTTTGTTGAAACTAAGGAGGAAGGAAGAAACTTAAGTTTGGAAGTGATTTTGACAATTTAAGCTCAAAAGGAGGAGAAAGTTTGTTGTAGACCCAACAAATTTTGAAAAGTGAGTTTGAAGTATGTTAATCTACTCATTTTTGCTTCAAGATGTCTTTGAAATCTTGTTAATTGGATTTCAATTGAATGCGTTATGCATTTTAGAAGTTAGAAGATAAAGATGGGTTCTTTGAGTGCAATTTGATTGAATTGAGTTAAATTGGTGTTGTAGATGCCTTAATTGATGTTCTAAGCTTGTTTTAATGATGTTTTATGGTGACTATTGTGTTGAATTAAATTGGAATGGAGATTGAACATGTTTGGAGTGAAAAGGGGTGAGAAATGGTGGATTTTAGTGGTAATCCGTGGTCAGCCGGCCCCAGCCCAATATATGGCCGACTGCTGGCCATAAACAGAAGGGAAGGGTCTATGGTCAGGGTCAATAGGCCCCAACCCAATCTATGGCTAACCTCTAACCTGAAAACAAAGGGGTTCCTTTATGTTTGTCGTATTTTATTCCATTTCACTTTAATTCGATTTTCGACTTGTCCGAACCTTCCAAAACATTAAGTAATCATATGTAAGAGACCTTTTGAGGTGCATAAACATCTGAAATTAATCTTGGATTAAGAGTTAAACACCCAAACCTAATTCAACTTTTCTGTGCAAATGGAATAGTATAGATGGTGTATTAAGTTGAACAATACGTCGGTCCAGATGTGTCTGATTATGAAGAGAAGTGGAAATTAAGATAAGACGGAGTTGGAAGATGAGATAAGTAACTATGCATGGAAGCACTAATTAGACTTCTTAAGTCCATAGCCAATGGATTAGATATCCATTGGTGTACAGGTTGATGTATTAGGCCAAGGATAGAGATTAAGAGAGGTTAAAAAGAGAGGAGAAAGTCTGGCCCAGGGTTTGAGTAGGCCAGGTGGTAGGCTTGCCTATAAATAGGGGGATCTGGATACTCCCCCTCATTTCTCTCCTCCCCCTCTTTCCTCTCCTCTCTTTGGTCTCTCGGAGCCATTTCAGACTTTTGCCCAATTCAGACAAACCGACCAACAGATCAAGGTAAGTTTCTAATATGTTTTTCTTTGTTTTCATTCATTTCCATGCATTGGTCTATGAAAGATCTAATATTTTTGCATGTCTTAATCTATTTTTTTCTTTGTTTTCACACATTTCCATTCATTGGTCTAACAGAGATCTCAGCTTAAACTTAGATTTAGCTTTTTAGCTATATTTTATCTGAGATTTGAGATTTAGGAACTTTGAGCTTGTGATTCTCATTTTTGCTTCTGTAAACGTGTCATGGGAGACGTGAGGATTGCCTGTCTCAATTATTGAGACAAACCATGGAGCAACGGGGCTCGAAAATAGAGGAAAAGCCTTGGGACCCAAGTCAAATTGACGTCTTCTTTGCGAGAGTAACTCAGCTCCCTCGCGGGAGTGACCTCGGATGGCCATTTTGGCCATCCTGACCAGGTCCTGTGTTGGGCTTGGTCCAATCCCGCTTGGGAGTCAATTTCTGCCCTAAGGGCATTTTTATAATTTTACACTAAGTATCCAATTTTGACCTAAAACCTTCTCGGACATTTTCTAAGCCGTGAAACACATCCAAACATCAACTTAGTTCATGCTAGAGCCTCATAGGTGCATTCATAGTTTGATTATGAATGCTAACACGAATTTTTGTGTAATTAGGGTTCCAAATGATCGAGTGCGACGATGCTCTGAAGGTTAATCTACGTGGATCTTTTGGGAGTATACAAACCTCTCAACACTGTGAGTAGTTTAGATTTCATTGCTTAGCCACCAGGGTAAAATGTTTTCAAAACATAAAATGATTTTCAAAGGTTTTGAGACACGGGGAATCTACCATACACACACTTAATTGGTGATATACCCACGTAAAGAGTGGGACATTTTCAAAGAAAATATAAAGGTTTATGTGTGTGTATTTATGTTTATATGTTTTACATATATATGTTTTATACATATATATATGATATTTGATGATGATGAGAGGCGAGATGAGTGATTGAGTGGATCTTGGTGCTCCTATTAGAGGGAGCTAGTGGACCAAGCGAGACATGCATGCGACTAAGTAGCTGTGGACCGTCTTCAAAGGGGCACGGTGAGTGGGGAGACCCTGGGTCAGAGAGGCATGTAGGATAACTTGCTGGTGCTATTGTAGCTGTGTTCCAACCACAGTAACTGGCACTACCGATGGAACGGGTTGAGAAAGAAAAGAATGAAAATGAATAAGAAAAGAAAAGTGATAGTCCTCGGTGCAGTAAGTCATACGACCGGTGGGTCGAGCCTTCAATATGTTTGAGGCCAACCTACTCTAGATATATATTTATTTAAATTGTTTTTAAATTAAATTCTCGCTTAGAGAATTTGAAAAGAGGTTTTGAAAATAAAATATTTATTTTGTAATTATATTTTGGATTTCTCTTATTTTCCCTAACCCCTATTGGAGATTAATTGAACCTTTGCCACTTACCTATACTCAAAGTGGTTGGATACAGATCCACGTACGACGATAGCAGATAGTTTAGAGGCTCACTAGGAGGTGTCGGTGGCTTAAGAGTAGTAGTTTTTGCTGCACAGGTATTCTTGTAAATAGATCCACTGGTACTCATTTTATATTAAATTATTTTATTAAATGATTTCTAATTAAAATTTTAGTTTTGTTTTGCAGCGAAAATACTCAATTCATGGCTTGCGGTGCTTCAAGGTGTATGGCTGTAGACATGTACTACGAGGTAACACAGTGGTTGCCACGTGGCAGACCTTCCGGGTTGGGGCGTGACAAAGAGTTAGACATTTAACCCCTAAATTGACCAAATTTGGTAAGTGTTGAGCTCAAAGTAGCTCAACAGAGTGCGTTGCCAATCGGGTGGCATGATTTCGTCGTAGATGCATTGGCATGCATTCTCATCATGCATTACGCATCTTTTAACATTGAATTGTGTATAATGTGTGTGTTTCCATGGCTCCTTGCCTTTGTTCTCTACGAGAAGGCAATCCCGATACAAGTGAAGCACAAGAGTTGGACTAGCCTTGGGAGTATACAACTCTCCCATTTTTATGAGCGATATGCCTCTTGAGACGTGTTATGGAAATTATTTTGAACTCTTTGCTTGGTTTTAGAATGAGTTTGATATATGATAATGTTGATAGGTTTTAGAGTGTGGCTTGTTCTTGAAAAGGTTTTGTTAAGTATGTTTGATGAAAATGTGACACGAGTGGTTGTATATGCCATGTTTTACTTGTGATGCTTTTGTTATCAACCATGATGCTTGCAAATGGTTTTATAAATTATGGCGTGTACTTAGATTTTGTATTGGTGAGATTGGTGTGTTTGTGCACTTAGGGAATTGCATTCCCAAACTCAACTATGGTTCCCAATCTATTGTTCATTGAGGAGAATGGCATGGATTTTGGTATGACTTATTGTGATTGATGATTGTCATGTAGAGTTGAAGTGAGAAGGTGACTCTTATGACCCAAATATTTGTTGTTGGACTCTCTTTGCCTCACCAGATTGAGTTGTCCATGGCCAACTCTAAGGATGGGATAAACTTTGGTTTTTAATATGATTATGATGTGCCAAAACCCCTTGTTGATTCCCTGCTCAACCTCAGCCAAGGTTTGGAGATTGGGGGCATGTTTTTGGCCAAACCCATCTTTGGAAAGTATGGTCTATTTTGTTAACATTGATACTTATGAGATGGTATACTTTATAAACATGCTTTAATTGATGAAATGACTTGATTTTCTTGGAAACTTGCCTCGTTTGGTAAATTGCATTGAATTTTCCACTCTTAAACCCACACATCAAGCTCAATGTCTCTGTCACTCACTGAGTATTTATATACTCATGCTAGTTGCTCATTTTTTAGGTGATAGAGATTCCAATTTGGCTAGTTGGGTTTTTCTTGAGTCTGTGGTGGTCATTTTCTCTTATTGGAACCTTTTTGCAAGTGTGGGTTCCTACGATGCACATTTCTTACTTTAGGCGGATCATGGAGACCAAAGGAATTATTATTTTGTAAAAAATGTTTTAAACATGTTTATATCTATATTTTGGTTATATAGCTTTATTTAAGTGTTTAGTTTGGCCGATGGTTGACTTTGGTCAACTTTTATTTTTATTTATAATATTTTCTCTCTTTTATGACTAAATCTTCCTTAAGATTTATTTTTCATGGATTAAAATTATAGTGTTATCAAATATGTTTCAAATAATGGAAAAGAATTATATCTAGAGCCTTGTGGGGTTTTAATCGTGTACATTGGTTGGTGTGCATCTCGAGGCAACACGACGGTTGTCCTGTACTCGAGGAGAGTATCGGGGCATGACGGAGTCAAAGTTCGACGCCGAACCACTATTAGTCCACTGTGCATGGTGGCTTTCAATCTTTTTTTCTAACGCCAAGCTCAAATTCTCATTTCCAAACATACAAACAACATTCTAGCGCCACAATACACATTATAACTCACAACACAAAACAACAACCTACACCATAAATAATCTCAAATATGAAAATAAGAAAAATACCTAAAAAATCCAAAACTTCCTTAATAATCCATGAAACTAACATGAACTTACATCATCGTAAAGCTCTTGAGGTGTTTACCTAAATGATTAATGATGAAGCTGGCTTGTTTGTCTCTAACTTTCCCTTCGCGTAAATTGCTTTGAATGGGTAAATCAATCATTTGTCATTGGCGGTCCGACATTAATCCTCTTATACCTACTAATTGGTGTACTTGAGATGCATTTCCTCTAACTCCTGAAAAAGACATTATATGGACTGGGTTAAACGGGTCAGTCATCCTATAATTAGGATTCATTTCTTGTCATAAATATTCACTTGTAGCATACCATATCTCAATAGATTGGCGTAATTTTTCTACCGAGTGTACATTCCCAAACCGATGGTGTTTTTGGAATGGAATATTTACGGAATCCCCATGAATATGATCAAACCTTATTCCATGGTATTTACATGAGATTCCTCTTTCTTATTCTTAAGCAAGTCCCCCAGAGGGCTTAGCTGATCCATGATTTATGTTACATCTTTCTTTGCACATAGCTTTATTTTCCTCAGCTTTCTCCAAGAATGGCCGCCATAATCTTGTAGAGCCCAAAAAGTGATGTAATTTTGAATGTTTACATGCTTAATTCCATTAGAAAATGAGAGAGAAAGACTAGAGACAATATTGAAGGTTTGACGATGTTCTAGAGAGAGAAAAACATGAAAATTGTAAAGAAAAAGAGGAAAACACAAT
The DNA here is from genome assembly GCA_030664755.1 of Microcos paniculata. Lineage (NCBI taxonomy): Eukaryota > Viridiplantae > Streptophyta > Magnoliopsida > Malvales > Malvaceae > Microcos > Microcos paniculata. Next base: position 29,894,915 of record CP131457.1, on the reverse strand, counting down.
AAGGAAAGGGTTGTTGGTGAAAGCCACCCATCAATTCCATAATACTCTTAATTAGTGGATTTAGGACTGATTTACAAGTTTGGGGGTCCACAGCCCTCCCTTCCATACAAAAATTTTGTCCTCAAAATTAAAGGCACTAATCATCCAACAAGTGAGGATAATTTTGCTTCATCTCATCCTCAAGTGCTCAAGTTTGCTTTTCAATCTCTAAGCTTATCCATTCTTGTTCATCCAAGATGGCTACCGGCTCAACTTTGAAGTTTAATCTTTGATCAAGCTCAATTTGAGGAGCTTCAAGGATGTGAGACGGATTCGGCACATACTTTTTCAATATGAGACATGAAACAGGTTATGGATTTGCTCTAATTCCAATGGGAATTCAAAATGGTAGGCTACCAGACCAATATGCTCAACAATAAGGAAAGGACCAATATACCTTGGATTAAGTTTGCCGACTTTATGGAATTGAATCACATCTTTCCAAGGAAAGATCTTAAGGGAGATTTGATCTCCCATTTGAAATTCTTCGATTGTCTGCATACTACTTTTTCTAGTCTTGAGCCATTTTCAACTAATCACGAATCATCTTCACTTTCTTAGTAACGACTTGAACAATCTCATTACTGAGTAATTTCCTTTCTCCAACTTTGTCCCAACAAAGTGGAGTTATACTCTTCCTCCATTAAAAGGCTTTATATGGTGCCATACAGAAGCTATTCTGGAAGTTATTATTGTAAGCATATTCAACCAAGGACAAATGCATGTCCTAACCCTTCTAAATATCAAAGACATGAGCATACATCATGCCTTCCAAGATTTGAAATGTCCTTTTGGACTATTCATCAGTTTGTGTCACACCTTAATCCGAAAATCAATAATGTGACAATCAACGCGTGCTACGAATTGTGAATAGTGGACTTTGCCCACAACTTGAAACTCACAAGGCTCATAGTATTTCGATCCGATTCAGTAAAACAATTTTAGTTATCCTCATGTAATAAGGAGTACCGTTTAAAATATGCATATAGCTCAAAATCCAGATAATAATAATCATTTTAGAAAGTCTATATGTATGTGTGTATTCATTCATTTATATCAAGAGTGATAAAAATTGAAAAATGTTTATAGATTGTTTTTGCAAACAAAAGAGATGTGCAATTTCTAAAATCATAAAATAGTTATCAAAGTTTGAAAATATAGAAAGGAAAAGGGCAAGAAATAACACAAAACTATGCCAGTGGATCAATAATAATAATACAAAGTCATAATGACTTACTAAAGATGGTCAGGGGTCGAGTTCCGGTATGCACAATCTACTGACCAGAAAATATTTAAAAAGAAGAGTGAGTATATGGATTATACTCAGTGAGTGACACTTGACCAGTTTTAAATAAATGTAATGCCAATATACACATTTTTGAAGCTTAGCACTAGAAATGACCAACTCTTAAATGCATTTAATTATCATTTTGTACGTATGTAAATATTTATTTATTCTAAAAGGGGGAGAAAACTTGTGTCAAAAACTCGAAAATTCCATAACCCCATAAAGAACAAAAATAAATAATAAAATCATAAAAATTTATTTTATTTCTTTTCTCTTTGGGCTTGCCAAAAACTATACCTAAACTAGCACCTGGTCAGAATGGGGTTTAGGCCAGTCGAGGAAAATTCCAAATTTTACTTTAACTCATTAGAATGCCCATCGTTGACATTGGCGTGGGCCTTCATCATGGGTGGTACATGGCTATGTTTACTGTACTCCCACAAGAATCAAATAATCACATAACAGTGTGCACAACAAGTTCCCTGTACCACCATCCAATGTGGGAGTCAACTACTTTCTCACGCTACCTCCATAAGGTCGGACCATGAGAAGCACCATTGCAATGACTAACAACTCATCCACCAAATCATAACATAAAATGTCATCATTCGGTCATATATATCATTCGACCAACTAGCCTATTATCGAAATCAAGTCCAGTTATATCAAGTTTAATCAAATGCACCACATACACAAACATTTGATTACTAAAACTATGAAGTAAGTCCATTTATCTCAAAATCATCAATATTCAAGATTCATAAGTAAGCATCACTTATCATAAATCAAATTCAATTTCAAGAAAATCAAGTCCTTTTGTATTAGAAAACCATTTCAAGTAGTAAGGCATTTTAATTCATTTAAAACTTGAATCTAGGTCTAATAAGATTCCACTCACTGGTTTCGGGAGGGTGTACACTCCCATTATTCCATACGTCCCTTGTCTTTGGAAGAAGGCTTACCATCTAGATATTTATATTCAAACATTGCATTAATGTATGATGATGGAAATCAGCATTGGATGGATGTGCAAGAATGCATGTCTTGCAAACTACCAACTTAAGTTCAAAAGGGTGAATTTGAATTCTAGAGCTTTAGTGAATGAAGTTAGAGAGTGAGTAAGTTTGTTTCACCTAATGAAGCTTGCTTTTAGTCCTAATCCGAAGCAAATGCGCCTAACAAAAATTTTGGACGATTTTGTCCTTAGAAAATGAAAAATTTAGCCAAGTGAGTTTCAAGGTGAGGAAATCCAAAAACTTTGGTTTTCAAGGTTCGAGCATGTGACAAAGGTACAATACAAGGAGGCTAGATTTGCATACTTACATTTAGAGTTTAAAGCAAAAATGCATGAATTTCAAGAGCTTGGTATCCTCATTTTTCTCTATGGGGCTCCCATAATCATATCAACTATCTACATTAATTTCTTACACCATTTGTAACTTGTGTAGGCCTTAAAAAGCATTTAGTTAAACATCCACACTATACTTGCTCAAAGTGACCACATTATGCATGCCATAATATGGATTTACTCTATAGTCACCATGCCAAGTGAACCAATTTCCCATTTCATGGTTCAATTCATTTCCTTGTTTCATATTAGTATCATTTCCAACATAAACCCATAATCTTATTTGAAGGAAAACTTCTTTTGTCCCAAAATAGTGTTTGATGGCATATTGTCACCTTTCTTTACAACTACTAATATTGAACTTCTTTCTGTCACTTTCTTAGTTCACATCTTTTTCTAGTTTCACCAAACTCCCATTTATGAAATGAAATGCCATTGTCATTAGACAAAATACCACAGTTCCTCTAGGAGGGTATCTTGCTACATAAAGTCATTTAACAAGGCAAGTGCCTTATCTAAGGATTCTTACACCAAACTAAGCATTTATAATTTCGCATAAGCATTGAAGGACACTAATTATTAACTTGTCTCCTAGCCTCCTTAGTTAAGAACATAATAGAAAGGTGGAGACATAAACTGAGTTAATATGCATGAATTTGCATGAAGAGAACTTACAAAAGAAAGCTTTTAAAGATAGTTTACATACCTAGATGAAAAGAGAAAAGACTACTCCTTCAAGCTTTTATGAAAATGAAACCCAAGCTAGTTTGAAGTAATTGAAGACCACACATATGACTTCTTTGAACAAGTGCTTATTTTTGTAGGTTTGATGGTGATTTTGGTTAGTAAAATTTGATGAAAAATTATGAGGAAGAAGATGGGTTTGTAGATTCGAGGAGTAAGAAGAAACTAGAAGTTTATGGAAGCAAAATGGAAGAAAAAAGGAGAATTTGGCCAAGACAAGGAAAAGGGGGACAAGCAAAAAAAAATCTTGTTGGAAAAATCTTAACTTTTCTAGAGAAATCAAGACCTTTTAAATGACAAAAATATCCCTCATGAATTTCGTTGATTCCCACTATGTCCCATGCAAGAAATTATCAAATTAAGAATTTTATGAAATTAATTTGGAACTAGGTCACTTCATGAAAGGAAGATCAACTAGTCAAAAAACTAGCTAATTAAACAATTTAAAGGAATGCATCTCGTGGTGTTAGAATGCATTTCAAAGTTCTCAAGGGTAGAATGGCAAATTTACATTAGGTTTTTATGCAGCAACTACGCAGTTCTCAAATTTCAATAATGCATAACAGTATGGGACCCTCCAATACTGAAGGAAAAATCATTAAGAAAAATTCAATTTGTAATTTTACAATTATTTACAAAAATACCACTCAACATTTTGACATTTTCGTTCGGTAATATTTTTGTAAACTTAAAATATTCAGAAAAATACCGTAACAGCTTCAAAAAGTCTTAGGTACACTAGGGAAGAAAAATAAATAATTCGGAGGGACACATACCCACTCGGTGAAATGTATGGAATATTTGAAAAATAATGCAAAAAAGTTGACTTTTACCTCTTTGTTCAAAACTTGTCCTAGATGTTTAGAAGTCTAATTTTTCAAAAATGGAAAATTTTCATTAGGAAAAATTTTGTTCTTATTCTAGATGTTTAGAAGTCTAATTCTTCAAAAATGGAAAAATTTCACTAGGAAAAAATTTGTTCTTATTCTTACTTAGAATACATTTATATACATATCAAGCATAAAAATTTTCATTACATTAGTCTATGGCTCCAAATTAAGCTAACTAGAGGCTAAGCATTACAATTTAAGGGTGCAATATATTGCTAAGGCCTAACTTTCTTCCCATTACCCCTTGCAACTTTGTCCATAATCGACATGTAAATTTAGGGTGATCTAAAATAATAGATACTAGAAACAACATAAAGTCTAACAATTTCATCAACATATAATTGAGCCAACTACAACACATTCCAAGTTGTTTTTACAGCTAAAAATATGCGAATTTGGTGAGCATATCCACAATCATCCAAATCGCACCATGACCTCTCCCAGTATGAGGCAACCTAGTTACAAAATCTATAATGATGTTGTTTGTACCCTAATTTGCAAATTTGGGATGAAGGGCCAAGGAAGAAACAGATAGGCCTTAATGTGAATATGAAGTCCTTCAAAATTGATCAGCATGATGGAGAAAGCGAATTATTGCAAAATCAGTAGACTTTAACTAATAATTAATACTGTGGCAATCATGGAAGAGAAAGAACGGGCAACTGATCCGCCAAGGATTAAGCCTCGTGTTTAACTTAGAATATTTGAATTTAAGACAGCACAATCATAGGACCTTGATTTCAGCCCGAGTACAGCTATAAAAGGATCAAACCTGAGAAATGAATGGATCAACAACTCTTCAGACAACATAGACAACACTTTACTCAAACTTGGCTTGGCCATTCTTTCTTTTACTTTGTCTATAAAGTTCTCTTTTAGATAGTTCTTGTTCTTATTCTGTCCTTTTCTTGCCAACCATTTTTGTCATTACGATTTCCATTTATTAAGAATTTTAGAGTTCACTTAGCCTTTCATCAGCCAGTTTTAATTGTTTAGTTTCTAATAGCACCCAATCGGGCAGTGCTTTCAAAAACTTTTGCTAAAGAAATTCCCTTTATGTTTAATGATTAAAACAGTCCGACTGTGACTTTGAACTAGAACTAGTATTCTTATTCTCTTTTTGTTGTTTTTCATTACAAAAGCAACTGGCACACCCTCACACTAGAGCATCGACCTGATAGATCGGCCTTGGAGACTTTTGGTGCAACATCTCTTTTTGGAACACCAAGTGGGACCAAAAGGGTAGTTTTTTTAACTCAAATTTTTATTTGGTTGATTTACTTACACATCTGTATGGAGATGGCTCCAAAGAAGGACAACGAAAAGCAATCTAATGGATCATACGATCCCATGATCGAAGTTCCTTAAACAACCCCGACGGGGAGCATACTTCAAGAAGATGGCAAGATTCCATCGAAGCAATGACCAAGGTGATGAATGACAATATCAATCAATGGTTGGACCCACAGCAAGGGGTTGGCCAGCAAATCGGTCAACAACAGGCCGGCAGATCGGTTAATAGATTGGCCAAGAGATTGGTCCACTTAGTCAGCAGTTTGGCCAGATGCAGGCCACAATGATAGCAATGTTGGAGAGACTAAGGGGGTAGAATCCTCCAGTCATACAGAATAATGGGGTCATCGCACCCCAGGTGGTTGTCCAAGCAGGGCAGGATGACCAGAATACTCACAACCTTGTTGAGGAACTGGTCGAGAATCACGATCAGCCACACCAGGTGCAAGAGAACCCGGCTGTTAGGCCGAAAAGATAAGTACCTCCACCAGTTAGCAATGGCAATGAAAAATGGTCATGGCAGCGGGAATGGAGGTGGCAATTGTCACGCCCCGACCCGCGCGAGCTGGCCACGTGGAAACCGCTGTGCTACCTCGAAGTAAGTGTCTACAGCCACACATTCGAGGCAAAACAACTAAAACTTTAATTAAAAATCATTTAATAAAAATAATAAGCTTTAAAAGCAATACCAGTGGATTAAATTAAGGAATACCTACGCAACAGAAACTACTAATCCTATGCCACCGACATCTCCTAGTAAGCCTCTGGTCTATCTGCTGACCCCGTACGCAGATCTTCATCCATCCACATAGGATATAGGTGAGTGACAGAGGTTCAATGAATCTCCATTGGGGTTAGGGAAAATAGGCGTAATCCAAATCATAAGAATATAAAATAAATAAATAAATAAATTTTGTTTTCAAAATCTCTTTCATAATTCTCCAAGTGAGAATTATATTTAAAACCTTGAAAAATATAAAATATAATTAAACAGGCTGGCATCAAATATAGTGAAGGCACGATTGGCCGGTCGTATGCCTTACTGCACCGAGGGCTATCTCTTTTCTCTTTAAAACCATTTCCTCTTTTCCTCTTTTTCTAGCCCTTTCTCTCGGTGGTGCCAATCACTGTGGTGGAACACAGCTACCTTTAGCCCTGGCGAGTTTCCCTACATGCCTTTCCCAGGGTCTCCACACACCGTGCCCCTCGATAGGCGGTCCATGGCTACTTAGTTGCATGCACGTCTCTCAGACTCGGTCCACACTCCCTTATATTGGAGCCCCGAAGAAACCACTCAGTCTCTCTCTCGTATCCCATTCATATAAATATCACATATATATATGTATATATAACATATATATTTAAAACATTTAAACACACACACACAAACCTTTATGTTTTCTTTAAAATCATCCCCCCCTCTAAGTGGGTGTATCATAAAATAAAAGTGTGTGTGTGTGTGTGTGTGTGTGTGTGTGGTGCATTACCCTTATCCCAAAGCATGTATAAAATCTTTTAAAATCAATTTATTTTTTGAATTCATTTTGCCCTAGTAGCTAGGCACTAAAATCTAAGCCACTCACAGTAGTAGGAGGTTCGTACACTCCCAACTGCTCTACATAGTTTAACCTAGGGAGCATCGCCTCATTCGATCATCCGGAGCCCCAGTACACAAAAATACGCGTTAGCATTCATAATTAAATTTATGAATGCACCTACGAGGTTCTAGCATGACCTAAGACAGTGTTTGGAAGTGTATTGACTTCAGGAACTTAAATGCTGCCACTTCCAAAGACGAATACCCAATGCCAGTGGCTGACTTATTGGTCGATGGAGCATCCAAGCATAAAGCCATGTCCTTCATTGACGGTCATAATGGGTATAATCAGGTCTTCATTCCACTAGAAAAAGAAGATGAAGTTCCTATTCAGATAGATTTTGTGAAAGAAATGATCAAGGTCCCAGCTCGGGAAGAAGAAAGATCCAATCGGCCAAAAAGGATCATCTTCAAGAAGTCAGAGGAGCGAGCGCTTATCACATAAAGCCCTTGTACATCCAGGCTCACTTTTATAGGGTCAATGTGAATTGGGTTCTAGCTGATAATGGAGTAGCGGTCAACATCCTGCCATACCGGACTCTCAGGAGATTGGGCAAATCAGCCAGTGATCTGATCAAAATAGATGTGACTATGAGTGATTTTGTTGGCATAGTAAATCAAACCAAATGGATTCTGACTATAGAGGTGATGGTAGGATCCAAGACTATGCTAGTTGCGCTATTCATAGCAGAGTCTACCTCGACTTACAGCGCTCTGTTAGGCTATAATTGGATTCATTCCAATATGTGCGTGGCATCATCCCTGCATCGGCTCCTGATTTTTTGGGATGGAGATAAAATAGAGATCGTCTATGCCGACTAGAGGCCATTTCAGTTGAGTCCAACACGGTGGAGGCCCGATACTATAATGAGATAGTGGGAACTATCAGGTTCCTAAGGCAAGACAAATATGGATGACTTGCCTAGTCTTGATGGCTACCCAGCCACTAGCAACAAATGTGACAGAGAAGTTCAAAAATGTACTTTGGCTGAATGCCATCATTCCATTCATGCCGACAGATTCTGGTCCGATCATTAAAGAAATTCCATGATTAGTGACCGGGATAGGAAGAATTCTGCAACAGATGATGCTCTGAAGAAGTTCTTAGCATATCAGACAGAAGAAAGGATCCACTAAGGGGAGCCATCAGATGAGGCCGATTCCACTTAGGAAATGGCCACGCCCGATGAAATCACAATGGAGGAGTTGGAAAAAGCTCCCACCAAACTGGAGGATTCAAGAGTGGAAGTTCAAGACCCCTTGATAGAAGTCAACTTAGGGGAAAATGGGGAACATTGGCCAACCTACATCAGTGCTCTTATAACCAAAAAAAGCCAGGCGAATATTATTGAGATTCTCAGAGAGTACCGAGACTGTTTTGCATGGGAGTACTCAAAGATGCCTGGTTTGAGCTGAGAACTGGTGGAACACAGATTACCGATTTTGCCAGACTGTGGGCCATACCATCAACCCCTAAAGTGGATGTCCAACGAGATGGTTTTAAAGACCAAGAAGGAGATTGAACGACTCCTAAAGGTAGGATTCATTCGACTAGCCCGATATGTGGAATGGTTATCCAATGTGGACCCTGTGGTCATGAAGAATGGCAAGCTGATGGTTTGTATTGACTTCAGGAACTTAAATGCTACCACTCATAAAGACGAATACCCAATGCCAGTGGCCTACTTAGTGGTGGATGGAGCATCAAGTATAAAGTCATGTCCTTCATTGAGGGTCATAGTGGGTACAATTGGATCTTCATTGCAGAGGAAGATATCTCAAAAACAGCTTTTCGGTGCCCTATAGCAATTAGAACTTTTGTGTTCGTAGTCATGGCATTCGGGTTGAAGAATGCTGAGGCAACATACCAGAGGGCCATGAATGCCATCTTCCACGATATGATTGGGAAATTCATGGAGGTATATATAGATGATGTGGTGGTGAAATCCCAGTCACAAGAAGATCATCTCGGCCACCTAAGGAGGTTTTTCAAAAGGATAAGGCAGCATGGCCTAAAGATGAATCCATTGAAGTGTGCTTTCGAGGTCATAGCAGGCAACTTATTGGGATTCTTGGTTCACCAGAGAGGAATCGATGTCGACTAGAATAAAGCCAAAGCCATTACGAGCGCTCAACCTCCAACCACAAAGAAGGGGCTACAAAGGTTCCTGGGGCAAGTTAATTTCCTCCGGAGGTTCATATCCAATATTACTTGCAAAACCAAAGCATATTCACCATAGGTGAAATTGAAAGTAGAAGAAGATTTCACATGGAACCAAAAGCATCAGGAAGCATTTGAGGTCAAAAGCTATTTGGCAAGTCCTCTAGTGCTAATTCCGCCCGAAAAGGGTAAATAGTTGTATTTATGCATATTGACCGTACATTCCTTGATAGGATGCTTGCTGGCCCAGAAAAATGAAAAAGGAAAAGAGCAAGCAATGTGTTATCTCATTCGAGCATTAACTAGTTGTGAAGAAAGGTATAGCTCGATTGAGAAGCTATGTTTGTCCTTATACTTTGCAGCAATAAAACTAAGGCATTACATGTTTTACTTCTCTATGTTTATTATTGCTAAGACCGATGTAGTTAAGTATATGCTAGCCAGACCGATTCTGAAAAGGTGACTTGGAAAATGGTGCTTGGCATTGTCCAAATTCGACCTGGTTTACATCCCACAAAGGGCCTTCAAAGGACAAGTCTTGGCTGCCTTCCTGGTCGATCATCCATGCTTAGATATCGGACAAAATGCAGAAAATGATCTTGAAGTCCTGGTGATCTCTATATCGCCTTGGATACTTGAATTCGATAGTTCAAGTACAGAGCATTCTATTGGAGCCAGAGTGGTTATCATCTCACTAAAGGGCTAATAGACTATGTGGTCACTCCACTTGGATTTTAAATGCACAAATAATCCGACAGAGTATGAGGCATTGATTATCGGACTGGAGTTGCTTGAGAACCTGCAAGCGTCAACAGTTCATATCTGAGGAGACTCTCAATTAGTGATCAGCCAGTTAACTGGTGAATACAAGTGTTCAAGTCCCCAATTATGGTCGTACTTTACTTTGGCCATCCAACTCATGAGTGAATTTGATGAAGTAACAATCTACCATATGCCGAGAGATTCGAATGAGAAGGCTAATGTGGCCGTTCAATTTGCTTTAGGAATTTCTTTCCTTCAAGATCTTTCGTAGAAGGTTGTTATGGTATAGCAATGGTCAATGCCATCGATCTTATAGAGGACCAACATCTTCGAGATCAATATGATCCCGGTTACCCAGACCGATTGGCGTTTCCCTTTCATCCACTATCTAAATCATCCAAGCTGTTGGGCAGACAGGAGGACCAGAACCTTATCTATCCATTACGTTCTACTCGATGGGGACTTGTATAGAAAAGGGGCTGACGGAGTCTTTTTGAGGTGTCTCAATCTAAAACAATTTTACAAGATGGTCAATGATGTGCACGATGGACTATGTAGAGCTCATTAGGTTGGGCGAAAGATGAAGTGGTTGATCAAGCGTCATGGCTTCTACTGGCCGACGATCATGAAAGACTGCATTAATTAGCAAAAAGCTACAGAGCGTGCCAGATTCATGGTCCAATTCAGAAGCTACCAACCACGGAGCTCCATTCGATTATTAAGCCTTGGCCTTTTTGAGGATGAACAATCAACTTGGTTAGAAAGATCTATTCGTAAACTCTTGCAGAACATTCCTTCATGATTGTAGCGATGGATTACTTCACAAAGTGGGTGGAAGCCAAGCCTTTGAAAAGGTATAGTAGGGAGATGTGGTGAAATTCATTAAAGAACACATCTTTTACCGTTTCGAAATTCTAGAAACATTCACCACTGACCAAGGGATTATGTTTATCGGGTAGCAGACTCAGGCCTTGGCCGAAAAAATAGGGTTTAAGCTCATTCAGTCAAACCCTCATTATGCACAAGCAAATGGCCAGGCCGAAGCAACCCACAAAGTCATCTTGACTTTGATGGAGAAGTTGGTTGATGATAACCAAAGAAATAGGATCAATTGCTGCCAGAAGTACTCTTGGGCATATAGGATGTCTCAGCAGTCAAGCACTGGAGTGAGTCTATTCACCCTTACTTATGGCCACGATGCAATGATCCTTATGGAGATTTTGGCCTGGTCAACCATGATTGCTTTTTAAAACCACCATTGCTTTTCAGAACCACTTTACATGGGAAGAATACAATGAAGATATGATGCTAGAGTTGGAGGATTTGGATGAGCAAAACGCTGACTGTTCTAGATCATTTACAAGCCCAGAAGAAGAAAACAGAACGTATTTATAATAGGAAGGTTCAGGCAAAAAGCTTTGCTAAGGGAGACTTAGTCTAGAAAGTAGTTTTGCTTATTGGGAAGAAGGATCGCAAATATGGGAAATGGTCGTCCAATTGGGAAGGACCATTTTGAATAAGAAAAGTGTTGAAATGAGGTGCTTATTGGTTAGAAAACTTATAGAGAGAATGGCACCCGAGGTTTATAAATGGGAGATATCTAAAGATATTATCCTATGGATGCAGAACCAAAATTTTAGTAAAAAAAGAATTTGAATTTTCAATAAAAGAATTGTTCTTATTCATTTGTTTTGTAAAATTTGTACATTTTTCTCATCAATGCTCAGGAAACAATTAAAGCCCCCAGTTATCAATGCCCGAAGATTGTCCTTCTCTTGCCTGTTAAGAAGAAGCTGATTCCTCCAAGCGTGACTTCTTGCTTTTGAGCATGGAGTTGCTTGGCTTGATCGTCCAAATCCTGGAGCTGGTCAAGTTTTCCTTGGTCAGTAGCTTCTGCCTCAGCGACCAGGGTAGTTCTCTTTCCTCCCATTCCTTCAATTGGGCTTTGAGTTGGGAGATGTGAGCATCTGCCTGAGCTACTTGCTGCCAGCACTTGTCTGATTCTCGAGCAGAAGTCTGTAAGATGACGCTATCTTTATAAAGCTTCTTCTGCATGGTTTCAAAGCCCATTATACTATTGTTCAGAGTTTTGTCGCATGCCTCCAAAAACTTATACTTTCGACGGGTATTGTTGTACAAAGGCTTGAAATTGGACCACAAAAAGCTTAAATCTTCCTGTACTTCAGGAGAGTAGCTCCAGATCTTGGCTACTTGGTAGATTGGCTCCATGTCAGGCCACTCCATAGCCTCGTGATAATTAGACAAAACTCTATAAGAGTTTCTCGTGCTACTCCCAACTCTTTTGTAGAATGATTAAAGACTGGAGGTAAAGTAGGATCAAGGGCAGCAATGTTGTCGACTACCTTGGCTAAGTGTGCTTTTAGTAGAGAAAGAGAGGAAGGACCAGGAGTCTATAAACAACAAGAGCGTATGGTCAGACCAAGAGAATAAATCAATTGCAGGGAGAAGAAAATAAAGAAATTACCAAAGAAGATGAAGGAATCTCTATCTGGGCAGAAACCTTTGTCGCTGGGGTTTGAGCCTCTGCCAATTGATGGACAGGAAGAGTCTGGTCAGCAACAGTCCCTTGGCCAATGACAGGAGTTTATTCAATGACAGCAGGTTGGCCGACGATGTCAACCTGGACAGCAGCAGGGACAATCTCAGGAGGATTTTCCTGAAAAGAAAAAACATATTAGCAGAGCTCTGCTAGAAAAGAAAAGGAAATGTAATATGAACAATAACTCACTTGTCCGACAGCCATAGTAGGCCCTTCAGTAGCAGGCTTTATACTGGTTGATGGTTCAGCTTAGGGCCCCAGAAGGAACGGTTACTGGAACTTTAGGGACAATAGCAATCTTCAAGGCCATATCAACAATCTTATTAGCCAAAAACATTTATCCCTATTACAGATAAGAAGTATAAAGATTCAAGTTAGGGAAATTACTTAAGAGAGTCCCAGCAAAAAAGATTACCTGAGGAGAGCTCAGGACCACAGTAGCTTCTGTAAAAATAAATAAAGGCTGAATGGTTGTAGCAGAAGTAGGGGATTCAAGCTGATTGGAAGGTTGGTGAGCTGGAGATGGATCCTTGGTGACCTGAGGATGAGGAAAACCAAAGAAGGGGTCAGCATAGGAAAAGTCACCAGGGATTGTAGAAATGGGTTGGACATTTAGAGGGTTCAAATGAAAAGCAGACTGGCTATGAATTACTTGGATATAATCACTAGAACTGAAAAAGGAAGATGAGGAATCCACGAAATATACCTCAGGTTGTTGACCGAACTGGAGGGGTCTCAGTCTCTGCTTCAACACCTCCCTCATGGACCTGTTTCATTGACTGCCCAGAAGGTGGTTGTAGAGGCACAATTTAAAACTTGGTCACCATCAGGCCTTCAGTAGTTTGAGCTTCATCCTCAGGAAGCATATTTTTATAGACCTCATTCTGAATCACCGCTGGAGTTGCTCTAGTATGAGCATTACTTGGATCAGCTAGCTTAGCCTTCTTTGATCGATGGACTAGACTGCTAATGGGGAGTTCATCATTTCTAGAAGAGCCTGAGTAATAGGATTGGTCATGATGGTCTGAATAGCCCTAACAATCTACACAGTGACCGATTGTGCAAAATCAGCCACGATGGATGAGTAAGGAGCTGTGCACTTTTTTGAAGCGGACCGAGCTAGAAGAAACAGATAGAATATAAACAAAGGAAATTAGACAGCAAATGAAAAGACAATAGGGAGTGATTTTTACCTACTTTCTTGGGGGCAAAAGGAGTTTTCTTGGGAGCAGTAGGAGGGCCAATTCTGTTGATAAAATGTGAAGATGGGTAATCCCCAACTAAGTCAGTCCAATGTTGCTCCCACCAATTAATGAACTCTAGAGTAGCCCAATTTGATCTTGGGCTGGGGATAAAGGCTGCCTGACTTCTAGCAATGGTGAATAGAATCTAGCCTTTTTCAATTTCTAATTCCCTGAAGGATAATTGTTGATCACAGCCGGTAGAACTCGTAGAAGACATGGGAGGAATATGGACTCACTGTTCAAAGCCGAATTGCCTACTGAAGAATTGAGGGGCATAGATCTCGAAACCACTTTTGGAGTTCGTTCCCTATGAAGCAACCTGACGAACAAGTCACAACCCTGGATAGCCTTTACCCATGCTTCTCACCTCAGTTTGTTGTGGTCATCTAGGGGCATTGTGAACAAAGCTAGACCATGCACTCGATGGTGGAGGGGGAAAAAGTTAAAGCTATCATGCTCGAACCCATCCTCTTCTGGTCGCTGAAGCCTCAAGGAGTAGAAATAATGGAAAACCTCAGCGAAAAACTTACAGCAAAGCTCATAGCCGACCAAAGCTTGCTCAAGACAAAGCAGAGGGTTCGCAGTAGAAAAGACCGCTGGAGAAATACAGGGAAAGTAAAGATATGCCCAGAGTTGGACAATCCACATCGACCCTCCAAGACTGCTGAGAGGCTTGGAGAGGGTGATTTAGCGGAGCCCCTTGTATATTACTCCAAAAAGAAATTGGATTAGACCTAGACGATGTTTGGCAACCAACGTTCTGGCCAGAGAAACATACACTTGCGTGCAGGTCTTGCTTTAAGTACAGGCCATGAAGTGATAGATAAGACAAAGGAGAAATGCAGTATGTTTTGTCACATAAGGAGGACTGGGACCGATGGGTTTGCCCTCTTCAGAGGCATACTGGCCGAAAGTGTTGTGTTGTAGCTTAGTATAGTTCCTTATCTTCTCGAAGGTGGTGATAGGGGACACTAAGTCACCATCCATGGGAAGATCGGTGATGCCAGCAATGTCTAAAGGAGTGATAGTTATCAGCCCAAGAGAGAGATGGAAGAAGTTGTAGCAGGGATTCCAAAAGGACATGATGGCAAGGATGAGTTTGGTTGTCAGCTCAATGAAAGAATAGATGCCCAGGAATTTACAAGGGGGGCATAGGTAGGCCTCAAGCGATCGACCCACTCTGCCCAACCTTTGAGGTCGATCGACCAAGTTGCTAGAGCTTTGCCCGTGAGCCATTTGCTCCAATCAAAAGAATCAACTTGGAAAAGAAGAGGATGATGGTGAGTAAAAATGGGTCGAAGAGGCTCTGGTGCATCGGCCTTGAAAGTATAGGCGACACGAGGAGAGTTTATGCTGGGTTCCTCATAGAAAGAATCTGGAATGTCTTTGAAGATTTTTGAAGGTCAACAAGGTCGAAGTCGTTGATGATAGCCATTGAAGAAAAAGAAGAAAAATGGATTGCTAACAAGGTGCTAGTATAGTGGGTAAGAGCTATAAGCAAGATAAATGTTTCTTTGAGATTTAGGGATTTCTAAAATTGGAAGGGGAAGGAAGCCGCCAAAGGGTTTATAAAAGGTTGAAGAGGCAGGACTATTGGTGTTATGCTGAGACACGTCCATTTGAAAAATTGTGTTTTTTGGATTTAAGCGTTCAATGCAGTTAATGAGGAAAGAGCTGTTAATCAACAGTCACAAGGTATGAAATCAATTGATTAATTAATATCAAGTGTTTAAATTTTACCCAAATTTTCACACTTGGAGGGGCAATACTTGTACCCTAATATGCAAATTTGGGCCGATGGGTGAAAAGTGTATTTTATACTTATATCATGAGCTATTAACTAGTTAAATTGAATGATCTTTGTTAATATTGTAGCTCATTATTATAAATTTTACTCTCACTTTTATCTTGTTGTGTGTAGGAGAGGTTTATGGTAAGAATTGAGGAAAAATCAAGGAGATTTGGAACTAATCAAATAAAAAAGAGTGAATGAAGTGAAGATTGAACCAAGAGAAGTTCTAAAAGTCAAGACAAATAGAAGCAGAGGTGAAACGATGCCGAAATTGAGAAGATTTATTCGACTAATTTCGAATAGAAACGGCGTCAGATCACACATAAAGTGGTTCTGATTCTGAGCTATTTAGTTCAATTCAACTTAATCTCCTAATTATTTGTAAACACTTTAGTATAAATACTTTAGTTTTGGGTTTTTTAAAGGAAAGACATATGAGCAATATTTTTCAGAGAAGAGGAATAGCCAAGTCAAGTTTATTCTTCAATTTAGCAAACTTATTTCTTCTCTAAACTTGTGATATTCTTTTAATTTAATGATGAAGTATTCTTTTCAAATTATGAGTAGCTAATTTATTTGTTGGGGATTTGGGTAGATATTCTAGGTATTTTAATTCGAAAATTGTATGAATTGATTATTTAGGGGTTATATCTATTTTCTTTGTTCTTAAATCTGTTTTATGTCTGGCCAACATAGAATAGTTCTTTGGAATTGTATGAAGTACTAAGGGGTGAAGTATATTTCGAGCTCTAGGAAAATAGGCACAATCTAATTGGATACGAGAGTAATTTAGTTTATTATGATAACCATAATTGAATTAGGTCATGGAGAAACTGATTTCATTATAATCCTGGGTTCTTAATATTTTTAGCTAATTAGGTTTTATGCACTGAGAGGTGGTAATCACTTAGTTAGGAAAGCTTAGGATGATCTGAAAGGACTCCTAAGTAGATTAGAGATTGTTTTTTTAAACTTGATAATTA
Source organism: Microcos paniculata (assembly GCA_030664755.1). Classification (NCBI taxonomy): domain Eukaryota; kingdom Viridiplantae; phylum Streptophyta; class Magnoliopsida; order Malvales; family Malvaceae; genus Microcos; species Microcos paniculata. The sequence continues at coordinate 29,878,214 of CP131457.1, read as the reverse complement.
AATTCATACATAATTGGATTAAATAACTAAAAGAGAAGCCTAAACCCTGAAACTCTTTTGATTGATTTTCTCTTAAACATTTAGTTATTGATTTCTTGCTCAAACTCTATTTTTCATCTTCTGAATTGATTGCGTTACTATTTTGATTCAATCCAAACTTTTTCACTCGAAATTTATTAGAATTAAAACTTATCAATTCAATTATCCTCGTGGGATCGATATCTTGGAATGCTCTAAGATCTATATTACTTGATTTCATACACTTGCGAAAATCTCATATCAAGTTTGGAGCTGTTGTACTGAGGATTTAATTTTAATTGTTAATCTTTTTAGTTCTAGTAATTTCAATTTTAAGTTTGTTTGTATTTGTTTATATTTTCCTTTTGTTTCTTTCAGGTAGTGCATGACTCGAAGAACTGAAGGATTAAATCCAGAAGTTGCTTTTAAACCTGATCTAGAAAAATCAACAAGGAAACTTAGAGCTAAATTTAAAAGACTTCAAGAAGTAGAGAGAAGAGTTCTTAGTGAAAAGGCAATGGCTGATGACAGAGCTAATGATGTTCCCATTAACCAAGGTATGGTGGTAACAAGACCATACCAGCTGATCAGCAAAATCAAATTAAACATGCTCATCCAATTGCTGGTATCCAACGACCTAAGATGGGGAATAATCCAACTTGTGTTCGGCTTACTGACAGAGCAAAGAACTATGTATTGAAGCATACTGCGCTAAACATTCTTCCACACTTTCATGGGCTGCCTTCAAAAGATGCCATTAACTTTCTCCATGAATTGCATGACATAGTGGCTACACTTCCACTTACCAATATTTCGATAGAAGAATTGAAGATGAGATGTTTTCCTTATTGCTTGAAAGGTACAACAAAGAATTGGTTGTCAACTTTGCAAGAAAATTCTCTTGATTCCTGGGACAAAGTAACTAATGCTTTTCTTCGAAAGTTCTATCCTCCTAATAAGACCAATGAGTTAAGAAAGAAGATCCAATACTTTGTGCAAGATGGGAATGAGACCTTTCATGATGCTTGGGACAGATTTAAGGGATTGGTGTTTCCATGCCCTCGTCATGGTTATCCTATTAACCTTCTCTATCAGTTCTTCTATGAAGGGTTGGAAGTAGAATACCAAACTATTGTAGACAATGCCACTGGAGGATATATTGCTACTAGGACTGCTGAGAAATTAGAGAATGCTTTTGAATCTTTGGCTGCTAGTTCTCGACAAAGAATGGTGAAGAAAAAATCCAGATCAAGCACTTCTCAACCTCCAAATCAGAGTCAATTGGATGCTTTAGCAACCAAAATGGATGAAATGATGAAGGTTATTCTAGACAAAAAGCGAAAGAAACAAAAGGCATGCTATCGCTGTGGTATGTATTGCCACTCTCCAAAGTTTTACATGAATGAGATTCCTTGTGAGGAAAATGAATAATGCTCGGAGAATGTGAATTACATGGGTTCTTATGGAGGACAACAAAGTGGCAAGAATGATCCTTTTGTGCCTACTTATAATACAGGTTGAAAAGGTAATCTAAATTTCTCATAGGCGAACCAAGGTAATGCTAACAGATCTCAAGCTATTCTACAAAGACCCGCCCTCAACAATTTCAACCAACTATGCAAAACAATGGAATAGAGGACAAGTTTCAAACTTTCATGACTCAAGCCGGTTCACAACTTCAGAAGCTTGATAAAATAGACAAGTTGGACAATATTGTAGATTCTCATTCAGCAACCATTAAGAACCTTGAAGTTCAAGTGGGCCAAATTGAAAAATCTATTGGTGAACGTGGGTATGGTCAACTTCCCAATAATACGGAAGTAAATCCAAGGGAAGGTGTGATGGCTATCACACTTTGCAATGGTAATGTGCTTGAAGATCCTTCAAAAAGTGGTAAAGTGGCAATTGAAGAGAATGAAGAATTTGAAAATGAAAATTGTGAGAATAGACTTGAAGCGGTGTCGTACTTGAACAAAAACGAGGCCATTTCTGCTCTACAGAAAAATAAAGTTTCTGCCAGTTCAGAAACGGCACTAGTTACCACAATAAACGGTGCTGTATCAGCATCGAATTCTCCAATTCCTTCTCGTAGTAAAGAAACGATGCTTGAAGTTAACACAAATGGTGCTGGTGTTCTCTTGCCGCCACAACCCTTTGATCAACCTTATGTTCCTCCAATTCCATTTCCTCAGAAGTTGAGGTAAAGGAAGGATGAAAGTCAATTCAAGAGGTTCCTGGATAATTTTCAAAAGTTAGAAATCAACATTCCTTTGCCGAGGCTCTTGTTAATATGCCTATTTATGCTAAATTCTTAAAAGATTTGATTTCTAACTAGAAGAAGCTTGAAGAATTTGCCACAGTACCTTTGAACAAGAAATGTAGTGCAATACTTCAAAGGAAACTACCTCCTAAGTTGAAAAATCCAGGGAGTTTCATCATCCCATGTCATTTTGGTTCTTCTAATATTTATCAATGTCTTTGTGACTTGGGTGAAAGCATTAATTTAACTCCTCTATCTTTGTTCAAAAAACTTGGAATTGGAGAGATGAAACCAACTACAGTGGCTCTACAATTAGCTGATCGATCTATTCGATATCCAATAGGAATAGTTGAAGATTTGTTGGTTAAGGTTGGGAAATTAATTTTCCCTGCTGACTTTTTGATTATGGATATGGAATATGATGTTAATGTGCCTATTACATTGGGGAGACCTTTTATGGCCACTGGTGGAGCATTGATTGATGTTCCGGCCAGAAAAATGACTTTTATAATTGGCAATGAAACTGAGGAGTTTAAAGTCTTTAAGGCTTTGAAAGGACCAACCTTAGATGACCATTATTATAGGATTGATATAATAGATTCAATAGTCCAAGATTCATTACCTAGAATAGCTTATAAAGATCCTTTAGAATCTTGTATTGCTCTAGGTGAAGATGAGAATGAGGAAGACAATATGGCATGTGCTCATAAGATAGAAGGTGAAATTTTTAAATTTCGACCATTAAAAGTTTTTGAAAATGTAAGAGAAGGAAAACCTAAACCTTTACCTTCAATCCAAGAGCCACAGAAATTGGAGCCCAAACCTTTGCCACCTCATCTTAAATATGCCTTCCTTGGTGAATCTAACACTTTTCTTATGATTATATCTTCTGCCTTGAATGTACTTGAAGAAGAAAAGATTGTGTTAACATCACTTGGCAATTGCCTGGTCAATTGCCGATATTCGAGGGATTAATCCATCCATTTGCACACATAAAATTCTGATGGGAGAAAATATTAAACCTTCTGTAGAAAATCAACGTCGTTTGAATCCTAACATGAAACGTAGTTAGGATTTAGGTTATTAAACTTTTAGATGCGGTATTATTTATGCAATTTTTGATAGTTCTTGGGTTAGTTCTGTGCAGGTTGTACCTAAGAAAGGAGGAATGATCGTGATTACCAATGACAAAAATGAGTTGATCCCTACAAGAATGGTGATTGGATGGCAAGTTTGCATAGACTACCGTAAACTAAATGCAGCAACTAGGAAGGATCACTTTCCTCTTCCTTTTGTTGATCAAATGCTTGAAAGGCTACCTGGTCATGCAGTTTATTGTTTCCTTGATGGTTAATCTGGATATAACCAAATACCGATTGCTCTTGAAGATTAGGATAAGACAACTTTCACTTGTCCTTATGGAACCTTTGCTTTTAGAAGAATGTCCTTTGGTTTATGCAACGCCCCAGCCACTTTTCAACGTTGCATGATGGCTATCTTCTTTGACATGGTGGAGAAAACAATTGAGGTATTTATGGACAATTTTTTCTGTTTTTGGTCACTCTTTTGATAATTGTCTTTTGAATTTGGCACAGGTTCTAAAGAGATGTGAGGAGACCAATTTGGTGCTCAATTGGGAAAAGTGCCATTTTATGGTTCAAGAAGGAATTGTTTTGGGCCATAAGATATCTGAAAAAGGCATAGAAGTTGACAAAGCAAAGGTTGAGGTCATTGAAAGATTGCATCCTCCTACATCGGTCAAAGCTGTGAGAAGTTTCTTGGGACATGCCGGATTCTATAGGCGCTTCATAAAGGATTTTTCTAAAATCACTAAGCCTATGTGTGAATTACTTCAAAAAGATGTTCCATTTAACTTTACTAATGATTGTTTGGATACTTTTAATAGGATTAAAAAGAAGCTGATTTCTGCCTCAATCATGGCTGCCCCCGATTGGACATTACCTTTCAAGATCATGTGCGATGCTAGTGACTATGCCATAGGAGTTGTTTTAGGCCAAAGACAAAACGAGAAATTGCTTGTGATTTATTATGCCAGCAAAGTTCTCATTGAAGATCAAATCAATTATGCAACAATCGAAAAATAACTTTTGGCTATTGTCTTTGCTTTTAACAAATTCTGTTCCTACTTGCTTCTGAAGTGATCGTTTTTACAGATCACTCAATCTCAAATATTTATTTGCCAAAAAGGATTCTAAGCCTAGATTAATGCATTGGATAATTCTTTTGCAGGAGTTCGATTTGGAAACAAAAGATAAAAAAGGGTCAAAAAACATTATGGCTAATCACTTGTCTAGTAGGGCTGTTCAAGTGAACCGAAAAACCCGATAACCGAATCGAACCGATAATTCAATTAGGATTTTGGACTGATTATACAATAACCGAATTAACTGAATGGAAACCGAATTGAACCGAATTGAACCGAATTGTCCCAATGAGCTAAAATTTTTTAAAAAAATTTGATTTTATTGGCTCAAAATTGAATGATTCAAAGTTTTTATAATCTTATTTGAGCTTTTGTAAAAGAATAAAATTCTAAAATTGATTTTATTGGTTCAAAATTGAATGAATTAAATTTTTTATAATCTTATTTGAGCTTTTATAAAAGAATAAAAGTTCAAAATTGGATGAACTCTAACAACCCGAAAACCTGCAAAAAAACCCGAACCGAACTAAAACCGAAGCGTTTGGGTATTAAAACCTTAATACCCAAACCGAACCAAACCATGTACAACCTTATTGTCTAGCTTGGAGGCACCTAAAACCAAAACTCACGATGAACCAATCAATGACATGTTTCCTTATGAGCAGCTTTGGAAGGTTCAAGAATTTCCTCAATGGTATGCTGATTATGTGAATTATTTGGTGTCTGGTGTCATTCCCAACAATATTTCTTTTGCTCAAAAGAAGAAGTTCCATGCCAAAATCCGCTCATATTATTGGGATGAGCCATTTTTGTTCCGCAGATGCGGTGATGGAGTTATTCGTCGATGTGTGCCAGAAGATGAAATGCGTGCTATACTTCATCAATGTCATTCTTCACCTTATGGACGACAGCATGGACTTGATAAAACTGCTGCAAAAGTTCTTCAATGTGGCTTCTTTTGGCCTACCCTATTCCAGGATGCTAAATCTTTCATTATGGAGTGTGCTCCATGCCAACATACTGGAAAAATTGGAAGACGTCATGAGATGCCTCAACAAGGAATCATTGAAGTTGAGATCTTTGATCTTAGGGGATTAGATTTTATGGGTCCATTCCCAAAGTCTAATAACAATACATATATTTTTATGGCTGTCGATTATGGGGTTGAAGCCTCAGCATTGCCAAACAACAAAGCTTCGAATGTGGTGAAGTTTGTCAAGAAAAATATCTTTTCTAGATTTGGAGTTCCGAGAGCAATTATCACTGATAATGGAGTGCATTTCCAAAATGCTTAATTTTGAGGCTTTCTAAAGAAGCATGGATGTCTTTTCAAGACTGGAACCATTTATCATCCACAAACTAGTGGTCAAGCAGAAATTTCCAATCGAGAATTGAAGTCTATCTTGGTGAAAACGGTAAATAAATCTCGGAATGACTAGTCTTTGAAATTAGATACTGCTCTTTAGGCATATAGGACAGCATACAAGAGACCTCTGGGGATGTCTCAATTCAGGTTAGTGTTTGGAAAATCTTGTCATTTACCTGTCGAGAGAGAACACAAGGCTTATTGTGCAGTCATGGAGCTAAATTCTAACTACAAGGCTACTGGTGAAAAGTGATTTCTTCAACTTAATGAACTTGATGAGATGAGAAGAGAATCTTTTGAGAATGTATGAATTTATAAAAAACGGACCAAGGCTTTTCATAATCGACTTATCCTCAAAAGAGAGTTTAAATTGGGTCAGAAAGTTTTATTATTTAACTCTTGTTTGAATTTATTTCCAAGTAAGTTACGATCAAGATGGTCTGGACCTTTTACAATTACGAAGGTGTATTCCAATGGAACAATCGAAATGGAGAATGAAAAAAGAGAGCTTTGTGGTGAATGGTCAACGTCTGAAGCACTACTTTGGAGGAATTGTGTGGAACAAGTTCACGCGATTACATTTGATGTCTAATTCTACTTTGAATATAGTCGAGCTAATGACTATAAACAAGCACTTATTAGGAGACAACCCAATATTTTCTAACTCTTTTCTTCTTCTTTTTATTATTTGTTTTATTTGATTTTGAAAATTTTGTGACTTTATTCTCATATTCTTCATTTTTCTTGTAGGTGAACCTCTGAAAAAAAAAGTTCATTTTGTGTGTTCCCACTTTTTAATATACATTGAGGACAATGTATTTTAAGTATGGGGGGAGGGGGGGGGGGAGTAAGTTCAATTTTTCAATTTCAAAATTTTCTGTTTTAAATTGATTATTTGTTAGTTTTTAATTTCTTTGCATGTGAATTTTTAAGTTTTAGAAGGCATTCATGCATTACATTCATTAAACTCCATGAATCATTGAGGTTGGTAAGTAATTTTAAAGCTCAAAACTGAAGAAGGACCAGATCTATAGTGTAACATGGGCTGGATGAGAGAGAAAATCCGAAGCGTGAAAAGTCACGCTTACATCTCTGAAGTGGCACTGTATGTTGTATGAAAGAGGGCCGGATCAAAATTGGAAGACTTTGGTTATATATGCATGGTTCCAACGGGACCGTATAAGGTCTGAAGCAGCACCGTTTGTGCAAGATTAGAATCAAAGCAGAATTTCACAAATTGAATCGACCCTGTATGTTAACTGAAGCGGTGCCGGTTCTAAACTCCAACTTTGTTTTTGACACTTTGTCTTAGTGAAACGGTGGTGTTTTGCTCAATTGGCCAAGTCAAATACCTAGCTGACCCCATTTTTCTCATAAAAGTTAAAACTTTTATTTGTTTTCTCTTCTCCAGTGGCGCCACTGATCTTCAACCTATCAATTTCATAATTCCTCTTCCTCCATTGTTAACTATGTTCAAACCTTCCTCTAAGCTAACAACAACAACACAACACCTAAAACACTTAACCCATGGCTTAAAATTCTGAAACTAGCTGTCATTTGTGAGAAACCGAAATTCATCTCAAGTTTTTGAGTTGCAATCTAGAAGACGAAAAATAAGTTTCAGTCGGATTCAAAACAACAAATAAGGTTATATTCTTGTTTTCAATTTTTATTTTCAGATCAAAAGTTGAAAAAGTTAGTTGTTTGGATTCTATGCTTGTTGTGAGTTGAAGCAACTAAATTTTGTGGGTCTATAAGCTGAATAGAGTGCTGTGTTTGTGCCAAGGCTTGCTTTGAACATACATTGAGTTGTGTTGAATCGATTGGGTCCGATTTTTATGCAGTAGTTTTGTTGTTTCTGAGTTTCGTTGGATTAGAAACTGTTCTCTTTGCTTTTCTATGTTTTTACGTATTACTGAACTGCCATGGCTTTGAGAAAGAAAAGTGTTGCAGCTAGATTTGGAAGAGGTGCTTCTTCTTCACATCAACCACAACCTCAGGCTCCTTCACCAGAACCAGTGCAATTAGTTCCCATTATTGATGATAGCTTCACTTCAGTAGACAATGCCGAGTGGTATGACAAAGTGAGGAATAGAGAGTTTGTGATAGAAAAAACTGTGCATGATGAAATAGAAGCAGAGTTTCAGCTGGCTAAAAGGCTTGGAAAGTTTCACTGGCAAGGTTTGTTGACTTTAAGTGGAGAATATTACCCAGAGCTGGTCCGTGAGTTTTATGCCAATGTTAAAGATAAGTCAAAGAAGGGACCAAAAAAGATCGTGTCTGCAGTGACAGGACATGCAATTGTCATCACAGAGGGCCGAATAGAGGACCATCTGTATTTTCCTCATGGTGGTAGGAAACTTTCTTTCTCTGCTGGAATTCCATCTGATCATAAAGAGTGGACTAAACAGTTGCCTACTCACAAATTTAATATTCCTCTTTATGAGAAAAAGGGAACAAGGGAAGATCAACAGCCACTTTTTAAGGCTTTGGCTAAGGATCTCACCATTCAGCAGAGGCTTATAATTTACATTTTTACTCACAACTTGGTTCTGGAATCGAGTGATAAGAATGAGGTGAGAACTCAAGATTGTACTTACTTGATTTATTATACCATGATTTGGGTATCGAACCTGTTAGGATTTCTAGCTTGATGATTGGAGCCATAAGTACTGTTGTAAGGTCAGGCCATAGAACGAAACACTTTGTGTTTCCAATACTAATTAGTTAGCTTCTTAGAGGTTTGGGAGTTGATGTTTTACAGACTGTGGTGCTCACTACTGGTACTCATCATTTTATTGTCAAGAAATGTATGGTTTCTTTAGGCTATGAAAGAAAGAAGGGTGTGTGGCAAAGAAGTAAGCAAAAGAAAGGGCTGCTGAAGATGAAGAGTCGGATGAGGATGATGAAGAAGCTGTGGAAGCTGAGACTAAGGCTGGACCACCTGCACAATCAACTCAAGCTGCTTCTTCTATTCCTTTGGGCAGAGGTTTGAATAGAAGAATTGCTGAAGCTGTTTAGAATATTCAAACCGAGATTCATGATCAGAGAGCTTCGATTATAGCTAATTATCAAACTCAAGAAGCTCAGTGGGATAGACTTTGGGGATATTTGGCTCAGCATGGTTTTCCACCTCAGCCACCTTAGTGATTGTGGCTATTGTTAGCGGTTACATTTTGGTTACGTAGGTTGCATGCATATTTCAGATTTTTCTTCATTTTATATTTTTCCTGTGTTTGTTAGTTTCTGTTGTGGTCTCATATACTGATGAGATATTATTTTATGGTTATTTGTAAAGACCTTAATGGTAATTGCCAACTTTGCTAATTTGTTCTTTATTTCTAACTTTTCTGTTTTGTTTAACTATTGTTGTTAGCAGTTTCAGAGGTCAAAGTTCACTATTAGCTGAATTCAAATTCATTAAGGATTGTTCTTTGTGCTGAATTTTCTAGTTTATTTTATTTTTATTTTTATTTTTATTTTTATTTTTATTTTATTTTATTTCTTTTCCCTATTTGTTTGGACTAGAATTCTTTTAAGGATGGGACTGAATTTTTAAGTGAACTAGTTTTTTACTTTTAGTCAAATTCTTTCTTACTTTGGAAGTAGGATCAAGAGTGAATATAAAAGCTCTTTTGTATTTGCAAAATTTTTATCCTACAACTTTAATTTCAATACTTAGTTCACTAGTTTTTTGCGATTCTCTTTTCGATTTTGTTCTTTAATTTTTTCTCTAATTTTTCTTTTTGCTTCTTCCATGGCACCTAATTTAAAAGAAGTTCTGTCTACTTTAATGCCCTCTCCTAAACAACAAACTTTTCATGAGAAAGTTACTTTGGAGCAAATAGATGAGGATACTGTAATCCTTACAATGGAAGTTTTGGATGATGAACAAGAGGAAGAAAGAAAGATGACGAAATCTTGCGAAAAGATTCAATTCAATTCAAGACAAGCATCCAGTTGTTGCTCACATGCAAGAGGAATTTTGAAAATTGCAAAGTTCCATGAATGCTTTGAGAGAAGAAAATCAATTTGTAAAAAGGCGATTAGACAAGGCCCAATTGCGCAATTCTTATCTTGTTCGAGAAATTCATCGCCAATAGACGATTATAGATCATCTTTCTTCTTTTCCTCATTGAATTTGATTTTATGTTTGTTTTAATTTTTTTTATTAATTTTTCTTTCCTGACTTTATTTTTCTTTTCTTTCTTCTCACACTTAGGTTTTGCGATTTTGAGCTATCATATGGGAGTAGACGCGTCATCGATTTTTCATTTTCTTCAAAATCAGGAAATTTTCGATTCCTTTTCTATTCTTTATTTTTTTTTTGTACAATATTGGGGAAAATATTGCTTTAAGTGTGGGGAGATGGTTTGAATGAAAATTTTGAAAAAGTTTTTGTAACAAAATTTTTCTAATTATTTTCTGATTTTTATTGGTTGTTTTGAATTGATGATATGAGTATATAATTTTCTTGGTATTGAATTAATTGTTGATTTTCAAGTGCATGATATGATTAGGTAATTGTTTCATGATTTAGATTTTGTAAATGTTAGGAGATTGATTTTGCTAGGAAAGAATGCTTTGAATTGACTTGAGTTACCTAGTGAGGATTTGAGCCTTCATGCCTTATTTTCTTGTTGATATTTATGCCTTTATGATTTTATGACTTCTAGAACTTGAGATTCATCTTTTTGAGATTACATATTTTTAATATATGTGCAAGCATTAAGATTAAGGTCTTTAGGATTTTCGTTTGAGTCAAAAAGCCTACCTTTTATACATTAATCCATTAGTGAACCCAGTTGAGCCTATTGCTATATCTTAGCTTTTTCTTTCATAGCTTATCTGAAAGAACCTTGAGCCTAAATTGAGAAAAACAAGTTTGAACCTTTGAAATTCATGATTAGTAAAGAATTACTTGTTTTTATATGATGATTCTTTTGGATTGGTTGTAAAAAAATAAGTGTGGGGGAAATGGTGATGTGTATGAGGTGATGATGAAAAGAAAAACAAGAATTCTTGCCAATAAAATAAAATAAAATAATAATGAAAAGAGAGGCACGAAGTTCGAAATTTTGCCTTAGAAAAAAGTTCAAAATTGATTGGGATATAATTCTTGAGCTTAAAAGAATGAAGAAGGATGATGATTTTTGCAAAATATAAAGATGTTGGTTGGAGTGATTTTTTATCAAGATATTCCGAACATTCTTGGTTTCTTTACTCTACTAGTTTTAAATATTTTTGTTTTTACTTTCATCTTTTCTTTACGAACCTTTCTTGTCCTTTTGTCCACATTACAACCTTGGATAATAAGACCTTATGATTTTTTCTTGTATATATATATATATATTGGAGTAGTGGAGATTAGATATTTTTCAAGCCTATGGTAAGTCTAATTTCATAAGAAGATGATAAGAGTAACTCACCGTAAAAATTGCTAAAACACTTGAGAGATTGAGTGATCACTTATAAGAGATTAGTCAATTTAAAGTGTTTGATCCTAGTGAATGAGGTTGAATAGTGTTTGCATGTTTAGAATGTGAAGTGATGTACTTATGAATTATTATATGCTTGACTCTTGGTAATTTAATTTGGTACTTTAATTTTTATATGTTTTATTATTAATTTGAGCTAAGCAATACTTTTTTTTTCAAAACATATTTGTGGGTATTGTCTTGGTAAACCCTCAGGAGACTATAACTCCTCCACTAGGGACACCTAAATGTTTAAAGGCTTGTGGCATACGCTAAATGTCACCGTACACCTACGAAAGTGGAATTGTTTTTTCTGTTTTAGGATTAGTTTATTATCTTAGAGTAATTCATATTGCTTGAGGACAAGCAATGAGTTAAGTGTGGGGGCATTTGATAGGTGTATTTTATACTTATATTATGAGCTATTTACTAGTTAAATTGAATGATCTTTGTTAATATTATAGCTCATTATTATATATTTCACTCTCACTTTTATCTTGTTGTGTGTAGGAGAGTTTTATGGTAAGAATTGAGGAAAAATTAAGGAGATTTGGAACTAATCAAATAAAAAAGGATGAATGAAGATTGAACCAAGAGAAGTTCTAAAAGTTAAGACAAATAGAACCAGAGATGAAACGGTGCCGGAATTGAGAAGATTTGTTCGGCTAATTTTGAATAGAAACAGTGCCAGATCACACTTAAAGCGGCGTCAATTCTGAGCTATTTAATTCAATTCAACTTAATCTCCTAATTATTTGTAAACACTAGTATAAATACTTTAGTTTTAGGTTTTTTAAAGGAGAGACGTCTGAGCAATATTTTTTAGAGAAGAGGAGCAGCCAAGTCAAGTTTATTCTTCAATTTGGAAAACTTATTTCTTCTCTAAACTTGTGATATTCTTTTAATTTAATGATGAAGTTTTCAAGGAACATGAAGGATAAGTTGAAGTTTTAGAAGGAGGGGAGTAAGCTAACCTTGAGGATGACCTCCCCGAAGGATAGTAAGTGAAGAAAAGATCTGGGAGATAGAGTTAAACCAAGCTAAAATGGAGTTAGCTTGGCGCGGACAAGATTGTGAGGCAATGGAGAATAGAGAAAGGTGTTGTCCACGATAAATAAACCATGGTATCGAAAGACAAAGAGACAAATATCAAGGAATTAAGAGCCAAATATGGCTAAGATAAAGGAAACCCGCATGTGAAAAGCAAGAGATGAAGGAACTGAGGCATAAAAGATGATAAGAGAGAACCTTGAGTATTCAATGGAAGGAGTATGGGGATAAGGAAAGGAATTGATTAAGCTCATGAACTTCTATGAGCATAGCTAGTATGAAGAACAGAAAGGAAACTCTAACACCCAAGAGAATCAAAAGTGTTAGAAGAAAACAAGAATAAGGATGAGAATGATGAAGAAAGTCAGAAAAGATAGCAAAGAAAGGGTAGAATGAAGCCAATGTAAAGGAAACATTGGATACGACACGAAAGGTCACGTAAATCAAGGTAAAGAAGTCTGGAGAAGAGAAAGGATATGGAGATAACCTTGAAGAAAAGGTTATGGAGATAAAGAGAGCTGCAGATGATGCCTAAGGATGGCAATGGACACAAGATAAGGGTAATTTAAATGAAAGGAGGAGAAACCTCAAGAAAGAGATATGCAAAGATGAAGAAGCTACAAAGGATACCGCACGAGTTTGATGTGCGTGATTTGCCTAGTCTCGTATTGATGGGAAGGCAAGAGGAATATGGACCCGACAATGGACGTGGGTGAATGGAAAGGAAGAAAAGGTTAGAGAAGGGGATAAGGAAGTCCCAGATAACACTATTGATGAGAGGAGGAAAAAGAAGTCATAGTGAAAGGAAACACAAAGACAAAGAGCACGCCGCGATCATGACATGATGTGATCGGCTACGTCTCATGTTGACGGGAATATCAGTGGGGAAAGAGAGCCCTTTTTAGAGGCTTAAGAGGCCCAAGAGGCATAAAAGACAAAAAAAAAGCCTAAGAGGCCAGAGAAATGGAATGGATGGGTATGAAGTCGAGGCTCAGGTATGAATGATTTAGGAGCCATGTGAGGCGTCCCCATGAGAGGGCGGATAAGAGATCGAGATCTTGAGGATCTCTATGATGACCACTGGAGAGGACCGGCCCAATGTGTGATTGGGGTGTGCATGAGGCCGCCTAGAGTTCTCCATCCTAGAAAGGATGAGAGATGAGATGTAATTGGCCGTGGGCCCTGTATGTGATGTGATGTAATGGGTCGTAGGCCCTATGTGTGATAGTGATGGGCGGTCAGAGAGTGGGTCAGAGTGCGAGAGCTGAGAGGGCATGATCTCTGATTCCTCTGAAATGATATGACCAAGTGTGTGCCAGTATGTACAAGAGCTCGACTCATATGCCATGAAGAGAGAGAATGGAAGTAAGGGACGAAACGAAGAAGCAAAACCAAGGTAGGGGGAAAGACAATTAACTCACCGCATCCTCGCCACGGAGGCGAGGATGTTAAGCTAAGGTCTTTCCCGATAGCTTGGTTACAAAGATGAGTACAAGACCACGAAACAACGAGTAACGCGTCGGAGGACGGCCTCGAAATGAAAAGGAGAAGGAACTCCTGAGAAGGGTAAGAAGTGTGGAACCTCAGAAGAAACAAAACGATAGTCTCGTCAAGAGAGACTTAAAGGATGAGACAAGGGGAAAATGAGAAGATCGAGCAAGCACAACTAAAGCGAAGGAAGAACCTTCGAGTGCACAACTGGGTTGAAGAAAGCCTAACCTGTAATTGGATAAGGGTAGGCTATGTTAAAGAGAAGATGTGGTTCAAACTCAAGAGTAGAAGGGAAGTGAAGCCACTCTTGAGGAAAAGAATGATCAAAGTACGCAGCGGAAGCGTGGTGTACTTCAGCAACGAATAGTGATGCAAATACTATTCGAAAACAAGAGGAAGGCTTGGAATGGAAGCCAAACCTCCCCAAGCTACCTTATTTAATTTCGAGGACGAAATTTTTAGAAGGAGGGGAGAGTTGACACACTCGAACCTAATACGACTTTTCCATACAAAGGGAATAGTGTAAGACATCGTATTAAGTGACCAATACGTCAGTCCTGATGTGTCTAATTAAGAAGAGAAGTTCAAATTAGGATAAGACGGAGTTGGAAGATAAAGTAATTAACCGTGCATGAAAATTAGTAAATGCCAAAAAGACCTCCAATTAAGTCCCTAGAAATTTATTATGGGCCTCGTTGGCATAAGAAATCAAAGGATTTAAACAACGGTAAAGATGAAAGAAAGCTAAAAAAGGGGAAAAAGTTTGACCCGGGGCCCGAGTAGACCCGGCGTCAAGCTCCTCTATAAATAGAGGAAAGTCGAAGCTTTTCCTCATTTCTCTTTTTCTTTTTTCTTTCATTTTCCTTTCTCTTCTCTTTGGAGCCAAACGGAGGCATTTTGGACTTTTGGCAAATCCAGACAATCCGGCAGTCAGATTAAGGTGAGTTTCTAGTACGTCATTATACTCACCTCGATCTACATTATATTAAGTTTACATGCATTTCCATGCATCGGTTTAGCATAGATCTGAGTTTTTTTTTGGCCGGTTTAATTTTAAAACTCAGATCTAAGGATATTGGGTTGGCGAATTAAAGTAAGTTTTTAGTATGTTATCATACTCACCTTAATCTACGTCCTACTCCATTTTCACGTATTTCTGTGTAGAGGGTGAGAGTAGATTTGAGATTTAGTGAATTTAAGCTAAATCTCGGTTCTACGAAAATTGGACCGAAAATTGCATCGGGTGTTTCTCATTTCTGCCTCGACGAATCCATCATGGATGCCATCAGGATCGCCTCTCTAAGTTTGTACGTCGAAAGGAGGAGAAACAAGTGCGAAAACTGGGGGAGGGACCGGCCGACGAACAGGCCAACTAAGTCCCTGTTTAGATATTTTTATATTATATTAATATATTTAAGATATTTATATATTATATTAATATATCTTAGATATTATAATATATAAATATCTCGCATGAGGGCTCTTGGGCTCGATTTCACTTAGATATTGGCCCAGTCTGAGTGAGGCCTTGCCCAGTCCGGGTGTGGGGCCCACTGGCCCCGGGGGTATTTTTGTAATTTTTCATGAAGAATTCAATTTTGGGCCCGAACCTCCCGGACACTTTCCTAGGCCCCAAATCACATTCAAACCCAATCATAAGTCATGCTAGAGCCTCACAGGTGCATCCATTGTTTAATTATGAGTGCTAACGTATTCCCATGTACTACGGCTCCGAGTGATTCGAATGCGGTGATGCTCCGTAGGTTAAGCTACATGGAGCGCTTGGGAGTATACGAATCTCCCAATACTGTGAGTGGCCTTGTTTTCAATGCTTAGCCACTAGGGGCAAACATTTTTAAATGTTTTGAAAATATAAATTGTTTTAAAAGGTTTTACAACTGTTTTGGGATAAGGGTAATCCATGACACACACTTTTTGTTTTGTGATACACCCATTTAGAGGGTGGGATGATTTTAAAAATGTAAAAGCTTGTGTGTGTTTAATGTTTTAAACATATATGTTTTTTATGCATATATGTACATTTATATATGATAAATATATAAAGGGGATGCGAGATGAGTAATTGAGTGGCTCCTCAGGGCTCCAATATATGTGGGAGCATGGACCGAGTTAAGAAGCATGCTTGATTCTCAACCATGGACCGCCTATCGAAGGGCACGGTGAGACGACCCTGGGAGAGGCGAGTAAGGGAGCTTGCCAGGGCTCCAAAGCTCTGTTCCACCACAACAATGGGCACCACCGAGGGAACGAGCTAGAGAAAGAGAAATTGTGAAAGTATATTTTAAGAGAAAAGAGATAGCCCTCGGTGCAGTAAGGCATACGACTGGCCAGTCGTGCCTTCAGTGTATTAGATGCCAACCCAATTAGTATATATTTATTTTAAAGGTTTTAAATCAAATTCTCATTTGGAGAATTACAAAAGAGATTTTGAAGACAAAGTTATTTATTTTATTTTTATTTTGTTATATTTTGGATTACCCCTATTTTCCCTAATCTCGATGGAGATACATTGAACCTCTGTCACTCACCTGTATCCAATGTGAATGGATGCAGATCCGCGTACAAGGTCAGCAAATAGAATGGAGGCTCATTAGGAGACGTCGGTGGCCTAGGCTTAGCGGTCTCCGTTGCGTAGGTATTCCTTTAATTTAATCCACTAGTATTACTTTTAAGTTTATTATTTTATTAAAAGATTTTTTTAAGTTTAGTTGTTTTACAGCAATGGTATCCATTTCAATGCCTTACGGTGCTTCTGGTGTGTAACCGACTAGCACGTACTTCGAGGCAACACGACGATTGCCACGTGGCTGACCCGAGCATTTAAAAAGATTCGTGCAAGCGAGGCACGCTATCCAAGATAATCCCCAAGCCCATATTTTCAGCTTTTAATGTTACTTCTACTTGACAACTAAACTGTGCAAGGGACGGTATTTCCCTTGAGATGACGAGATAGATGATGTCTCATCCAATTCTCCAAGGAAACCTAGTTAGAGGCTTACTAGTGGAAACTGGCTCGATGCCCACAACTTGCGATGTTCAATCTTTGAAGTTGTGAACATCGAAACTCGCTAGTAAGGTAGCGAGTTTGAAACTTAAATTAGATACATTCCCCCATTCTTTGCACAAGTGACGTGTAAGAGTTGGGAGGAAGTGAAGCGCCTAGAATGAGACGAAGAGCCAAGGCTCATCTTGGCTTAACATTCATGAACGCTAACCCCACTTCTCTTGCTTTTTACACCAGTAGTGTGCAGCCTAGGAGAGAGAGTTGGGTTAGAATGAAAGAAATTGAGGGAGTCGATCACGGAGGACATGGTTGACCAAAAACCTCAGGACGTGATATGAAGCATCTGAGTAAAGGGATGAAGGATTGAAGAGGATCTTACAAGGCAACTAATAGAAGGATGAAAGGTGAGGCCAAGGAAGAGCTAGCCAAGTGAAGAGATCACCAAGGAGCCCACAAGGAGCAAGAAAACCCTTGGCGGCTAGGGTTCAAGGAGTGTTGTAGTGCACTGGTAGTCGAACGCCTAGGCCTTGAGGTAACATGTGAGGACCAAACACTGTGGTGAGCCGCCTGGTGGGATGAGCCCACAGGTTGGCAAGTCTGGTGGGATAAGCCCATAGATTGCCTGGATAATGCTTCGGGGAATGGGCAGAAGGTGAGAGAAGTTGCAGCAAGGTTTAACCGATTGCTCTTGTTCTTACACAGTGGTATTCAAGTGGTAAAAGAAAGGGAGTATTGGTGGACAAAAAGAGAGCCCATTGGGTCAATTGAGAAGAAGCGTCCAAAGAAATTAGAAGAGATTGAATGAGCCCAAGATCGTGAGGGATGAGATAATGGAGAATCACTTGAGGATGTGGAAAGGAGAGATAAAAGAAAAATCCCAAAAGACTCGAGGATGGCGCAAAGGGTAATAAGGAAAGAGAAATAAGAGAGAAGCCATTCATGGGAAATAATGAGGAGGAATAAGGCAAAGACGACATGATGGAGAATGAGGAGTGAATGAGAAGTGATTACATCCAGATGGTTAACGAGTAGTACGTTAGTTACTACTTGTTTGACCTTTGGATACCAATGTCAAGAAAGGATATTGAAGAAAAAAGAGAAAGGAAATGAAGATGGAGGAAATGGAATAAGGAGAAAGATAAGTTGTAAACCTCCACTCCTAAGAGATTAAAAGTGATAAAACCTTCACTATTGGGTGATACAGAGAGTAAGAAGGATGAGAACTCCAAAGGATAATAAGAGATGATTTTGATGAAATTAATGGGAAGTAAACACGCGAAATGAATGGGATGCATGGCAATGATGGGAATGCCAGCATGTGTGTAAATGAAGAATATGAAGAGAATGTTCCTCAGAACTAAAAGGACATCACCAGAAGGAACTGGTGAGAAAGAAGAACGGGAAAGGAAAAGAAAAGCACGCCCTTAAACAAAGAATAAAGAAATGTCGTGATGTAGTGCGGAGGCTTTCTTAATAAAGAAAGAAAGCATAAAACTCTAGATAAAGAAAATTCTAGGCTAATTAAAGACGAATGGGGTTTGGGAAAAAGAGAGACTTATTTCAGTTGATAGACTAAGTTTTGTTTAACTAGGAGTAGAGCCTTAAAACAAGAAAAAGCATAACCTATCAATAGAAAACTTTAACTTTAATTAGTGATAATGTCGTAATGAACCATAGGTTAATAGCTCCAAATGACTGACCAGGATTAGTAAAAGAATTAGACTAGGAAATTAGGGTTAGAGACAAAACCTAAGTAGATAACCTAGGGATAGATTGAAAAAAGCGAATAAAATGGGATTAAAAAGAAGCCTAGAAAGAGGACTAAGAAAGATCTAATGAAAGAAAGTGTATAAAAGACTTAGAAACGGATGTTAGCTAAAGAAAGTCGAGCATAATAAACCCCAAACTGGAGTCAACCCAAGGTACTACATAATAAAACGATTAAGTCAAAGAAAGAAAAGAATAAACAAGGATTATTGGAGGCTGAAACTATAGAGAAGAGGAGTCAAGACTATGAAAGGAAGGAAGAGGAAACCCCCGACTACTTAAGTTTGGAAGAAGAGAATAGAGGGGTTAAAAAAATGAATTGGTGAAAAGAAAGGAAAGAAAAGCTCTGATGATTAAGGTTATGAAGAAGGGAGTAGGAGATTGGATAGAAAGAAAAATTGAAGAAAACATAAGAGAAGGAGCACTCGTAGGAAACGAGTGAATGAAGGTGATTATATCCTGATGGACGATATCGGTAAAGAATGAATGGAAGAGAAGAAAAGAGAAATAAAGAAGTGAGGATACCAAAACATGATAGAGTAAACAAGGTGAAAGGATGATGAGGACAAGGATGATGAGGATGATGGAAACTTTAAGGATAATCAAACACAAAGAAGGAGGAAAATGGATCGACCTAGATAATAGTCGAAGAAAGAATGAGCATAAACAAGAATAATGGTTGGAACCAAATGAGACAAAAGGATGAGAACAAAAAAGTAAAGTGATATAGAAGAAATTAAGGGTAAGGAGTCAAAAAACATAAAGGATAAGTTGAATTTTTAGAAGGAAGGGAGTAAGCTAACCTTGAGGATAACTTCCCCAAAGAATGATAAGTGAAGAAAGGATATGGGAGATGGAGTTAAACCAAGCTAAAATGGAGTTAGCTTGGCACGGACAAGATTGTGAGGCAATGGAGAATAGAGAAAGATGTTGTCCGCGATAAATAAACCATGGTATCGAAAGACAAAGAATAGGTATTAAGGTATTAAGAGCTGAAGATGGCTGAAATAAAGGAAGCCCACATGTGAAAGGCAAGAGATGAGGGAACAGAGATAAAAAAGATGACAAGAGAGAACCCTGAGTATTCAATGGAAGGAGTACGGGGGTAAGGAAAGGAATTTATTAAACTCATGAACTTCTATGAGCACATCCAGTATGAAGAGTCGAAAAGAAACTCTAACATCCAAGAGGATCAAAAGTGCTAGAAGAAAACAGGAATAAGGATGAGAAAGATGAAGAAAGTCAGAGAAGAAAGCAAAGAAAGGAAAGAATGAAGCCAAGGTAAAGGAAACCTTGGATACGACACAAAAGGTCATGTAAATCCAGGTAAAAATGTGTGAAGAAGAGAAACGATATGGAGATTACCCTAAGGAAAAAGGTATAGAGATTACCCTAAGGAAAAAGGTATGGAGATTACAAGACCTACGGATGATGCCTAAGGATGGCAATGGACAATAGTGGGGGTCAAGTTGAGTGGAGAACAATATGCCTCAAAAGAGATGAATGCAAGATAAAGAAACTACAAAGAATGCAGCATGAGTGTGATGTGCATGAATTACGCTGTTCCACGTTGAACGGAAGGCAAAATAAGGTGGACCACACAATGGATTGTGGGTGAGTAAAAAGACAGAAAAGAATAAAGATTGGGATAAAGAAAATGCCAGACAACATTGTTGATAAAAGGAGGAAATGGAAATCATAGTGAAGAGAAAAATGAAGACAAAGAGTACACAGCGGTCACGACATAATGCGATCGGCTACGTCTCGTGTTGACGGGAATGTTAGTGGAGAAAGAGAGCACTTTTTAGAGGCCTAAGAGGTCCAAGAGGCATAAAAGGCAAGAGAAAAGCCTAAGAGGGCAGAGAAATGGCATGGATGGGTATGAAGTCGATGCTCAGGTATGAATGATTTGGGAGCCATGTGAGGCATCCCCATGAGAGGGCAGATCAGAGATCGAGATCTTGAGGATCTCTGTGATGACCACTCAAGAGGACCCGCCCAATGTGTGATTAGGGTGTGCATGAGGCCACCCAAAGTTCTCCATCCCAGAGAGGATGAGAGATGAGAGGTAATGGGCCGTAGGCCCTGAATGTGATGTGATGAGCCGTGGGCCCAACATGTGATTATGATGGGCAATCAGAAAGTGGGTCAGATTGTGAGAGCAGAGAGGGCATGATCTTTGATTCCTCTAAAATGATATGGCCGAGTATGGAGGGCCAGTGTGTACAAGAGCTCGACTCATACGCCATGAAGAGAGATAATGGAAGTAAGGGACGAAACGAAGAAGCAAAACCAAGGTAGGGGGGAAAGACAATTAACTCACCGCATTCTCGCTGTGGAGGTGAGGGAGTTAAGCTAAGGTCTTTCTCGATAGCTTGGTTACAAAGACGAGTACAAGACCACGAAACGACGAGTAACGCATAAGAGGATTGCCTCGAAGTGAGAGGTAGTGGCAATGAAAAGGAGAAGGAACTCCTAAGAAGTGTAAGAGGTGTGGAACCTCAGAAGAAACAAAAGGATAGTCTTTTCAAGAGAGACTTGAAGGATGAGACAAGGGCAAAATAAGAAGATCGAGCAAGCATAGATAAAGCGAAGAAAGAACCTTTGAGTGCACAACTAGATTGAAGAAAGCCTAACCCGTAATTAGATAAGGGTAGGCTATGTTAAAGAGAATATGAGGTTCAAACTCAAGAGTAGAAGGGCGGTGAAGCCACTCTTAAGGAAGAGAATGATCAGAGTATGCAGCAGAAGCGTGGTGTACTTCAGCAACGAATAGTGATGCGAACACTATTTGAAAACAAGAGGAAGGCTTGGAATGGAAGCCAAACCTCCACCATGTACCTCATTTAATTTCGAGAACAAAATTTTTAGAAGGAAGGGAGAGTTGACACACTAGGACCTAATATGACTTTTCCGTATAAAGGGAATAGTGTAAGACGGCATATTAAATGGATGATACGTCGATCCGAATGTGTTTACTTAAGAAAAGAAGTTTAAATTAGGATAAGATGGAGTTGGAAGATAAGGTAATTAACCGTGCATGGAAACTAGTAAATGCCAAAAAGACCTTTAATTAAGTCCCTAGAAATTTATTATAGGCCCCATTGGAACAAGAAATCAAAGGATTTAGCCAACGGGTGAAAATGAAAGAAAGTTGAAAAAGGGAAAAAAGTTTGACCCGGGGCCCGAGTAGACCAGGTGTCGAGCTCCTCTATAAATAGAGGAAAGCCAAAGCTTTTCCTTATTTCTCTTTTTCATTTTTCTTTCATTTTCTTTTCTTTTCTCTCTGGAGCCAAACGGAGGCATTTTGGACTTTTGGCAGATCCGGACAATCCGGCTGTCAGATCAAGGTGAGTTTCTAGTACATCATACTACTCACCTCGATCTATGTTATATTAAGTTTGCATGCATTTCCATGCATCGACTTAGTGTAGATCAGAGTTTTTAGTTTTTGGTCGGTTTAATTTTAAAACTCAGATCTACAGATATTGGGCCGGTGGAATAAGTGAGTTTTTAGTCTATTATCATACTCACCTTAATCTACGTCCTACTCCGTTTTCAAGCATTTTCGTGCACCGGGTGAGAGTAGATTTGAGATTTAGTCAACTTAAGCTAAATCTCGGTTTTACAGAAATTGGACGGGTGTTTCTCGTTTCTGGCTCAACGAATCTGTCATGGATGCCATGAGGATCACCTCTCTAAGCTTGTACGTCAAAAGGAGGAGAAAAGAGTGTGAAAACCGGGGGAGGGACCGGCCGAGGAGCAGGCCGATCGAGTCCCTGTTTAGATAATATATAAATATCTCATTGGAGGGCTTTTTGGGCCCAATTTCGGGTAGAACTTGGCCCAACCAGCATGGGGCCCAACCCAATTCGTGTGTGTGGCCCGTGGGCCCCATGGGGCAATTTGGTAAATTTTTTTTCAAGAGTTCAATTTTGGCCTGAAACCTCCCAGACACTTTCCTGGGCCCCGAATCACATTCAAACTCAGTCATAGGTCATGCTAGAGCCTCATAGGTGCATTCATAGTTTAATTATGAATGCTAATGTATTTCCGTGTACTAGGGTTCCAGGTGAATCGAGTGCGCCGATGCTCCAGAGGTTAAGCTACATGGAGCGCTTGGGAGTATACGAATCTCCAATACTGTGAGTGGCCTTGTTTTTAGTGTTTAGCCACTAGGGACAAACATTTTTAAATGTTTTAAAAGGTTTTACAACTATTTTCGGATAAGAGTAATCCACGACACACACTTTTTATTTTGTGATACACCCATTTAGAGGATTGGATGATTTTAAAAATGTAAAAACTTGTGTGTGTGTTTAATGTTTTAAATATATATGTTTTGTATGCATATATGTATATTTATATATGATAAATATATAAATGGGATGCGAGATGAGTAATTGAGTGGCTCCTCGAGACTCCAATATATGTGGGAGCGTGGACCGAGTTGGAGAAACATGCTTGATTCTCAGCCGTGGACCGCCTATCTAGGGGCACGGTGAGACGAGACCCTGGAAATGGCGCGTAGGGAAGCTCGCCAGTGCTCTCCAGAGCTGTGTTTCACCACAGCAATGGGCACCACCGAGGGAACGGGCTAGAGAAAAAGAAATTGTGAAATTGTGTTTAAAAAGAAAAGAGATAGCCGTCGGTGTAGTAAGGCATACAACCGGCCAGTCCTGCCTTCAGTGTATTTGATGCCAGCCCGTTTTAGCTATAAATTATTTAAAAAAAAAGTTTCAAAAATCAAATTCTCACTTGGAGAATTTGAAATGAAGTGTTGAAAACAAAGTTTTTATTTATTTTATTTTATTTCTATTGAACCTCTGTCACTTACCTGTATCCAATGTAGATGGATGCAGATTCGCATGCAGGGTTAGCAAATAGAATGGAGGCTCACTAGGAGATGTCGGTGGCCTAGGCTTAGCGGTTTTCATTGCGTAGGTATTCCTTTAACTTAATCCATTGGTATTACTTTTAAGTTTATTGTTTTATTAAAAGATTTTTAATTAAAGTTTTAGTTGTTTTGCCGCAATGGTATCCATTTCAATGCCTTGCGGTGCTTCTGGTGCGTGACCAGTCGGCACATACTTTGAGGTAGCGTGATGGTTGCCACGTGGCCGACCCGAGCTGGTCGAGGCGTGACAATCATCGCTGCAAAAATAATTTAAAACTTAAGTTTAATTATAAATAATATTCACAATATGAAACCATTTATTAAAATAATTTAAGTTAAAATAAGGCACCAGTAGAATAACTTAAAAGGTTACCTAAGCACGGAAACTAATGAACTTCTATGGGCTATTAACTCGTCTACTGATCCTCACAAACGAAAGCTACATCCAACAAAGTTGGCTACAGGTGAGTGACAGAGGTTTAATTAATGTCCACTAGGATTTAGGGAAACCGGTACTATCCAAAATATTTTATAAAAAAATTTATTTTGCTAGTTTGTTTTTTTTATAAAACCTTTTACCCAAAACCTTTTTATGAAACTACTAATCAAATAAATAAATCAATCAATTAAACAAAATAATGAAATAAAATAATTTCTCAAATGGGCTAGTTGTAAAACCCTGAAGGCTAGACCTCGCGATGGTCATAAGCCTCACTACATCAAGGGCTATCTCTTTTAACTTAAAACATTTATTCTTTATTTTTTCTCTCTCAAGTGCATTCCCTCAATGGTGCCATTCGTTGTAGGTGGAGCACAACTACATACAACCTTAGCGAGTTACCCTCCGCACCTCTCAGTCCCAAGGTCTCCCCACTCACCGTGCCCCTCAAAAGGCGATCAACAGGTACTTAGTTGGTGGTATGCCCCTCTCCGCCCACTCGCTCTTTTCAGAGCCCTTCGCATCTGAGCACAGAGTCTCTATCTCATTTACCACACCTCTCATCAGGTGGTCTCGATTTATCTTCGTTCTAATCTCACAAATAAATAAATATATTAAAATAACATAAGTATAACATACATACATACATAAACATCTATAATTTCTTGAAATCATCTTACCCACTAAATTGGTGTATGACAAAATAAAAGTGTGTGCGGAGGATTATTTGTATCCTAAAACATTTATAAAACAATTTGAAAATCATTTTATATTTAAAACATTTCAAAAATGTTTAACCCTAATGGCTAAACAATGAAATCTAGCCACTCATTGTACTGGGAAGTTCGTATACTCCTAAAGGCTCCACAATGATTAATCTCCGGAGCATCACCGTACTTAATCATCGGAAGCCCTAATATGCAAAGAAAAGTGAAAGAAACCTAATTCTAACCCTCATAATTGATTCTAGGGCTCCAATATGCTAAAAACTATGGTTTGAAAGTGACTCAAGGGTTAGAAAAGTGTCTATGGAGGTTTCGAGTCAAAAATCAAATTTTCGGTTAAAATTAGAAAAATGCTCTTGGGGACCCGGGTCGGTCCCACACAGGACATGGTTGGGGTGGCTATTTTGGATGCCCAAATTTACTTCTGCACAGGAGACTATTAGTTGCTATTTTATTTATGTTTTTTATTGATATTCATCTTGATTTACAGCAACTAATCTTCTAAACTTAAGCTAATTGCATGTTTTTCTTTTTGTAGATGCATTTGCAAGATTGGAAGAAAGACATTCAAAACCAAGGCAAATAAGACAAAAAAGAACAAATTCTTGTCTGCCATTGGCCAGCCCCCACCTAAAGGTTGGCCGAGAAAATTTCCTTTTGTCATTGGCCGCCATAGCTTTAGCTGGCACCGGTTGGACACTGGATTCCTCCAAGTTGCCATAATTTATTCTTCCAAGTCTCCAATGCCTCCTAGCCTCTCCTTGATGTTCCTTGGACCTAAAGTTTCACCAATTTAGCCCCAAAACAAGGAAGATTCGAAGAGAAGAATGTAAAATTGATTGGGCGAAAGAATTTCAAGATCAAAGCCAATTGGAAGAAGGTTAAAGGAAGAAAAGTCAAGCACAAGATTGAAGACCTTTAGAGATTTTTTAGGCGTTAGAAACCCTAGGTATATATATTCTTTTTAAAACACTTAGAGAAATATCTAGGGAGATAATTTTCGTTATATTTTTTAGAGCTTTTAATTTTCATGGCAACTTAAACATCTTTTCTTCAATCTAGTGTTCAAGTGGATGCTTACTCTAGTATTTGTGAGGTTGTTTTATACTTAATCTAGTTTAATGCATAAGTGTTCCTTGAATTTTGTGCTCTAAGGTAAACTTACTTGTTAGTTTATAAATCTTTTGTTTGTTTATTTGGTTAGTGCGCAATAATTAATCTTAGGATCAAAAGTATTGCTATTCTTGTTTAGATTTGTGCTGGTTAATTGAATTTGATCAAGTTATAGGTAGTAATTAAATCAGATGCTCTATTCAAAGGCATTCAAGGGGATTATTGAGTAATCTATGTTGGGTAGATTTCTAATATTGATTAGCTTATATTAATCTTGCTCTTAGTGCTTTCTAATTCTTGAAACTCGGCTGCTGGGGTTTTGGTTTAAATATTAGATTGAATGATATTTTGTGAAACACGAGCAACATTATATCTAGCTTTAAGATTAATGAAATCATTGAGAATGCTGGGTTAACTTTGATTAGTTAATGCAATTATGTTAGAACTATATCTCTTGATGAACGAAGGATCAAACATCTTGTGAGCATCCCAAACACTAAGTTGAAGTTCTTTAATTTTGATTTATCTCTTATCATTTATTTCTTTAGTTTTGTTTACTTATATTATTTTTAATTCTCAATTTCAATCAAACCCCCTTTTTATGTTTACCTATTTTTAAGAAGGCAAAAAGTCAACCAAAAGCTCTCTGTGGGATAGATCCTTACTTATCCTACTACATTGGTTAGTTCGATAGGAGGTTAATTTTTCAAGCACCGTGACACGTTTCATCAAATTTGGCTCTGTTGCCAGGGAGCAACTGGCTGAACTTTGTCTTTCTTTTTATTTTATTTTTGTTTTACTTTATTTTTCTTTGTTCATTGCTTATCTTTATATTTTTCTTTAATTTTAAGTGCTTAAGAACCTAGTTTTTGATTGATTTTCATGTTTATAGGTCCTTCAAAGTCACTCAAGGATATCCGAGAGTTTTGTGAGTCTATCAATAAATTGGAATCTTCTTCTTCTTCTTCAAGTGAAGTTTTTTTAAGTGAAGAAGAGCCTTCAACAATTGAGTACTTGAAGGTAAAAGTAGAAGATACAATGGCCGAATAATCGAGATCAGAATGATGTCCGTAATGAGGACCAAGAGAGAATGCAAACCATAAGAGAGATGATGGCTCATATTGTCAATCGACAACCATTTTATATTCGGATTCTGAATGTAAATGCGTCATTTGAATTGAAATCTTCTCTTCTCTATCATTTACATATCTTTCATGGTCTTTCAGGAGAAAATCCATACAATCATATTGATTAGTTCAGGGTAGTTTGTACTATTATGAAGCCAATTGAGGTGACGGATGATCAAATTCAACTATGGGCCTTTCCCTTCTCATTGACAGATTTAGCCAAAGATTGGCTTTATGACCTACCAGCAGCTTCAATATCCACTTGGGAAGAAATAGAGAAAGTTTTTGTAAAGAAATACTTCTTAACCTTGAAGGCAGCCAACTTAAAGAGATAGATCTATAGCATTCGACAGCAACCTCATGAATCTCTCTGTGATTATTGGCACCGATTTGAGAAGTTGTTGAAGAGTTGCTCTAATCACCAAATTGGAGAGGGTAGTTTAATTCAGACTTTCTACATTGGCCTCAGACAAAATGAAAAATGAAGACTTGATTCAGCGGCTCCAGATGCAAGAGAAATTGTCTGAATCACAACCTCTACAACTCAAGAGTTTCAGTCTAGAGATGATTTGGTTGAACAACGCAAGGTGAATGAGGCGAACATAGATAGTCAACTAGTTCTAATTCAGCAACAAGTTTTGAAGTTGACTTCTATAGTAATGGGACAACAATAGAATGGATATTCTCCTACTTTAAATCCTTGTGGAATTTGCTATCTCACTACTCATCCTATGGACTCTTGTCCAACTCTTTATGAAGACTCAAGTGAGCGAGTGAATGCCATAGTTAATGCTCCAAGGAGGTATGATCAAGGAGGTATGATCCTTACTCTAATACTTACAATCCAGGGTTAAAGGATCATCCAAACTTGAGGTATGGAAATTAATCAACTCAAAATCAACCATTCAGACTCCCATACCAACAAAGAAGTCCTCCTTTTCCATCAAATTCTTATAGAAAACAAGGTAATCAAGCTAATCAAAGGAATGAGAGCTCTTTTCAAAACTCCAACACTTCTAGATTGGAAGCTTTGGGGAACAAGATAGCTAATTCGACATTTGAGTTCCAACAATCCACAAAAGCATTCCAAGACTCAACCACAATACAATTTCAGCAAGTTCACATTTCAATTGATGACATTCAGAGACAACTTGGATAGATGGCTACTTCCATAAATGAGTTGCAAGCTCAAGGTTTGAATAGACTTCCATCTCAACCTTTGAGAAATCCAAGGGAGAATGCAAGAGCCGTTCATTTGAGAAGTGGCAAGACATTGGTTGATAAGCAAGAAAAATCCAAGAGATATCAGTTTGAAAAAAGAATTTGAAGGAGAAGAAGACAATTCCAATCAATTCCAATCAATTCCAAGAAGATGAGAAGTTGAACAATAAAGAAGATAGTTCCTATTTTTAACCAGCCCCAGCCTGACAAATGAGTTGGCAATCCTTAAACTCGCCTCCAACCGACACCGCCTAACCCCATGGTTGGCCACCGCTAGAAACAAAGAACAACCCCTCTTGTTTGCTCTCAACTCCTCTAATTCTCACCTCCAGAAGATCTTTTCCAAATCATTTTGGCGTCCCATTCTCTCCTCAAGAACATGATTCGGAAGCTTCTATTTCAACCACATCAATGAAAGCCTCAAAGGTAAATCCAAACTCAATGAATTCTGATTCAAAGACTAATGTAGTTGCTCCTTTTCCTAGTAGGTTAACAAAGAAAGCTAAAGGAGATATGGAAAAGGATCTATGGGAAGTTTTTCAAAAAGTGAACATCAATATTCCTCTTCTTGAAGCTATCAAGCAAATTCCAAAGTATGCTAAGTTCCTTAAGGACCTTTGCACAAACAAGAAGAAGTTGAACGGAAATGAGATGGTGACCATGAACAAAAATGTTTCGGTTGTGCTTAAAAGAAAGTTGCCACCAAAGTATAGAGATATGGGATCCTTTTCCATCCTTATTTGCATTGGGAATAGTCGAGTTGACAATGCAATGTGTGGCCTTGGTGCTTCCATTAATATTATGCCATACTCTATTTATTTATCACTGAAGCTAGGACCTTTGGAAGATACCGAAGTTATAATTTAGTTAGCCGATCGCTCCAACTTATATCCAAAAAGTGTGGTGGAAGATGTGCTTGTTCAAGTAAATCAATTGATCTTTCCAGCTGACTTCTATGTGATCAAGATAGAGGATGATGAAATCTCCATAATTGGAACTCTATTGCTTGGAAGACCTTTCCTTTGAACAACTCGCACCAAAATTGTTGTCTATGAAGGCTTACTTTATATGGAAATTGATGGGGAAATTGAGGTGATGAAAAAGTTGATGGAGACAATAATCCTACTCGAGTCCCTTCCATCTAAGCTGAAAAAAGCCAACGTTTCTTATGTTGATTTGCCTATGCCATCATCAAAGTTAGAGCCCTCTATTATTGAGCCACCAGAGCTTGAATTGAAGTAACTTCCTTATCATTTGAAGTATGCTTTTCTTGGAGATAATGAGACACTCTCGGTTATTATATCAAGTAAACTCACCAAACTCCAAGAAGATAAGCTACTTAGAGTGCTTAGGGAGTATAAAGAAGCAATTGGGTGGACCACTGTAGACATCAAGGGAATCAGCCCATCTATTTGCATGCACCAAATTCTAATGGAAGATGACAACAAACCTTCAAGACAAACTCAAAGGAGATTGAACCCTCGAATGATGGAAGTGGTTAAGAAAGAAATCTTGAAATTGCTTCAAGTTGGAGTCATCTATCCTATTTCAAACAGCAAATGGGTGAGTCCAATTCAAGTTGTACACAAAAAGATCGGGATTACAATGGTTGAGAATAAAAAAGGAGAGCTTGTGCATCAAAGAGTTCAAAATGGATGGTGAGTTTGCATCGATTATCAAAAACTCAATGATGCCTCTAGAAAATATCATTTTCCTTTGCCCTTCATGGATCAAATGCTTGAAAGGTTGACTGGTCGAGCTTTTTATTGTTTCTTGGATGGGTATTCAGGTTACTTCCAAATAGTGATAGCTCCTAAAGATCAAGAGAATACCACTTTCACATGTCCATTTGGTACCTTTTTCTTATTGAAGAATGGCTTTTGGTCTTTGCAATGCACCGACTACATTCCAAAAGTGTATGATGAGAATATTTTCAGAGTTTGTAAAACACATCATCGAGGTATTCATGGATGATTTTACTGTTTATGGTGACTTTTTTTACTTTTGTTTATATAACTTATCTCTGATCTTAGCTAGGTGTATTGAAACAAATTTGGTGCTGAATTATGAAAAATGTCACTTTATGGTTGATCAAGGTATTGTTCTAGGCCATGTAGTGTCATCTAAAGGAATGGAGGTAGATAAAGCTAAGGTTGATACTATAAAAAACTTGCCTTACCCCTCTTCGGTGAGGGAAATTTGCTCTTTTCTTGGCCATGCAAGTTTTTATCGGAGATTCATCAAGGACTTTTCCAAGATTGTTGCTCCAATCTGTCAACTATTGGAAAAAGCGACTCCTTTTGATTTTAATGAAGATTGCAAGATTGCATTTGACAAGTTAAAAGCAACCCTTACTTCTACTCGTATCATTCAGCCACTAAATTGGGAGAAGCCATTTGACTTTATGTGCGATGCAAGTGACTTTGCGGTTGGAGTTGTCTTGGCCAGCGAGATGGAAAGGATTCATATGTTATATATTATGCCTCTTGTGTGCTGAATGAAACTCAATGAAACTATACCACGGAAAAAGAACTCTTAGATGTATTTTTTACTTTAAATAAGTTTCGTTCACATCTTTTGGGAACTAAAGTTATTATATATTCTGACCATGTAGCTCTGAAGTATTTGCTAGCAAAGAAAGAGGCTAAATCAAGGCTTATTCGATGGATTCTATTGCTCCAAAGTTTGACATAGAGATCAAAGATAAGAAGGAGCTAAAAACCTAGTAGCTAACCATTTAAACCGTTTGGTAAGTGAGGAGGTAAGTTCTCCTATTGATGACTCCTTTCCAGATGAACAACTCATGAATGTGCACACCACTTTGCCATGGTTTACGGATATAGCCAATTATCTTGTTACCAAAACATTCCCTCATGATATGCTTAAATCCCATAGAGATAAATTGATGTTTGATTCTGGGTCTTATGCACGGGATAATCCATATTTGTGGAAGTTTTGTTCTGATTTAGTAATTAGGAGATGTATTCCAGAGAATGAGCATCATCATACTCTAGCTCATTGTCATACATATGCTTGTGGGGGTCACTTTGATTCCCATATAACAGCTAGAAACGTGCTTGAATGTGGTTTTTACTGGCCTACTCTTTTCAGAGATGTTCATAAATTCTTCAAATCATGTGATAGATGCCAAAGAGTTGGTAAATTGACTTCTAGGAATCAAATGCCTTTGCATCCCATTATTGTTTGTGAAATTTTTTATGTATGAGGTATTGATTTCATGGGGCCTTTCCCCAATTCTTTTGGAAATTATATATCTTATTGGCTTATGACTGAGTTTTGACATGGACGGAAGCAAAAGCTACCCATACTGATGATTCCAAAGTGGTTATAGCTTTTATCAGGCCTCACATCTTTTCTCGTTTGGAATTCCTAGAGCCTTGATAAGTGATTAGGGAACCCATGTCTGCAATCAATCCGCTGATGTGCTTCTTAAAAAGTATGGTGTCACTCACAGAGTTTCAACTCCATATCATGCTCAAACCAGCGATCAGGCAAAAGTCTCTAATCGCCAAATCAAGGCCATTTTAGAAAAGATAGTGAACACAAACCGGAAAGATTGGAGTCTTGGTTAGAGGATGTACTTTGGGCTTACTGAACTACCTATAAGACTCCTTTAGGCATGTCTCCTTATCGGTTGGTGTATGGTAAGGCATGCCACTTACCTATTGAGTTTGAATTCAAGGCTTGGTGGGCTATTAAATCTTGCAACATGAACTCGGATGAAACTGGAAATGACCGCAAATTGCAAATGCATGAATTGGAGGAAATTCGGAATGTAGCATTTGACAATTCATTCATTTATAAGGAAAAGATAAAGCTTATCATGATAAGCTTCTTTTAAGGAAAACCTTTGAAGTGGGACAGAAAGTGTTGATGTATAATACCAAGTTAAATTTCTTTTCGGGCAAGCTTAAAAGTATATGGCTAGGACCTTTTAGAATTGTTCATATTTATCATCATGAAGGCATTGAAATCAAAATTTTAGCTACTTTGAAGACAATGAAAGTGAATGGTCACCAATTGAAGCCTTATTTAGAGAGTTTCCCATCTTTTGGTGTGGAGAATGTGTGTTTGAAGGCCCCTTCATATAATTGATTTTAAATGAAAGTTAAGTCTAGCCAAATACATTAAACAAAGGTGCTTATTGGGAGGCAATCCAATCTTTCTTTTTTTCTTTAGTTTCTTTATTTTCTTTTTAGTTTTAGTGTTTTCCATAATTAATAGTTTTTTGTTTTGTTTTGTTTTTTTAGGTAAGTAGGAAAAGTACAAGTATTAGAAGGTTTAAAATCTTCTATCAATCTTTTGAGTAAGTTCTTTCAACCTTATTTGCATTTTCATTGCATTTATTTGATGCTTATTTACTTTTCTTATTTTCATGAACATTCATACATAATTCTTTATGGTTTATCACTTGAGAAGCTTTATCTTCATCATTGACAAGTGGTATGAGAAGTCTGAAGAACATTTGAAGCCTTTTGGGTTGTATTCTTTGTGGTATGGATTTATTGAAGCATGATTTAGAACATTCGGAAAGCTTATAAGGATGGATTTTGCTCTGTCTTCAGTGGGCCACCGCCCAACCAATGGCCAATCGCCTCCCAAAAATCCCGAGCCGAGATCACCTCTTTGTTTTCAGCTGGCCGACCGGTTAGAGCTATAGCCGACGTCGGCTGGACTTGTGAAAGGCCATCCGGCCTTTCTCTTCTTCACATGACCCCCTGTCTATAAATACCCCACTTATCTTCCTTAGCCATTTTTGCTTCCTTCTAACCTTATTCAAACCCTTTTCACTACATTAATCTCTCGAACACTTTAAACATCGAATTTATCTTCAAATTACCATAATTTCACAAATTACCATTCCATTAAACACTTCACCATTCATCAAGTCTATCATTACACCTCACTTTGCACAACATTGAAGATTGATGGAAGTTTGAGTCCTATTGGTGCCATTTTCGAATTTAAGTATTGGAGTTACAATTGTGGCAAATTTTCATCTTCTCTTTGCTTAGTAAGTGTTCCTCAAGACTTCTTTCCACTTTGTTCATCATTAATCTTGAGTTTACTAGCAATTTGGAGTTGTTAGAACTAGAAGAAGAAGCTTGAATTTGGAATTATTGTTTGAATTATGCCAATTGGTTGAATGGGTTTGTTGAGTTATTGCATTGGATTAAAGATATAGATTCCTAGCTTTGTTAGTGCTTGAAAGCATTGGTAATTGCTTGCTGATTGAAGGTTGCTAGAATTGTACCTACCAAGTGTTTGATAAAATGTCCAAGAGAGTTAGCAAACCTTCCACCCAAGCTAAGGAAGCAAGTTCTTCAATAGCTAAATCCATCTCCAAAAAATCCAAACAATTGAAGAAAGGTAAGGAACTGGTTGTTAGGAATATTGAGGAAGATGAAAAAGACTATGAATCAATTACTTTTCGAAATGCTAGTTGTGAGGATTGGTTCAATCTTTATAAAACTAAGAAATTTTTTGTTGAAAAGACCATTGATCCTAGCATTGATGCACACTTTCATATCATTGAAGCTTTTTCTACATTAGGTCGGCAAGAAATTTTCAAGCTTCATGGTGAGTATTATCCTTAGTTAGTGCTCCAATTTTATGCCAACATTGAAGACAAAAAGCTCAAGCTTGATTATATCAACACAAGAGTCCAAGGCATAGAAATTGAGATCACTCCACAATTCTTATCAAGGCAATTCAAGTTTCCTAATTAGGAACTTCCTCCTGTTTTCGGGACTCAATGTAAATCTCATCAAGAAACAAACAAGAATTAGAATATTGCCGAAACTATTGAGAAGCTTGATATTCCATATGTCAATGAGGTTGCCTTTTGCAAGCATATAGACATCCGAGCAAGACTTTCTACCTGTTTACTTCACTTCAATGTTGATCCGAAGTCTAGTGATTTTCATCTAGCTCTGAATATTGATGGACAGACTCCTTTTTGGGATAGAGAAAAATAAAAGATTCCTTTGGCCCATATTATCATCCAAGCTATTAGAGGTGTTGTCTCCACTCACAAAAAGCCAAGATGCTTGGTTTTTCCTATTTTGATTAGTTAGATCATTCGCAAGATGGGTGTTGATGTAAGTGTGCAAAAGTGTTGAAGACTTTTTCCAAGGACATTGTGGATGATAGTAAACTCATAACCTTTAACTACTCTTTCAATGGTCATTGATGGTCTAATTCGAATCAATTGACCAAGGATTATGTTGCTCTACCTCCAGAAGAACCGAGTGATAAAGAGGATGAGAAAGATCATGAAGACTAAGAACAAGCTCCTCTTCCCACATTCGTTTGACCTAAGCCTGGTAAAGCTCTTTCTCAAGTTCAATTTCATAATCAAGTGATTGATTGGATGGCGAGACAAGATAAGAACTATGAGGAATTGCTAGTTCATGTGGAAGACATTCGTGAGGCTCAATTAACTGAAGGATTGGATGTGGAAGACAAGTGTCATTGGCTTAGGAATGGATGGCTAAGATTTAGGACAAATTTCATCATCTTATGGAAGCAAAAATCCGGCCATGAACGAGGAAATTGTTAGAAATTTCATTTAAGCTTTTTGTTGTCTTCAACCTTGAGTAAAAGGAAGAACAACCACCATTGATGAAAGCTTAAAAACCTTTCATCACAAAACACAAGTCCTAATTTCTCCAAACAAGCCTATCAAAATTTCCTATCAAATTAAACCTCTAGCTTAGCCCAATTATAATCCCAAATCAATTTTGAAAAATCTAAGTTAATGTGGGAGAATTTTCACTCTGAATGATTAGGGTTCTTGGTGAAAATTTTCAAACCAAAGGTAAGCATGCCTAAATTCAATGTTAGATTGTAGTTTTTGGCATGCTAAACATGAATATCAAGTTAGTTTAGTTTGATTTTGCTTGTAGGCTTGCAAATCTAGAAAATTAGAAAAATTATGGAGAACTTTTGAATTTGAGATTTTTAGGTCAAATTGAATTCATGGAACCTTAGGATTAAAATATGAGGTTCATGGAAGCTTATTAAACTAGGAAATGTCATCAAATTACAATAGAAAAGAAAATTTTGATTTTTCAATATTTATGCAGAAAATTACAAGGAAGATGGCATTGTGTCATTTTGGGGTTTAAATGAAAATGTAGTTGTTTTGAAGTAATTTTAATGTGAAATGTTAAAGAAAAATGTTGGAAAAGAAAAAAAAATGTGGAAATTGGGTGAAATTGGAGCAAAGGCCAAAAATTTTAATGTGTTATAGCTATGGGAAGTTTTTAACTTTTAATGAAATAAATGTGCATTTTGAAGAAAAATTGGATGAAAGAATATTAGTAAGAGTAGTGATTAACTATTAAACTACTAAATTATTGCATGGCATGCATGGCATTGCATGTAGATTAAGCTTTAGTCCAATTGAATAATAATTTGGAAAACTAAGTAAATTTATGAAAATTAGGAGTGCCTGAACCATCAAAGGACAAATAACCAGGTGAGGATGGTCAAGAATAGCGAGGACCTCACTGTGAGTGAATAACTACATTTTGAACTCTTATATTTTATTGTTTTTTTTAATATGAATTTATTGAATTCAATGGTTTATTACTATGTGTGTGGAATAATGAGAAATATATGGCCCATGGAATGTAATGGCTAATTTATGAAATTGGTTTTGGGAAATATTTTGTAAAAATAGTTTCAAAACAAATCTCTATTCTTGTTTTTGAAATAAATGAAAAAAGGTTTTATATGATTTTGAAACGTGCTAATTTGTAGAAATGAAAACAAAGGGTTTATAAGCCATCACAAT
Source organism: Microcos paniculata (assembly GCA_030664755.1). NCBI lineage: Eukaryota > Viridiplantae > Streptophyta > Magnoliopsida > Malvales > Malvaceae > Microcos > Microcos paniculata. The sequence continues at coordinate 29,842,252 of CP131457.1, read as the reverse complement.
TCCAAGATGTTACTATACGGTGGCCTCCAATGGAGGAATTTTGTTACTGCAGTAGCTATGACACACCAGGACCTAGCACGACTTTTCGTACGAACGGAATAGTGCAAGATAACATATAAAATTAAACAATATGTCGGTCTGGCTGCGTCAAATTAGAAGAGAAGATAGGTTTAAGATAAGACGTAGTTGGAAGATGAGACTGGTGACCATGCATGGAAATACTAAAGTGGACTTCTTAAGTCCATAGCCAATGGATTGGAAGTTCATTGGTGAATTGGTCGGTGGATCGGGCCAATAATCAAAGTTTTGAGAGGTTTAAAAGAGAAGAGAAAGTTTGGCCCGGGGCCCGAGTAGACCCGGTGCCAGGCTCCCCTATAAATAGGGGGGAGATGAGCTCTCCCCCTCATTTTCTCTCTTTTCTCTCTTCTCTCCTTTCTCTTCTCTCTCAACTGCTCCTTTGTAGCAATTTTGGACTTTTGGCCGATCCGGACAAACCGACTGCCAGTTCAAGGCGAGATTTTGGTGAGTTGTTCTTAACTCCTTGAACTACATTCCATTAAGTTTCACGCTTATCCATGCATTGGTCTAGGAGAAATCCAAGCTCAAAGTTAGTTTCAGCTTTTAATTAGATTTTAAGTTTAGATTTGAGATTTAGGGACTTTGAGCTTGTAATTCTCGTTTCTACTCCGGTAAATGTGTCGTGGGAGATGAGAGGAACCTCCATCTCGAATTTCATGACTATCGGTGGACCGAGGGGCTCGGGAACCGAGGAGAAGCCTCGGATCCTGAGGCGGGAGCACCGCTCCCGCGTGGGAACCACATCTCTCCCGCGTGGGAGAGACCGTCTGGCCGAGTCATGCGCGGGACCTGGCCAATCTGGGCCACCCGCGTGGGTGGGCCTTCTCCGGGCCCAATCGGTGGCTGGGCCTGACCCAGCCAAGCGGGAGGGCCTATATGGCTCAAAATCCGGGCCGGTTGGGCCCAGCCCGAGTGTGGGGCCCATGGGTCCCCAGGGGCATTTTCGTAATTTGTCACCAAGTGTCCAATTTTTAACCCAGAACCTTCCGGACACTTTTCTAAGCCCCAAATCACATCCAAACCCAGTCGTAGGTCATATTAGAGCCTCATAGGTGTATTCATAAATTTAATTATGAATGCTAATTTATATTTCTGTGTACTAGGGCTCCGGTTGAATCGAATGCGGCGACGCTCCGGAGGTTTAGCTACATGGAGCGCTTGGGAGTATACGAATCTCCCATCACTGTGAGTGGCTTAGTTTTCAGTGCTTAGCCACTAGGGAAAAATGTTTTAAAAACATAAATTGTTTTAAAAAGGTTTTACAACGGTTTTGGGATAAGGGTAATCCACGACACACACTTTTTACTTGTGATACGCCCACTTATGGGGGTGGGATGATTTTAAAATATAAAGCTTGTGTGTGTTTACATGTTTTAATATTTATAAAGAAATATTATTATAATTATTATTATGGTTATTGGGGTACGATGCCCCTGTAAGATGAGTGATTGAGTGGGATTCCTCGGGGCTCCAATTTGCGGGAGCGTGGACCGAGTTTGAGAGCATGCATGATACTCAACCGTGGACCACCTATCGAGGGGCACGCTGAGTCGAGCCTGGTTGGGAGAGGCGCGTAGGGAAACTCGCCGGAGCTCCAGTTCACTGTGTTCCACCACAGTGAGGCACCACCGAGGGAACGGGCTAGTGTATGAGATAAAGAGAAAATGAATTTGAAGAGGAAAAAGATAGCCCTCGGTGCAGTAAGGCATACGACCGGCCAGTCGTGCCTTCAGTGTATTAGGTGCCAGCCCATTAGTATACTTATTTTAAAGGTTTTAAAATTTATTTCTCCTTGGGAGAATTTCAAAAGAGGTTTTGAAAACAAAATTTATTTTATTCAATACTGGAGAATTTGATACAGGAAGTGTTGAAAACAAAGTTTTTAAAATTTAAATTATTTTATTTGTTTTAATATATTTTTAATTACCCTGTTTTCCCTAACCCTGATGGAGACTCATTGAATCTCTGTCACTCACCTGTATCCAAATGTGGATGGATGCAGATCCGCGTGCGGGGTCAGCCAATAGAATGGAGGCTCACTAGAAGACGTCGGTGGCTTAGGCTTAGTAGTTTTCCGCTGTGTAGGTATTCCTTTAAATTAATCCACTGGTACTATTTTAAAGTTTATTAATTTATTTAAAGATTTTAATTAAAGTTTTAGTTGTTTTGCAGCGATGATATTCATTTCAATGCCTTGCGGTGCTTCTGGTGCGTGACCGGCCGGCACGTACTTCGAGACAGCACGACGGTTGCCACGTAGCCTATCCGGGCGGGTCGGGGCGTGACAAGCTAAGTAGCCACGGACCGTCTTTTGAGAGGTGTGGTGAGTGTGGTATGTACCTTGACGGGAGGCACGGAGGGAAACCCGCAAGGTAATTTGAGTCCATCTTGTAGTATCCACTGTTCAAGATGGGACTCGCTACTCAGTTGTCCGCCTCAGCCAAGGTGATAACTCGAGTGAGGAATTGGCGAATGAAATAGATGATACATGGGTCAAAGTTTATGTAAATCTTGTTTTATTTATATCTATACCCATGATATTGACTTTTATTGCCTTATTATAAATATCGGTTTTTTTTTTTACATTGTTGTTTATATAGTTATTTATCCACTCACTGGGTAACTCTGTTACTCACCCGCATTTTAATAAAATATTTTTCAGGCTGTAGACATCAACCACGCTAGTAGGAACGTTGTGGTGGGAGAACTGCTAGGCTTTTGGCTCAAGTTTGACCGAGTGTGGAAAAGTCAACTTTTGTACTATTTTAAAAAATTTGTGTAGGACCCACGGAGTAAGTAAATGTCAGTTGAAATAGCTATTTCACCTCTTTAGTGCGTCTAAAATAGTTTGAAACTGTTACCGTATTTTTCTGAATCCTGTAGCTTGGTTTAAAAATTCACAACAAAATATGTCGAATATCTAATGGCATTTTCGTTAATATCTTGAAGTTTTGGTGTCTTGCGTTTACATGAATTTTTATGCCACGACAGTTTGATATTTGATCTGTTTTGATTTGTCTGCATGTTAGTTAAATGTTTTAACCATTGAACTGGATGAAAACTGTATAAGAGAAAAATAAAAAAAATGACCGTTTTAGCCCTGCAACCCTTGAGGTGTATTCTAACCTAATAGAATACATTTTGAGAGTTGCGGCGATTGTTACATGCTCGATCATGGTGTCGGGGTGTGACAATAAGCCTAGGAAAATACAATCAAAAAGTACGTCGCAAAACCTAATGGCATTTCGTTAAATATATGCAAGTTTACAACTTGAATTTTTATTTTACCGATTACTGTTGCATTTTTACATTGAATGACTTTATATTTCTATAAACTGTCGAAACTTGAGGACTGTGTGAAAATAAAATATAAAATTACCATTTTAGCCTTGCAAAATTTTGAGGTGATTCTAATGCAATACAATGCACTTCAAGGATTTGCAGCAATTGTTACGTGCTCGATCACCGTGTTGGGGTGTAACAATTCAAAATTAAGAATATTCGAAACTGTTGTGGTAATTTTCCGAGCACTATAAGCCTGGGAAAATATTATTTAAAAATATGTCACAAAACTCAATGGCATTTCTATAATTATATGCAAGTTTACAACTTGAATTTTTATTTTACCGATTACTATTGCATTTTTACATTGAATGACTTTATATTTCCGTAAACTGTTGCAACTTGAGAACTGCATGATTGCTGCGTGAAAAAAAATATAAAATTCCCATTTTAGCTTTGTGGAACTTTGGAGTGTATTCGAATACAATAGAATGCACTTCAAGGATCCGCGGTGATTGTTACATGCTTGGTCACCATGTCAGGGCATGACAAGCATATATGAAAAGAGTGTTCAAATTATTATTTGGAATTTATTTGTTTGAAATTAGGTGCAAAGGATTTTGATATACCATTGACATTTCCTTATTGATCGTCCCATTTTTTCTTGAATTTTCTCTAAAATAAAGTTAAATGTTTAAAATTTTAAAAATTATAAAAAATTAATATTTATTAATATTGTATTTGTATTTATTGAAAGTTAACTATGGAGAATTTTGAAATACTAATTTAACATTCTCTATTGGTTCTCCTCTTCCCTATTTTGATTTTAAATAAATATTAATATTTAATTTTTTTAAAAAAAATTCTTAAACAAAATTACTTATATTTAAAAAAGGGTTTGAAAACTCGGGCGTAGCCATGGTCAATTTTCTAGTGTGGGGGCTCTATGAAAACAACCTTAATAAAGACACCTTTGTGATTTCGCAAAAAAAAAAAAACATTATAATAACAAGATAATTTTGTGACGTCTAGCCAACTAAGGTCTGCTCGGTGTAGAAATGAGATTGACAATGGTGAGATAGAAAGCTACAATGACGATGAAACTCCTATTACAGTGGTGAGATTTAAACTGGTGATGAAAAAATTGTGTTTGGTAGGAAATAATGAAAAAATTGTGTTTGGTAGGAAACAAAGGTGAAGTGAGATTAAAAGAGAAAATGGCATTTACGTACACTAAAGTATACTAGTAATTAAGTTAATATTAGTATACTGTGTAATTTTACTTATTTATCATTAAAATTAATTAAACTTAAGAAAAATTAGCATTATCAGTAGATAATAATATTATTTAATTTTAATATACTAGTATTTAGTTATTGAGCCATGAAAATCTAAAAAAAAAAAATTGTTGCACTTGAGCTCCAATTGGAGTGTAGGAGTACCCTCCCTGAGCTTTATATCTTATATTCAAGTCCCACTATGTGTAAATTGTCACGCCCCGACCCGCCCAGGCCGGCCACGTGGCAACCGCCGTTCTACCTTGAAGTACGTGTCTACAGCCCCACATCCGAGGCACCGCAAGGCATTGAAATGGATATCATCGCTGCAAAACAAAACTAAAATTTTAATTAGAAATCATTTAATAAAATATTTTATTTATAAGTGACATTAGTGGATTAATTTAAAGAATACCTACACAGCGGAAATCACTAAGCCTAAGCCACCGACGCCCCCTAATGAGCCTCCTTTCTAATAGCTGACCCCGTATGCGGGTCTGCATCCATCCACATTGGATACAGGTGAGTGACAGAGGTTCAATGAATCTCCATCAGGGTTAGGGAAAACAGGGGTAATCCAAAATATAATAAAATAAAGTAAATAAAATAAATTTTGTTTTCAAAACCTCTTTTTGAAATTCTCCCAAGGAGAATTAGATTTAAAACCTTTAAAATAAATATATATTCAATGGGTTGGCTTCTAATACACTGAAGGCACGACTGGCTGGTCGTATGCCTTACTGCACCGAGGGCTATCTCTTTTCTCTTAAAATATACCTTTATAATTTCTCTTTCTCTAGCCCGTTCCCTCGATGGTAGCCAGCTGTGGTGGAACACAACTCTGGAGCCCTGGCGAGCTTCCCTACGCGCCTCTCCCAGGGTCTCGTCTCACCGTGCCCCTCGACAAGCGATCCACAGCTGATAATCTAGCATGCTTTCTCCAACTCGGTCCACGCTCCCGCATATATTGGAGCCCGAGGAGCCACTCAATTACTTATCTCTTGTCTCACATCCCATCCATATATTTATCATATATAAATATATATGTTCAAAACATTTATGTTTAAAACATTTAAACACCCACACATAAGTATTTATATTTCGTTTGAAAACATCCCACTCTCTATGTGGGTATATCACAAACAATTGTGTGTGTATGGATTTCTCGTATCCCAAAACCTTTTGAAAAACATTTTAAAAAAAATCATTTTCCCCAGTGGCTAAACAAAGAAATCTAAGCCACTCACAGTATTGGGAGATTTGTATACTCCCAAGCACTCCATGTAGCTCAACCTCTGGAGCATCGCCGCATTCGATTTAACCGGAGCCCTATTACACGAAAATATACGTTAGCATTCATAATTTCATTTATGAATGCACCTTTGAGGCTCTAACATGACCTAAGATTGGGCTTGGATGTGATTCGAGGCTTAGAAAAGTGTCCGGGAGGTTTCGGGGTAAAAATTGGACACTTGGTGAAAAATTAAGAAAATGACTCTAGGGACCCGTGGGCCCCACACTCGGCCCAGCCGCCACTCGGATCTAGGCTAGGCAGGCCTGCCCCTATAGCTAGGTGAGGCCCAGCCGAAATCTGGGCCCAAAGGTCCAGCCCTTCGGATTTGGGCCTAAAATGGCCCACCCACGCGGGAGCCGCACACCAACCTCGGGATCTGAGGCTTTTCCTTGGTTCCTGAGCCCCTCGGTCCACCGATCATCGTAAAATTCGAGATGGAGGTTCCTCTCACCTCCCACGATGTATTTACCGGAGCAGAAACGAGAATCACAAGCTCAAAGTTCCTAAATATCAAATCTAAGCTTAAAAATCTAACTAAAAGCTTAAACTAACTTTGAGCTTGGATTTCTCCTAGACCAATGCATGGATAAGCGTGAAAACTTAATGAAACGTAGTTCAAGGAGTTAAGAACAACTCACCAAGATCTCGCTTTGAACTTGCGGTCGGTTTGTCCGGATCGGCCAAAAGTCCAAAATTGCTCCGAGAGAGCAAATGAGAGGAGAGAAGCGAGGGAGAAGAGAAAATGAGAGAGGGAGAGCTCATCTCCCCCTATTTATAGCAAGGCCCGATACCGGGTCTACTCGGGCCCCGAGCCAGACTTTTTCCCCTCTTTGAAACCTCTCATAATTTCGTTCCTTGGCCCGATCCACCGACCAATTCACCAATGGACGTCCAATCCATTGGCTATGGACTTAAAGAAGTCCACATCAGTGTTTCCATGCATGGTCACCATTTCATCATTCAACTCCGTCTTATCTTAAGCTTAACTTCTCTTCTGACTTGATACAGCCGGACCGACATAATGTTTAATTATTACTTCATCTTGCATTATTCCGTTCATACAAAAAGGTCGTGCTAGGTCCAAGTGTGTCATAAATAATATGTTGATTTTTGTTCAATTTGTATATTAGTTTAGTTAGTTTGTTTCTTAGTTTGTATCAGTTTTGTTTGTTTATTTGTCCTATAATTTCTCAATAGATATTTGTTATCTGATATAACGAGAATTCATAGTATCATCCTCAAAAAATCGTACAAAATATACACAGTTTTTTGGATAGGCTTCCCAAGATATTGAGGCCCATTTGATTTTCAAGACAGGCCTTGCACACGAAAACAAAAGCCCAAGACTATTTGATCTATTGATTCAATTAAGATCTAAGAATGTTGAGAATTTCTTGCTCCAATGTTCACCCTTTACTCTATACATCACAAATCGATAGGCTTTTAACTAGAAAAACAAAGAAAAAGGAAAAAATAAAAATAAAAGCTAAAGATATAACTGGTTTAGTTATAATTTCGGCATTATGTTTATTTTCATGCCATGCCCTTCAAAAATTCTACAAATAGATTGCATTCTTGGATGATTTTTTCATCTATACCATTTCTTACAATTTGTGTGTAAGACAGCCAGCCAGTGGTAAATGCTATATTTGCCAAAGTCAATGGTCTTAAAATTGCTCTATGAAGTCCGAATTTGTTTGTTGCCTCCATCTTTTACAAAAGCACAATCTCTATATATATGCAAACTCCTTGTAAGACAAAAAACCAGGTAATTTCCCACGTTGGAGTTTCAAGAGTTACATGATAATAACTCAATTTGTGCATCAAACCTGAGATGAAAAATGTCATTAGCACTGTCGGCAATGATGCCCATCAAGGTCCGATTATACGCATGGAAATACTACATAAGGGAGTTGTTGAGCACAACCCAACAATGCCCACTTACAGCCCACCGATAATCTTGGGCCAACTGACCGAGGCCCAAAACTGCTAAGTCAGTCCATGACTGGCCAAAGGCCTGCTCAATACAGCCCACCAGACTACCTATATAGGGTAATCCTCAACGCATACATGGTAAGCTTTCCAATACCTAAAACTACACTTCCCAATGTCTACTTCCCTACTGACTTAACCATCGGAGAGGGATCAACCGGCCTAAGGCCGATCCCCCTTTGTGTTCTCTTGTAAGTTCTTGTCCCAGGGCCTATCCGAGCCATCTGTACTCTCAAGGAGGTTTCATAAAAGCTCCTTAACATTTGGCGCCGTCTGTGGGAACGACACATCTGTCGGATCCGCTGGTGGGACGGGCACCCCCTGAGCAAGAGGCGATTCAAACTCTGTCAGCACCACCACCTCATCTACGGTCGTCTAAACGACTGCCTCTGTCGCATCCACCTCAGGGAAGGGCTCATCGCGAGCGTCTTTATCATCCGGGAGTGTGAAGTCGATCCCACTAGTATTCACGTTGGGGAACGCCTCCACAATCTTCCCTATCACCCATTTCTGGATGAAGTCTCCATATTCCTTCATACTCCTCTCCAACTTCCCCAGTTTCTCCTACATCTACTATGCATGCTCGGCCACCAAACTGTGGATCTGTGCCTACAAGCGACATATGAACATTCACTCCTACTACTACACTCAGAATAATTAACTTTTGTAAATCAACATATGGTAGTCTGCCTTACCTAGAGGGCTGCCGTCTCTACCTCCTGCTCCTTCAGTTTACCGGCTGTGGCCTTCCTTTCCTCTATCGCCGTTTTTAGAGCTGTCTCTCTCTCCAAGGATAGGGTCTAGAGGCTATCCCTTTCTGACTGTATACTCTCCAACTCCGCCATTAGCTACTTCATTTTCTCCTCTTCTTCTAACAAGCGGTGACCAGCAGCCGCCATATCTTCGTTGGCCTTTTTCACCTCCTCTTGGAGTTATTTTCATTTCAGCTCTGACATCACCAGCTCATCTTTCACTTTTTCTATCTCAGCCGCCTGTCCCTGCAGCGCGGCCTTGTGCTTCGCCTTGTCAGCCTTCAAGTGATAGACGCCGGTAGCATTGAACATTTAACTCTGTAAGCATACAAGCACTATTAGTATTCATTATCAACATCACTGTACTTGCCATGTTTAGAGTCTACTTACCCTCTCATGGAAGACGGCCGCAGAGATGAAGCAGTCCATAGCGCTCATCTTCTCGTGCATGTAATCCTGGTCCATTCCCTTCACTAGCTCAAGGGCATACATGGCAACTACAGACGGTTCGGTGAAGGCGCTATCACCCCTGAATAGGGTGTTCTCATAGAGGAAGGGGCAAAGGCTTCCCCCGTGCATAGTGGGCGTCTCTGCCTCAATACGCAGCCTCGCGCCTGAAATGTGGGCCTCTGCGGTACTTTGCCTCACCAGCACAGCGAGGTGGGTCAGCCTCCCATGACCGATGGCACTCTAGCCTATCCCCCTTGAAGGCCACAGTCGCCTATACCCTGCCAGGACCGGGGATCCCAGAGCGGGAGCGCTGAGGACTGCTAGTACTAGCCAGGCGTTTGTGGGCAGCTTCCTCCCAAGGGTTCGACACTACTGCCCTCTTTTGACAAACAGCAGAAGTCCCCACTTCCCGCACAAGGGCCACTTCTTGCCCCATAGTGGCACTTGTCCAGGGCCCTGTAAACGCTACACTTTGATCGGCGGGAGGTCCAGACGGTTGAGATGTTTGTTGCCCTATAGCCTCTCTACCTCTCCCTCTGCCTCCCTCCCTCTGTGATGAGGGCTTCCCTTTTCTTATTCCCGCAAAGTTTCTAGCGTTGTATCCCCTTCTGCTGCCACCACCTTCAACCGACATCTCTTCAAGACCTATGACAAATGACAAGTGTCAGTCTGTGCGCACCTTAAAGCTACATGAATCAGGTTAGTTCAAGTCAAATACCGAGTAAACTCCCAAATGGCGTTTCTAAGTAAGGCAGAGTTAATGCAGGATCTATCAACAAGGAATTAAAGTTAAATTCACTCTCACCTCCCAGACCTAGAGAACTTAAATACCCCCCAACCCAATGACTTCCTGATATAAGGTCATTCGACGGTTCATCTACAAGCGACCCAACCATGGGCGCCACAGACACGACTCTTCCCTTCGACGGTTGAGGCGAGGTTGAAGCAGCGGGCAAGGCGGGCACTATAGATGCAAGTGCCACAGATGTCCCAGTGGCAATCGGCTCATCCAAAGGGGGAATAACGTTAACACTTCTACTCACACATTAAGTGGTCCATACCCCTCCTTGGCCCTCCCTCCAGTCCCAGGCAGACTAAGACAATAGTTGGACAGCCTAGTCTGATGAGCACAGTCGTCATAGCTGATTGTCAATTCCTTGGTGGTGAAGTACAGCCCCTGCCTCACCTCTTTCAACGACAAGCTTAGAACTCAGTTGAGCGCCTATAGCACAGAATCGCTGTGGCGTACCCATTCAACCAGAAAGCCCCACTCCACCTCATCCGGTTTCCTTACCCCGAAGTAACAATTCTTCCAATCCTTGTTACTATCGAGTACTTGGAAAGGATTGTGCTGCTTCTTGTGACGATTGTACAATATATAAAACCCCATGGCGTTTCATCTTGAATAGCATCCTTAATGCTTCTACAATTGATACCCACCCCTTGTACCTATAGATGACTGCAAAGGACACTATAATACGCCAAGAGTTAATGACCAACTGGCTAGGGGTAATCCCGTAATAATGCAACACCTCCCTGTAGAACCTCGGCGCTGGGACCATAAAGCCAACTTTGAATGCTGTTTCATAAAAACAAGCGTAGTTCCCATTTTGCGTCATTGTCCCCGGCCGCTTGGTTGATGCTAGTGCAGCCACCTTGTATGTTCGGAGCCCACACTCCTCTATTGTCACCTACGCCTTGTCCTCATCCTCTGACTTCATTGTACAAGACAAGTACACCGTGGGGTACTTGGAGGCCTCTTTATCGACTGGCTTATCTTCCTCCGGTGCCTTACCCTTCCTGCGCTTGCTGATCCCACCCGTGCTCGCACCGACGCCACCGCCCTCGCCCAAGGCCTTTCTCTCCGAATAGCTCGCACTCTTTCTGGCGTCCTCCTCCCCAACAAATGCCCTACCACTATCCACCTTAGACCCACTAAGACTCTCCTCATTACTTACCATTTTCTACCCTATCGAACAAAATCAGATACCACAGCAAAAAGTCTGTCGCTTACCACTGAAAGAACAGATGATAAATCTTTGATAAAACACCGACCACCCTTCTGACCACCTTCTCACTTCTAGAAAACGAAAGAACATAGAGATAACTAAGAGCGAAAATTTAAAATCCAAAAACGATTTTTGCAAAAGTGACTGATGGAGTAAGACAGCCCTACTTATACCTCATATGTTCGCTCACCCCATGTTGATGTGTGGCACCTCGAAACCCTAACCGACTCCACAACGTTTCATCTTACTCTACTTAATGCCCTTTTGAAATCTTCATGGACCCACTTGCGCCACGTCCCCTACAATTCCCGCCCAATCCCATTCCACTACCATTTTCCCAATGACTTCACTCAGCTGCAGTGCCAGCCTCCCCTTCACTCATCCATCAATTCTTAGCCGACTCTACATCCTTCAATCGTCCAACTTTTATTTCACGACCTACTCTTTACAGTCGCCAAACCGATCACTTTATAATCACTTTGCCGCCTGGGGGGCACTTGTTGAGGACAACCCAATAATGCGCACTTACAGTGACACACCCAGACCTAATGCGACTTTTTCGTACAAACAAAATAGTGTAAGACGGCGTATTAAGTAGATAATACGTCGATCCGGATGTGTCTAATTAAGAAGAGAAGTCAAGCTTAAGATAAGACGTAGTTGGAAGATGATATTGGTGACCACGCATGGAATCACTAAAGTGGACTTCTTTAAGTCCATAGCCAATGGATTAGACGTCCATTGGTGAATTGGTCGGTGGATTGGGCCAAGGATCAAAGTTTTGAGAGATTAAAAAGAGAAGAGAAAGTCTGGCCTGGGGCCCGAGTAGACCCGATGCCGGACTCCCCTATAAATAGGAGGAGGCCGAACCTCTCCCCCTCATTTCCTCTGTTTCTCTCTTCTCTCATTTCTCTTTTCACTCAACTGCTCTTTTGGAGCAATTTTGGACTTTTGGCCGATCCGGACAAACCGACCGAAGAATCAAGGTAAGATCTTGGTATGTTATTCTTAACTCCTTGATCTACGTTTTTCTAAGTTTTCACGCATTTCCATGCATGGGTCTAGGAAAGATCCAAGCTCAAAGTTAGGTTTAGTTTTTAGTTAGATTTTAAGTTTAGATTTGAGATCTAGGAACTTTGAGCTTGTGATTCTTGTTTCTGCTCTGGTAAAGCGTCGTGGGAGGTGAGAGGAACCTCCATCTCGAATTTCACACCAAATGGTGGATCTCGAGGCTGCGGAGTGGCTCCCGCTCAGGAGCCGAGTCTCTCCCGCACGGGAAAGACCCACGACCTAGGTCCCGCGCGGGACTTGGGCCAGTCTCGCACCGGACAGGGCCTTTTGGCCGAAAACTAGCGATTAGGCCTTGTTGGGCCCAAGCTGAGTGGGGCTCGGCCCAACTCACATAGAAGGGGGCCTTTTGGGCTAAGAAACAGGCCGGGCTTGACCTAGCCACATGGGAGGGCCTGTCTGGCCCAGATCCTGCCCATGGACCCCCAGGGGCATTTTCATAATTTTTCTCCAAATGTCCAATTTTTACCCTGAAACCTCCTGGATACTTTTCTAAGCCCCGAATCACATTCAAGCCCAATCTTAGGTCATGTTAGAGCCTCGTAGGTGCATTCATAAATTTAATTATGGATGCTAATGTATATTTCTGTGTATTAGGGCTCCAGTTGAATCGAGTGCGGCGATGCTCCGGAGGTTAAGTTACATGGATTGCTCGGGAGTATACGAATCTCCCAATACTGTGAGTGGCCTAGACTTCTTTGATTAGCCACTGGGAACAAAGGTTTTAATAAGGTTTTAAAAACATAAATGTTTTCAAAGGTTTTGGGATACAGCAAATCCACACACACACAGTTGTTTGTGATATACCCACGTAGACAGTGGGATGTTTTCAAAAAAATATAAAGACTTATGTGTGTGTGTTTATATGTTTTAAATGTGTATGTTTTATACATATATATATATAATTACGAAATTTTATTATTATGGTTATTAAGGGTGCGGTACCCTTATGAGATGAGTGATTGAGAGAGAACTCCTCGGGCTCTAATATATATGGGAGCGTGGACGAGTTGGAGAAACATGCTTGATTCTTAGCTGTGGACCGCCTATTGAGGGGTACGGTGAGACAAGACCCTGGGAGAGGCGCATAGGGAAGCTCCCCAGGGCTCCAGTTCGTTGTGTTCCATCACACCGAGGCACCACCGAGGGAAAGGGCTAGAGAGATAGAACAGAGAAAATATTTTTGAATGAGAAAAAAGATAGCCCTCGGTGCAGTGAGGCATAAGACAACAGACGGGTCGCGCCTTCAGTATGATAGAGATGCCAACCCATTTTATGTATATTTATTTATTTAAAGTGTTTTTAAAGAGAGTTCTTGGTTGGAGAACCAGAAAAGAGTTTTGAAAAGAAAAATATTTATTTTATTATTATTTTATTTTTGATTTCCCTTAATTGCCCTAACCCCTATAGAAATTCATAGAACCTCTGTCACTCACCTGTATCCAATGTCAGTGAATGCAGATCGGCGTACGGGGTCAGCAAATAGAATTGAGGCTCACTAGGAGGAGTCGGTGACTTAGGCTTAGTAGTTTCCGCTGTGTATGTATTCTTTTAAATTAATCCACTAGTACACTTTATAATTTAAATATTTATTTAAATGATTCTAATTATATTTTAGTTTTGTTTCACAGCGATGGTATCCATTTCTATGCCTTACGGTGCTTCAGGTGAGTGACTGGCTAGCACGTACTTCGAGACAGCGCGGCAATTGCCACGTGGCTAACTGGGCGGGTCAGGGCGTGACATATAGCCCACCGCTAATCCTGGGCACACTGACCGAGGCTCAAAACTGCTAAGTCAGTCCATGACTGGCCAAAGGCGTGCTCAATACAGCCCACCAGACTACCTATATAGGGCAATCCTCAACGCATGCATGGTAAGCTTTCCAATACCTAAAACTACACTTCCCATTGTCTACTTCCTTGCTGACTTAACCATCAAAGAGGGATCAACCGGCCTAAGGCCGATCCCCCTTTGTGTTCTCTTGCAGGTTCTTGTCCTGGGGCCTATCCGAACCATTTGTCCTCTCAAGGAGGTTTCATAAAAGCTCCTTAATAGGAGTATACATGATGGTGAGTAGAACATCGGAGACCCTAAGGTTCCATCTATGACCCCAAAAATCTTGTAGTGATGTGGAAAGGAGTGGTTTACTAAACTGCGGCTCGACTTCAAGGCCTAGAAGGATTTGAGGTGGGATTGCACCAATGGCTAGGGCAAGTTGAATTGCATGGTAAGTGTAGGAAAAATAAACTAGTAATAAGATATGTTTGTGATTGTGAAGGTATTGTTTATAGTTATTAAAAGTATAAAGCAATAAGCCTAGAAGTATAGCTTCTGCAACTTGTTTTATGAAGGAGTTAGGGATTTTTGCGATGTTTTTAAGTAATTGGATTTTGTCATCATTGCTCCTGGTCTAAAATCGTTTTGGGTTTTGTTTGATTTTGAACGGGAGACAAGCCATAAGGATGAAATAAAAAACATCATCATCCTGTCTAGTTAGTGAAGATAAAGGGTCTTGATCGAAGGCGAATAATATAAGCTTGAAGTTGGCAAGCCAAGAGAAGTAAAGGAAAAGATACCAAGATGAAAGGTGTGGAGGTTAAATGGACGACAGTTAAGAGAGTTATAGCCGGAAGGAGGGAAATGAGCCTTAGCAAGCCCTTTGGGAGCTTTGCTGCAATGTAGCAACAATAGAATATAGATGCTATAATCAAAACACATAACCTAATGAAATTCTTGAGCTCACCCTCTATATCCATATAGACTCTTCAAAGCTCTCCTACTTTTTCTTGCCTACCTATATATAATTATATATATAGGTAAGTTAAAAACTAGATTTTAGTAGTTGTGTGTTTTTATCTATGCAAAATGATGTCGTTTTGATCCTAGAATTTTCAGAAAAAAAAAATCAACTTGTGACAAATAGCTATCTTGCCTCACTGATAAGTAATAGTAAACCCTTAGCTTTCTATTGGTTTATAGGTATAAATTTATAGCCTAGCTATGACATCCTGAATTTATGTGTGTGTTTTATTCACCTTTATTTTATTCTTGCTTTGTTGGTTTTGGCTGTCAAATTTGGATCTCCCAGATGCCGTGTTGCTAGGGCCTAGGAGACTATTTTAAGCTATAAATAAATATAGAAAATATGCCAATTGGTTGAATATAGTTATATATTTTTGTATTCTTCTAATTAGCTGTATTGCCTTAATTTGTAAAGGAATGCTAGTGGCACTCTTTCTAACACACACTGTTCGATTCTCGGCTTCTGATAGGGCCATGTCATTAACCACTTTCAAAATGAAACCGGCAACCTTTGATAACAAGTTGGGATCTCTCTCATTTCACTTCTATTTATTATATTTATTTAGAAGAAAATTTTTGGCTATTCTTCCATGAAAACCAGAATCTATCACTCTTTTTCTCTTTTTCTATTGAAAATCAAAGATTTTCTTTTTAGGGATTTCTTGAACAGATCCATTCCTTTAGTAACGCCTCCTTGGTCCTTTCTATTTCTGCAAATGTTCTTTCTCTTTTGTCTTAAAATGCTTTGCACATCTTGTTGAAAATTGATAGCTTGAAAGAATCTCTGCCTTTGTTGTTATCAATGGTGTTTGCTGACCCATGATACTTAGCTATTTCCCTTACCATCAAGAATTCTTATATAGACATCTTTTGAGCCACTTAAAGAAAATTTTGAAGAATGAATTTTTCTTGGACTGGTATTTGGATTTTACAAAGGAAAAAACGCTCCTTTTTACCTTGAAAAAAATCAATTTACATTTTATTTCTTCTTTTAAACATAGGGTAAAATCTAAAAGTCTAAAAAGTCCCCTGAAATAACACTATAAAAACATTTAGACCCCTCTACTTTGAAATTACAATATTCCCCCCTTGACCATCCATTGCCATTAGTCAACCCGTTAGTAAAACTTAAAATCCTAAACTGCCCTTCATCCCTTCCTCTTCTCTCCACAAAAGTACTTTGCAGATTTTCTTTATCTTCAATTTTTCTGGCTACTGGTTCGTTCCCTCTTTAGTTTTAAAAGGTTTCTTGCCATCTTCCCTTTTAGCTTTTTTGCTCGAATAAAACAGCTTAAACTCCAAAAGTAATCTAACCAAATGTGGTGGGATGTGGACTCTTATAGCAAGTATCGTATGTTGTTAGTGGGATTGAATCCCTTTGTTAGCTTCCAATTTGTTAGAGTAGTGGCCGACGTCGAACTCTTGGCATGCACAGTTCCATGGATCGAATTAATTAACCAAATGAGAAGAAATACTGACTTCAGTCATAATTGATCTCATTTAGGCCAAGCTTTTGAGAAACAGGTTTTTAATTCTGAGTATTGTATGGGGAATATTGTAAGCTTTGAGTTAGTGATTCTTGAAAATTTTGGTTTTGTAATTTTACAGTTGCTATTGTTGGAAATTTGCTTATGATGATTCTGGTGTTGGCAACGATAATGGTGGATAGTTTGCTTGCAATTTGCAGGCAGGTTGTTCATACTTGGACATTTCACTAAAAAAATCCATCATGTGTGAAACGGGAATGAAAAAGAAAATAGAGAAAAGAAAATTATTAAATAAATTTTAGTAATTAATTCTTTTTTGGATACAGTATATGGTTTCATATGATACATTGATACTATTTCTTCTGGAAGTAATGAGGTTTTTTTGTTAAGGCCCATCAATGCCAGAATTTGGAGTTAATGATGACAGTTTTATGGTTCAATCGAAACAAAAGTCTGCATGATGGAGTTTGTTGTATGCTAGACCAGTTGTTTCAACGTGCAAGTTTATTGCTACGAGATTTTGAAGATGGGTTGCAAACCCTCCATGGAGAGCGTCGTTTACTTTAGAATACTAAGTTTGTGGTCAGATGGCAACCTCCACCTATAGGGAAGCTAAAGCTTAATGTGGACGCAGCTTACAATAGTACATCGCATAAGGCTTCCTTTGGTGTTGTACCTCACAATATGTATCTTATTGAGTTAAACTTAGGATTTGATATTTTTCTTTTGAAGTAAACCATAAATTCACTAAATCAATCAACCAGGAGTATAAGTAGTTTCAATAACAGATACAATACAATCAGGGAAGTTGTCAAATCACAACATGTCAGAAGTAGAACTATCCAAGGGCCGGGCTACCCGCATGAGCCCGTAAGTCGCCCGATATTTGGGAGGGTTTGGACAATAATTTTAAATTTAAGGGCCGGGCTTGGACAAAATTTATAGACCCGTTTAGAAAATTGGCCGGGTTTGGTCATAGGTATAAAAACCCGAACCCGGCCTATTTTACTGTTGATTTAATATAAATATATTTTTATATATTTATTTTATTTGTTAATGTGTTGTTTTTCTTTTTTTTTGTATATGATATTGATATTTTCAAATATTATTAGTATTTAGACTTTGTTAACTTTGTAAAAATTGTTTTAGATAATAATTTCTTAAATGTATTGATTTACTTTTATTTATAATATAAATTAATATAATTTAATTTGTAAAATTAGTATACGAAAAAAAAATAAAAACGGGCTTTTGGACGGACCTCAGGCTTTCATAAATATTTTAGGGCCTGACTTGGACAAAAGAATAGGCCCGAATTATTGGGTTGCGGCCAAGCTTGGACAAGCAAAGTTTTTGCAAATTTTTACTCTAACTCGGCTCGAACCCAGCCCATGGACACCTCTAATTAGAAGTCAAAGAGAGCCCATAATGCAGCTTGGTTCCGTCCTCTTTTCACATGTTCAATATAGATCAATTGGAAAGTCCGAATCAACAGTTTCACATCCTCCATAATCACTCCAAAGGGTGACAGATCAGCATCAGGATTTTGAATAGCTTTAAGAATGCCCAAAGCATCACCCTCCAGCGTAATTTGTTGAAACCTTCATCTCTTACGCATTCAACAGCTTTGAGAGCTGCAATGGATTCGATGTGCCAAGAATAAAAAACTCGTTTAACTTTCCTAGCAGAAGCACATAAAACCTCTCCTTTCCAATTCCTGATCAGAACTCCATATCCACCAGTAAGAGAATTGTTGTCCAGAGCACCATCAAAATTTATAGAGCTATCAAAAGCTGATCTGAACCCGAAAACCCAACCCGAACCCGAAACTAATCCGACCTGATTTGACCAAAAAAGTAAACGACCCAAAACCCGACTGACCCGAAATCCGATAGACCTGTAACCCGATAAACCTGAAACCTGATAGACCCGAAATCTAAAAAACCCGAAACCCGAAAAACCTGAGAATCTAACCCAAAAGAACCCGACAGACTAATGAAATACTCATTCTATCCCTATTTATCTGCCCCCTTCTAGAAGCTTTATTTATTTTTAGAAGCTTTATTTCTCTATTTTTATCTATCTATATTCCAGCATTAATTACTAATTTTTAAAATTACACTTTCAAACTACTTTCTTTCTCTCTTAAATGAATATTTCTCTTAAATAGGAGAGAGAATTAAAGAGGAAGAGAGATAGGGATAAAATAAAAAAATCAATATAAATATGTATGAAATTTTGCATCATAACTACTTTTTTTGCCTCGTATGAAACGGTTACTTGTGACAGACAAATAGGGACAGATAAAGTAATTTCATATACCTCCTAAACTTCAAATTTAATAAATAAATTTGATAAAGAAAATAAAAATAAATAATTGGTAAAATTTTGATCAAAGTGAACTTAAAAAAATATTTTTCATAATTAAATTTTTAAATTTTATTATTATGATTGAATTATATGAATTCATAGGATATTATTACTTAAATTTAATAATATTAATTATGAACAATATTAAGGACAATTTGAGAATTTACAAAAGACCATGTTAATTTCATCATTATTGATCAAATCAAGAAATAAACTTCTTCACATGAATGACAATTTTCCATTCTAACTAAGAAAATTTATAAATTATAGTAGTATTAATAAATTACTAATGTTCATATCAAATTAGTAAATTATCTATCCAACAAAAAAATCTAAACATTGAAATTTTGAAATTAAAATTTCAATATGTTGTCATATATTTTCTCCTTATAATTTAGTTCTCACCAAAACAAATAATTTAATGAGAATGCCGAATGTATTGTGTGTGCAAGTTGTTGTACTATACAGAAGTGGGTAATAATAATCACTAATCACTATAAACTATAGTCCATATACAAATCTTAAAAAAGAAAGAACAAAACAAAGTCGATAGCACTAAGATAATAAGATACTAAGATTAGTGGTTCATGGTGGTCATAGGCGTATGATAGTCCAGATGGCCTATTGGCTCCTGACTATTCCTTTTCGGCTATCCTATTTATGAACCAAATAAAGGCTTTTAAATTTTCAATTCTAGAAGAGGAAACTGGTAAATTTTATAATTGTATACCAAAATTTTGACTCTTTAATTTGTAATTGTATATCAAAATTCTGGTTCCTAGTTTGTGATTGTACGAATGACAATTCATAATTATAGATTAATAATATTATGAATCATGAATTTATTATATATCAATTATGATTTAGAAATGAATTAGTAAATAATAAAAACTTAAATATTTATTTTATTTAAAACTATAGATAATTTATAGGAAAATTTTAAAAAAAGTTATAAATATTACTAATTTAATTAATACATTTATAACATTACAATTTAATTAATTTAATTACAATTTATAACAAATTTAATAAATAATATTTTTGATAAAATCTTTCTTAAGTATTAATTTGTAAAATCAAAACTTTAATTCAATTTAAAATAATCAGGAACCCGAATGACTCGAAAGTTAAATCCGAAAAAATTGAATCCCAATGACATAAAATTCAAAAAACCTATACCCCGAAAGACCCGATAGTCAAACCCGAAAAACCCAGACCCGAAACCCGAATGACCCGAGGAAAAACCTGAAAAATCCGAATCCGAAAGACCCGAGACCCGAAAAACCCGAAACCCGAAAGACCCGAACCCGAATGATCCGAAAATCTCTTTTGACCCAAATTGACCCGACTTGATTGACCCGAAACCTACCCGATCAACCCGATTTGACATCTCTAAAAATTTACCTTGACTAGCGAGAATATGGGTGGGGTCCAATGGCATGGAGAGATGGGAATTCTTCGTTCTTCTTGATTTAGGCTTTGCTTGGATGTGACATATGAAATTGAAGTTTCAAACTTCAAAGCAAAAGAAAAGAAAGATAGTATTGCTTGAAGTCAAAATTAGTGCACAAGGGATTTTCACTGGAATATTGGGTGACAAGTTTTGGGGGTTTAAAATGAGATGACGTGGGTCTTTAAATGATCGACTGTTGCTGTGGGACTGTTGCAGCGACTGTCCCTAGCATTCCTCTAATTTGTAAGAATGATAGTAGTATAGAAAAAACTTTGGAACCTGCTCAATTGCCGTTTTTGGAAGATATCTAGTCATTCCCTAAGATAACGTATAGTTATTGTAGACACTCATTTTTAATCTTAGTTAATTAATTAATTGATTAATTAGTTTGTCATTTTCAAATATTTAATTTTATTTATGTTTTTAACTTCAGTTTATTTAGTTTATTTATCTTACCAGTTATTATCATTATTATTACTTTACTTTATTTTAATTTCGTATTGTTATATTGCAAGTAATTTTGAACTAAGGCCAGAGAGCCAAGAGAGCCAACTCGACTCCCATGCAAAGCCAAGCAAGTCAAAGGCTAACCGAGTCAACTCGTTTGTGATGCAAAATATATATATGTGTGTGTATATTCATATGTATATGTATATTTATAAATATATATATTTATGTATATATATTTATATTTATATTTATACACATATGTATAGATGTGTACATATATATATATATTTATATATATATATATATATTCATGCCAAAAAACGAAACAAAAAGACCCACCTCTGCAAGTATACCCAGCAGCAGCACACGTGCCAAGTGGAGCCGCTTTTGTTGTTGCTGTTAATTGAATTGTTCGCAAGGGACCCGAACATCCTCATCGAGCTGGCTGTCTTCTTGCAAGTTCCACCTTAAGTTCAAACAGCCTTCAAAGCAATCGGCCAACTTGGGAACAATCGGCCAGCTTGAAGCAATTGGTCAACTTGGGACAATCGGCCAGCTTGAAGCAATCGGCCAACTTGAAACAATCGACCAGCTTGAAGCAATCGGCCAGCTTGAAGCAATCGGCCAACTTGGGACAATCAGCCAACTTGAAGCAATCAGCCAACTTGGGACAATTGGCCAGCTTGAAGCAATCGGTCAACTTGGGACAATCGGCCAACTTCAAGCAATCGGTCAACTTGGGACAATCGTTCAACTTGGGACAATCGGCCAGCTTGAAGCAATCGGCCAACTTGGGACAATCGGCCAGCTTGAAGCAATCGGCCAACTTGGAGCCATCGGCCAACTTGAGTAATCGGCCAGCAGGGAGCAATCGGCCAACTTTGAGTCATCGGCCAACTCCATGGCTTATGCAAAAAAGAAGCAAAGCAACTATCCTGGGTTCTGATGTTGAAGCACTGGTTTCTGTCAAGAGCTACACAGAAGATAGAGGTGTCGAGACCCGGCTTTACAAAGTTATTTAGAAGTTTGTTGAGAACGTGAGGAAGCTTCAAATCGAGGAACTACGACGGCAGTTGAGGTTTTTATAAGCCTGTGAAGCAAAAGTATAATACATTTGTTCGTTGCTATGGGCAGAGTTTTAGGCCTCGAAGTCTATGGGCATGGTTTTGCTGCATGGAGGTGCCACCGTTCTACCTACACCGATTATATCATCTCATTTAGTGTGTCGCAAGGCACCTGATGGCTTTGTTAGGAAGAAGTTGTTGCCCCTGAGGCCGAATGGAAGAAGATCGTCACTTGTCCTTTGCTCTTCAGCCAACCCATAACGCCAGCTGCATCTCTCGGATGCTGTCAATGCAACCCATAACCCCAGCTGCACCTCTCAGAGGCTGTCAATGCAACCCATAACGCCAACTTGCACCATTTTGCTTTTCCACATGCTATTCTGCCCTTCCACCATTATTGCCTGCCAACCCATCTTCAATCATGGCTCATCAGCTTTCACAATAAAAAAAAATCATCAGTTGCATTCCATTCGGTGTCTTAAAAACCGAAGAGCGCTCGAATGCAAGGAGGGGGGGGGATCGGCTTCTTTTTTTTTCTTTTTTTTTGGCTTTCTAAAAAGGGGAGAAGTAACTCTGTTTTTCTTCTTCTTGGAAGTTAAAAAAAAAAAAAAGAAAAGGCAGTTTGATCTTCAAACTGGAGCCATTCTTTTCTCCCAAAAAGACAGCTATCTTCTCATTTCTAGTAACTTGTATCTATCTCTCTTATTTTCATCAGCCTACAACTTGAGTTAAGCTTTGGTAATTTTCTGTTTAAATTTTTACTATTTTAGTTTTCATGTAAATTTCTGTTTAGTCTTCCAACTTTATTTATGTTCATGTAATCTTCTCTTCAAGTTGCCATTTTTATTAATCTTTACATGGTTACTTATCCAAGTTTTCATTTTTATGGATTCTTTCTGCAATCTTTTCATTCAAGTTCTCATTTTTGTCAAGTTCTATGTAAATATTTATCTAAGTTCTTATTTTTATTAATTCATGATACCATTTTCTGTCTAAGTTATTACTTTGGTGATCTTTGTATAAATATATGCTCAAGTTTTCATTTTTATCATCCTTATATGCAATTCTCTATCCAAGTTACCATTTTTGTTAGTCCTTGTGTAAATATATGTCCAAGTCTTCATTTTTATTAATCTTTGTGTAAATATCGGCCTAAGTTTTCATTTTTAATAATCTTTATGTGATAGATCTTGCTTTGCCATGTAGACCTTATGTGAATATCTTGCAAATATCCAATCTTTGGTAAAATTAAAAGAAGTCCTCATACTCCTTGGGCTGTTACGTAGAATATATAGTATCATAAGACCCCATGTTAAAAACTTCAGTAAAAATTCCAACTTGAATGCTTGTTTGGATTCGTCTGTCTGTCAGTCGGTAGATGTCTTTGGCTAATGTGCATATTTTAGTCTTTGACTAATGTACATATTTCAGTAGATGCCATGAAAACTTCATATTCTGCTTGATATTCGTGCTTATTTCTGTGGACTGATGTCTGCTTGAGATTCCTTTTTATCCTTGCATTCAAATTCCACATCCACGCTTTTTCCATTTATTTGTACACCTATAGTTATCATATGCGGCTGCTCGCTCAAATTTTCATCCAAGAATGAGCCCATCATCTTTTTAGATTTGCTAATGTTTATATGATTCCTTAAATGCTATATATATATATATATATTCTTAGACGTTCCCCTTTATCTCGGCATGTCAAGTATCCAGGATATATATTATGTTCATAAGTTTATTAATATAGGTTCTATGCTTGGTTCATACTTTAAGTTTATTCTAAATGTCCATATTAAAACCATGACCACTAATTTGCACTAGTGATGAATTCGGCATTCTTATATGTTTACCAATTATTACTTTACATGATTGATAGATAATCTTTATATATATCTAACACCTGTACCTTGATGCTTGTACATACACTCATTTCGTTTCTTGCAAAAATTTGCACTGTATTTACAATTTTATGCCCCTTATTAATGTTCCATTCAAATGTCATTAATCTAATATCTTATAAGTTACCTATTTAATTTGTCTCAGTATGAATATTTTCCATGAAGCCTTTGGTGACATTAGTATTTATATACACATATATATGTGTACATATATATATATATATATTTTTCTTCCCGATTACACACACGCGCTTGAAAATGTAATGCACTATTTCATTGTCGAGAGTTATATATTTGTGGCTTTTATGAATATATGTATACTAACCTTCTTTTATTTTATCACTTCATGCATCTAATTAAGTTTAGAGCATCGATTTTCAAAAAATTCATATGCATGGGGAATTGGAGGGTGCCGCGGGAGTCCGAGGTTTCCGAACGTTGTCTCCGATGAGAAGTTTTTTCGGTGTCTAATCTGGAGTCCGATCGGGCCTAAAGAAATTTCTCATCCCTTAAAAATTAAAAAATACATTTTTCTCATTTAATTTTCATAAAAAGCATATATCATGTTTATGATTTCCTTAATTTCTTAAAATTAGCAAGTGAACTAAATTTTTTATTATCTTCTTTTACAAAAGGAATGTTTATTCCAAAACCTTTTATCCATTTTTACTTTTATGTTTTATTTTTATTTTATTTCAAGAAAATCTCTTGTTTAAGAGGCCCAATTAAATTAAAAGGAATGTTCATTCCGACATTAATTTCAAAACATGTTTTAGAAGTCTTTTTTAGAGATCTTAATTACCCAATTATAGTTAGGGTCTCTCAAATTAATCCAAATTTTGTTAAAAAAAACCACTTTCAAAATTTCTTTTCTTATTTTTATTTATTATTTTTCAATGGAAGGGATTATTTATTTTCTTTTTCCTTTTCTTTAGTTTTTTCCAAAAAATACCTTTTTGGGAGGATTTTAGTATGTTTAATTAATTAAGACCTTTCAAGTAAACTTCATTTTTATTAAAAGGTATTTTTAGCTTCAATAAAAAGAATGTTTATTCTTTAAATCTTTAAAATTTTTTCAAATTTAGCTTTATTCGATAAAAAAGACATTCATTTTTTTTAAAAAAGGGGGTTTTGTTTTTTTAAAGGTCTTAATTTATTAATCTACTAAGGTTTTCCTATTAAACTAAATTTTTGTCAAATTATTCCCTTCAGCAAATTAAAAGGAATATTTATTCCGACATTGTTTTAAAATTAAATCTTTCTAAGAGATTTTAATTTAAGTAATTATAATTAAAGTTTCTTAATGTAAATTTCAAAGCGTGAATTTGAGGATGTTTATCCCAACCTTTTTGCAAAATGTTTTCTAGAAGGTTTCAATTAATATTCTCATAATTGACACTTTCTAAAAATTAAAATTAAATCTTTCATAAAAGGATTTTTCATAAAAGGATATTTATCCTCGTTTTTAAATTTAATTTCGATTTTAGAAGAATAATTATTCCTATTTAGAAATTGAATCTCCTTCCTAAGTAGGAAATTTCTTCAAATTCAAAATTGGGCTATGGATTTTCACATTAAAAGGAATGTTCATTCCGACATTAAATCTTTAAATTTTGAATTTAACTTTTTTAATGGGATATTTATCCCATATTAAAAGGAATATTTATTCCGACATTTAAAATTATGTTTTTTCTTAAAATGATTTTAAACACATTTTATTATCATTTTCCAAGTAAAATATTTCAAGACTTTTGTGGTACTGATTTCCGGGCGTTTTGGGGGTACTAATCCTTCTCCAAGCGTAACCGACTCCCGAACCTAAAATCTTTTTCGTAGACCAGTTTGTTTCCTTAACTTGATGTAATCTTTCTAGATTTACATTGGGTTAAACCAATAGGTGACTAACCACACCTATTAAAAATAAAAGGTTAATGGTGACTCCATTTGTTTTTGGACTGTTTAGTCCCGAATATTTCTCACGCCATATCATTTATCGTCGGAGCGATAAAACGTCTCGACAGCTTAGCGACTCCACTGGGGACTTTTGTTTTAGATAGTCAAGCCACTTTTTAAGTCTTATTTTACTTGGGTTTAAGGATAAAATGTTTTAAGTTTCATTTCATGCATTGCATCATCATTTGCATTAAAATTTTTTCCAATAATTGTTTCAAAATTTTTCCAAAAAAAAAGAAGAAAAAATAGAGAAAAAAGGAAGATTTTTCAAAATTAAGTTTATTAAAATTGCATCTTGCATTTATATCACATTTAATTTATATGTATCTTTTTATGTTTTGATTTTCTAGTATGCTTTGTGTGTTTAATTACTCGTCTATATTTTGCATGTTTTAATTCCTAGCCTATGCCTTCATCCTCTAGCCTGCCCTATGTCTTAATTACTTGTATATATTTTGCATGTTTCAATTTCCTTTGTATGTCTTGATTTGCTAGTACGCTTTTTATATTTACCATTTTGCCCTTTTAGTCACTTGTATGTATTTTTCATGTTTTAATTCCTTGTGTATGCCATGTATGCCTATCTTGTTTACCATGTATGCTTATCTCATCATATTAATTATTTATCCTATATTTTGAATTGTATTGATCGTGTGTTGACATGTGTCGAAACGTTTTACCGCAACGACGAGGCTTGGGACCATTAAAAGAGTTTTGAAAATGGGAGTCGCCACTAACCTTTTATTTTCTTAGGTGCGGTTAGCTCACCTATTATAAATCGATCTAACTTAGACCTCACCACGGTGTACCAAGCTAGATAGGTTCCGGTCTACGAAACAAAAATCAGGTTCGGGAGTACAGTTACGCGTGGGGAAGGATTAGCACCTCCACAGCGCCCATCAAATGATGGTACCGATTAGTTTAACATTAATTAGGCCTTAACAATGACTTAGGTTTATATCTCTTAATTGATAATTCTTGAGTTTAACGGTTTTCCTTTTTTATGAAATTGGAGTCTTCAAGAAAACTGCCATCACAATTTCCTTGAAATTTTCCTTTATTAAGATTTTTTTTATTTAGAAAGATAGGTAATTCTTAAGGGAAATTGCCATCACAATTCCCCTAGGAATTGATACTTAGTAACTTTTAATTCAATACCTTCCTTCTCAAAATTTTTCTTTTCTTCCTTCTTTTTCTTTTTTTTTCTTTTTTTTTGAAATTTTGTGAAAAAGTGAATAGTTACTAAGGGAGATTGCCGTCACAATTCCTTTAATAATCATGATTTAATTCATTTGATTTTTCTTAAACTTATATTTGAAAAAAAAAACTTTTTGTTTTAATGAAAAATCAATAATTACTAAGAGAAATTGCCATCACAATTCCCTTAGCAATTAGTTTTATTCGAGACTTAATTTTCTTCCTTAAGCATTTTTTTGAAAATTTTCGCATGTGTAAAAGTGAATAATTATTAAGAGGAATTGCCATCACAGTTCTCTTAACAATCATCCTTTATTAATTCTTTGTGAAAATGAATAATCATTAAGAGAGATTGCCATCACAATTCTCTTAGAAATTTATCCTTTATTAATAAATTTAATTTCTCCTTGAAAACATGTTGTAATATTTTTTGAAAGATGGGTAACTCCTATGGGGATTGCCGTCACAATCCTCTTTGGAAATTACGCTTTTGTTAATTAAGTTAATTTTCCTTAAAAACATATTTTCGATATTTCTCTTTTTTAAAAAAAAAATGGACAATTCCTAAGAGAGATTGCCGTCACAATCCCTTTAGGAATTACCCTTTATTAATGTCTTGATTTTTTAGGGACATATTCTTAAAGCACATATTTTTGAATTGCAAGTTGCAAACACTAATGCTGAAGGAAATTACAAAAATACATGAGCACTAAAAATGGTAGACGACCTAAATACGAGATGCATGAGCATGGTAATTTGTGATATACACAAGATCAAATGTGAATAAAATGCAAAAATGGCATAAATAAAAGATGATGCATGACTACTTAACAATGCTTGAATGCTAGTGCTATACGAATTAACTTCATTTTTCTCTTCCTTTTTCTTTTTATCTTTATTTAATGAAAATGATCCTAGCATAAACAAAAACGCAACCTTGCTCCTTTCTTTTATCTTTTTGGATTTTTTATTTTTTTTTAAATGGAAGCATGAACAACAATAACTAGACAAATGAAAAGCAGTGACCTTGCATGCAGACAAGTTTTTTTTTTTGAAAAAAAAAATCCACTCTTATTTCACTAATCTTTGGACCACAACAGCTCCTCAACAATAGTATGGATAAACTTGATACATTCTTTAAAGCACAACATGAAACCCAAACTAAAATCCAAAGCAAAAACAAAAGTGGGCCTAACGTAGAATGTTGACTCCATAATCCTAGGCAGCCCGTTTAATCAACATACCAAATTATCATTATCAATATATTTTAATCCACATATCAACATATTAGAAAGCCAAGTGTTAGAGTAAGACATTGTACCCAAAGAGTTTTTTAACACTAGGCTGCAAACTTGGATTTACGATGGGCCAGATGAAACAAGGCAGCCCTAATTGATGGATAGAAGTATCCTTTAGAACTTCTGACCTTTATTCTGCGGCTTCCCTCCTTATCCGCTTCTTTGTTCCACCATACTCACTGCTCTTTTCTCTTTTGCAAGGAGCGAGTAACAGCAACCAGTCACGAATCTGAAGCCAAGTTCGTCTTCCCCTTGAACTCGCTTCCCACTGCTTTCTCTCGGACAAATCAAATCTAGCAGAGAAATGGATGCTCACGCCACCAAGCTCTTTGCTGCCGATCAAGTAGGCCCCTTTCCTTCTTTTCTTCTTTGGTTTTCAGTGTTCACTTTGTCTTTCTCTTCTCAATCGAACTCAGCCCCAAAAGCACTCTGCCATCACCACCTTAAGGACTCTGAAACTCTCAGGTAACTCCTTTCTCTTCTCTGTTTTGATTTTCTTGGATGATTTATTTTTTGACTGCAATGGAAACCAACGTGGGATTTGAGCATGGTAAACACGATCAAGAAAAGAGCCTCGTTCTTTTTTTTTTTCAATATGTATTTCTATCAGAATGTTCCGCCCCCCCCCCCCCCCCCCAGCCTTCTCTCTACCACTCCTTAAAAAACTTACTGCTCTTCTCCTCCCTCCCTTTCCCAAAAATGGCTCGTGATTTTCCAATTGGTTTTGTATTTTCTGAAAGCCCGTTGATCTCTGTCTTCTCTTGTCTTTTGCACAGGTTTTCTTTACCAACCCACAGCACTTCCGGATCAAACAAGAGTTGTTCAGACTGAAGGCACGTTGGCACTTGAACCACGTCTTGATTGCCTTCTGTTTGTTTGTGGGAGTGCCCCGATGAACCAATCAGAGGCAAGCAGAGATTTCAGCAGAGGGGCACTTCTCCAATTGTGTTTGTCGTTCTTGTGCAGTAAGCTTCAAAAATTTCACTGCTTGTTTTAATTTCTTCTTGACATCTGAGATTGAAGATGAAATACAACCCAAAATTTCATCGTGTTTATCTTCAAGTTTCTGCCTCTGTCTCTTGTCAGTATTTTGTTTTGATTTGCAGAGCAGATTAGGGGAAATTTGCAACAATGTTGGCATCTTGTGAAGTTGGTGAAGCTTGGCCAATTAGGGAAGAAATACGTGCACTTTGTCTAGTTGGAATTTGGCAACTTTTTTTTATTTGTTTTATTTTTCATGTTTTTTTTTTTACTTCGTATTTTTACTTTTTTTTATATATTTTCTTTTTTCAAATTGAAATTCCAATCCAATGGAAAATTAGACTCTAATTGAGTCATTTGTCTAATTTATTTTAACCCTCCAACTCAAATCACATTGATCCACTAATAAAATTTAATACTAAAAATGAATGCCCTATTGACTTAAATAGTCCAACTAAAGTCTAAATTCTAAATAAAAATAACACTATTTAAGCCTAATTAATCAAATTTTGAAACATTAGGTCATGCCGAAAATGGTTACTACAACATGTGATAGTGAAATTTTTTCTGTTTCTTGCTTCTGCTCCTTCGAATGTTCGCTACTTCACCGAAAGGCAATTGGTAAAGGTACAAGTCCCTCTCTCACACACGACTTGAATTCATAACATAAAAGTTCGGGAGTCTGAACTTCACCTTTATTTAGGAGGGGGCGACGGGGTTGCCTCCACCCCATCTTGTTCGATGGGTACCCTTGTTTAGAGCTTTAAACCCATCATGTAGAAAAACCCAAAACCTAACCTAGATAGAGCCAAACCCGTGGAAGAAAACTCGGTTTCTGAGGACATAAAGGGGGGACGGCTTCTTACCTTTATCAATCCCTTTTGATTTATCTATTTATTTCATGATGGCATGCTGTTCGTCTGTTTTCTGATTATTTCATGATGATATGCTGTTTGTATAAACTATCTATTTTTCTGTACATATGCTTATTTCATGATAGCATGTTATTTGTATAAACTGTTTGTTTTCTTTCACCTTTTTTGTGCAAATACTTATTTCATGATGATATATTATTTGTTTTCTTTCCCACTTTATCTGTATGTATTCATTTCATGATCTATTTGTTTTTTTTCACTTTATCTATATATATGCTTATTCCATATTGGCATGCTATTTGTATAATTTTCCTATCCTCCCCCTCACTTTGTCTGTATATATATGTTGTCTATTTTCTTTTGCAATGATATGTCGTATGTTTATCCATACATGTTCATGCTTTGAATATCCATGATTATTTCTTTTAATTGCCATCATCACATGACATGCATTTCATTGTAGAATCATTCGCAACAAGAGAACTGTAAAGGGAAATTAGTCATGGCTGATGAACAAAGTCAACCTTTGGGTCAACGGATATTTGGGCCCTCGGCCTTGTTTGGATGAAATGACTAATTATCTTTTATGGTTAAATTGTTGCGAGCCAAACATCTTTGCATCATTCATCTTAACATTATTACTTTATTCTGATACATTTCCTTTTACCTTTTTGCCATTTCTTTTTCTTCTTTATCTCTGCATCCCATTCTCGCATTCCATCCCCATCTATAATAGGTTTACTATAGAGAAAATTAGTTATGGCGAAAGAAAGTGAGGAAGTACCCATGGAGATAGATTCGATGGGAGAGTCTGAAATTTTCGATTCCGCCAGTCTGACTTTGAAACAAGCTCTGTACTGGCTAAGGCAGAAAGCTAGAGAGGCATCAGCAAAGGGTCCTCCACCCTAGTTACCTGCAAGAGTCAGCTGTAGTTTCGTCCGAAATGATCTAACAAGACTAAAACAGTTATGGGAAGGCATCAGTGATAAGGGTCGATTCAAACAGTTGTATGGAGATATAGCATTGCTGTTAGATGTGGAAGTGGATGAGGAGCTTCTATAAGCGGCTTTGTACTTTTGGGATCCCTCATACCGGTGCTTTACTTTCGGTAAACATGACGAATCTTTTATGGGAGAGTATGATATGGTGCCGACAGTGGAGGAATATCAAGATCTGTTGATGGTAGGGAGCAAGCCAGATAAAGTATTTTGGCCAACCGAGAATCATCCTAGGAAACTATTGAAGTTGTTGGGGATAAAGACCAAAGAGATAAGGGGCTACATGGATGGCGAATTCCTTTTTTCAACCAGTTTCATGATGGATATTGTGGAAAAGAATACCATCACTAGAAGAGGGATTGATGTTCTAGCCCTTTTGATTTATGGCCTAGTACTATTTCCTAGGAAGGAGGAATATGTGCATATGTCAGTAACAACTCTTTTTATGGAGATCAAGCATCAATCTGATCCGGCTTTGACAATTTTGGTGGAAACCATTCGATCTCTCAATGCATGTAGAAAAGTCGGCGGTAAATTTGAGGCTTGTGGACAGTTATTGACAATATGGTTTAAAAGCCATTTCGGATACAAAAAGTTTGTAGGAATGGTCTTCAATAACAAAGGTGAAGAGACGATAGCCATTTATAATGCACATCCTTGGCCATCCAAATCAAGAACAGTGGTAGAATGGGTCGAGTGGTTCACGAATTTGAAGAACCAAGACATCACATGGAAAGCAATGTGGACAACGACAAAAGATACTCCTTATTTGGATGCAAGCATACCGTGGATCCCTCTTGTAGGCGTTTGGGGAACCATCAATTACTCCCCATTACTAGTAAGACGGCAATATGGGTCAGAACAATCTATTTCTCTCACTTTTGGGCTCAATTTGTTAGACTTCCAGCATGACACCAAAAAGGGATTTGATGAGGCCAAATTTTGGGCAAACTTGTACAAAGAAGCGCAAAAGATGGATCGTGGCAATCATACTGACAATGCAATTCCTGAATACGTTGTGTGGCATAGTAAACGGGCAAAACAAATTTCAGTTCCGCCAGTCCTGGATCCTAATTACCCTTTGGTTGAGGCACCGGAGGATAAGTTAGAAAGGATGGAAATTGAGAATCAAAGATTCATAAAAGGGGCTCAGTTAGTAGAGTTGACCCAAAAATGTCAACAGTTGGAGATACAGAATCAGCAACTACGAAACCAGCTTGGAAATAGCCAGATAGAGATGCAAGGATGGGTTCAAGATTGGGTAAGAGAGAGTGCCAACAATGTCAAGCTAAAAGGGGAGGTGAAAGAATGGAGAGAAGAGGCCACGAAAATGAGCCGGTTGGCAGCAATGACCGAAATCTTCAATCAAGAACATGCCCAAAGCTGGAGAATTGCCCAAAAACAATGCTTTCGAGTTCAGGAGGAGAAGAGCGAAGTAGACAAAGCAAAGATTGAACTGAAAAGAGAATTGGCAGAGCAGAAACGCATAGTAGGGTGGTTAGTTCGGAGAAACAATGAGTTAGAGCAACAAGTTCATGATGCTGATAAGAGATTGACTATTTCTGAAAACCAAAATGCTGAGATGAGGGCACAATTGGAGCAATTCAGAAGACAAGCAGAGTGACAGATTTGTTGTTTTTCGGGAGATTCTTTTTGTAAAATATTATCATCTTATGTTTCGATTCGGATGGTATTCTATTATGGGTTATTAAACTCAGTTTCCTATTTTCGTAATGCTAATTATCTTTATAGTAATCTTGTTATGGATGGGTTTCCACATTACATAATCATTCAAGCATATTCATACATACATTTCATTCATATTCATGGTAAGGGAATCTGATTCGTCTTTATGGTTAAATAAAGGTTTCAAGATAGCACCTCCAACGCACAGATATAACACTAGACTACAATCCAGAATCATCATGGAAGAGCAAACTGCCGAGATTGAACAGTTAAGGAAGACAAACGAGGATCTACAGAAAAAATTGGATCAGATGGCAGAAATGATGGCCAGTATGAGACAGCAAAACATGGCAAATTCAGGCAACAATTCCAATGGGCAATCTTCTCAGAGTACACTCCCAAACGGACTCCCTACAGCTCAGCTCAACCAATTCCCCCTCCCACCTACACTATGCCACTTCCTGCCCCTGGACACACCCCAAACAATCCCTTGTTTGTGCCTGATGAACAATTTGAGAGAGAGATCGGTGGAGCCGAAAGCCAAAGGGTATTGAGCCAGATAGAGGAGCGGCTCAAGGCCATGGAGGGCACTCATGCTTATGGCATTACTGATGCCTATGAATTGAGCTTGGTGGATGGATTGGTAATCCCACCAAAATTCAAAGTGCTTGAATTCGAGAAGTACAAAGGGACCACATGCCCTAAAGACCACATTACTATGTATTGCCGAAAGATGGTCGCATACTCCAGAGATGATAAGTTGCTAATTCACTGTTTCCAAGATAGCTTTACCGGGTCTGCAACACGGTGGTATAACAAGGTAGATAGGCGAGGCATTCACTCTTGAAATGATCTAGCCCGGGCTTTCATTGATCAGTATAAGCACATGACTGATTTGGTACCCGATAGACTGACTTTACAGAATATGGAGAAGAAGTCTTCTGAATCTTTCACCGAATACGCTCAAAGATGGAGAGATATAGCAGCTCAGATTCAGCCCCCCTTGACCGAGAAAGAAACCACAAGGTTGTTTGTTAATACCTTGAAAGCTCCATACTACAGCCACATGCTTGCTGGTGCTACTAAAAGCTTTACCGATATGGTTCTGGTTGGAGAGATGGTGGAGAATGCACTCAAAACTGACAAATTAGAAGGTGGGGAATCTAGTGTGGCTAGGAAGAATCCAAAGAAGAAAGAAGGCGAGGTGAACACCGCCGGATATGGAGGATACCAACAATACCCTCAACAGCAATATCAACCAAACCAATCCCAATATAGACCATACCAACCACAATACTGACCATACCAATCCCAATACCAACCCCAATATCGTCCCACCAACTACACACCACCTCAAAACACCTACCAACATCCTCCTGCCAACTATGCTCAACCTCAAAACACTTATCAATATCCGATATCCAATACCAGTTATACTGCCTCCAGACCAAACACTCAAAATTGGAACCCAAGACCACCAAGAGAAAGGAAACAATTCACCCCTATTCCCATGACCTACACCGAACTTTATGCCAAACTCTTAAGTAACAAAATGATTGAACCAGTCCAATATTTAACCCCTTTACAACCTCCCTATCCGAGGTGGTTCGATGAAAACGCCACATGTGCCTATCACTCGGGGGCTAAGGGACATAGCATTGAGAACTGTATTCAGTTGAAGGAAGTGGTGCAAGGCATAATCAATGAGGGTCGTTTGACTTTCGACGCACCGCCAAGTATAGGCACAAATCCTCTCCCAAATCATGGTGGAAACACTGTGAATATGATTGATGATGGGGCAGTTCATGTTAAGAGAGAGGTTGAAGAGATTATCACACCAATGAAGGTTGTATATCAGGCTTTGCTAAAGGCCCAAATGATTACTCCTTTGAAGTGTGAAGGTCATGAGATCCAGTGTTGCACTGAATTCCGAGGAAAGTTGCAAGCTATGATGGATGCCGGTCTAATTGAATTTTATGTGGAGAGAAACGAAAATACCGACATCTGTATGGTGAATAATGGAAATGAAGATTCTTCCTATTATAAGCCAAGCTTGAAACTATCTGTGATTCAAAAGCCTAGCCTCGCCATTCCCATAACCTCACCAAAACCAAGCCTGTCAATTCCGATGACCCCTAGGCCGACATTGAATATCCCTGTATTGAAACCAAGCTTGAATTTGAATGTGGCAACACCGTTCCCCTATTGGAGTGATAAAGAGGTACCTTGGAGGTATGAGAGTTCAGTGCAACAGATGAATACCAATGTTTAGGAATCTGAATCAGTGAGTATTTCTGGAGTAGGAGGCATGACTAAGAGTGGGAGATGCTATGCCCCAAATCCAACTGCCACTCTACAAAAAGAAGAAGAGAAGGGCATGGAGAAAAATGATGAAGTTGTTACACCATCTGTTGGAGAGCCGGAGAAAGAAATTGAAAAAGAAGTAACCAAGACGGTGGATAAAAATGACGCTCGTGAATTCTTGAAATTCATCAAACAAAGTGAGTATAGCGTCATAGAACAATTGAATCGCTTGCCAGCCAAGATCTCTCTGCTAGCTCTACTTTTGAACTCTGAGGCCCATTGTAATGCTCTCCTCCGAATCCTGAACCAATCTTATGTGTCCAAAAATATTACCGTGGCCAATTTGGAACATATTGCCGGAGGTATCATAGTGACTGATTACATCTATTTCACTGATGAAGAGGTCCCTTCCAGAGGAAGAGGCAATTACAAGGCATTGCACATCACTGTTCGGTGCAAGGATCATATGGTGGCCAAAGTGTTGATTGATAACGGATCCGCTTTGAACGTGATGCCAATTCATACACTGATGAAATTGCCTATAGACCAATCTTTAATGAAAGCCAGTCAGTTAGTGGTTAGAGCATTTGATGGCACACGGAGAGAAGTTGGGGAAATGACTATTCCGATAATTGTAGGATCGATTGAGTTTGAGATCCTTTTCCAGATTATGGATATTTCGCCAACCTATAGCTGTCTCCTGGGTCGCCCTTGGATCCATATGGCTGGTGCTGTTACTTCTTCCCTTCATCAGAAAGTCAAGTTCCGAGTTGATAACAAAATAATTTCTGTGTCCGGAGAAGAGGACATCATGGTAATGCAACCTCCAAACACTCCTTACATTGAAGCTGCAGAAGAGGCAGTGGATTGCTCTTTCCGGTCATTTGAAGTAGCCGAGGTAACATGGGTAAGAGAAGGATCCAAGCTACCTAGCCCACATTTTTCTGGCTGCTTGAATATGCAAGTCAACATGACTGTTGGAAGAGGCTGTCAAGCCGGAAAAGGGCTCAGAAAGTATGGCCAAGGAATCCGTAAGCCTATTGTTCTACCAAAAGTGGAGCCCACTTTTGGACTTGGATATAAGCCTTCTTGGAGAGAAAAGTTCGAAGCAATGGAGGAGAAGAAGCACAAGCGTGTGGCTGCATTGGGAAGAGGGGAACTTGAACTCAATAAACTGAAGATTCCACCGTTGAAAGATAGTTTTGTTTTTGCTGGAATGATGAACCCAAAAAGATCAGTTGTTGAGCTTGAACAGTTATTAAAGGGATTGTCTATCAGCATGCTAGAGCACGGGGAATCAAGCAGTGGAACATTGGTTCAACGATTGGCACCGGGGACTGATTTGAATAATTGGGAGTCTTTCGAGATGCCAGTGAATTTGTCAGATCTGAACATGTAATTAATTAAGCTTTGAGAACTCATTTTATCCTACACTTCTACCCAAGAGTGTGGACGGTTGACTTTCGTATGTTATGGGTTTTATTTTCATGTTTGCTCCATCATTCATGATATTAATATTCACACTATTAGACTCTGCACCATGTATATATTTCATAATTATACCATTGCGTTTTCCTCTATATGTTTATCCTTGTTCTTCATTTTCTTCTTTTATTCATGGATCGAGTGCATATATGTATATATACCCCTTTATTGTCTTTTGACCCTAGGACTTCAAACGATGAATGTAAAGACAACAAAGATGGTCTTTTTGAGCCCGACTTTGATTGGTTCATTAATGCAGATGACCTCAACAACGATGATGATAACGATTGCTCTCTTTCCCCTGATCTTATGAGACTGATTGAAAAGGAAGACAAACAGATCTTGCCCCACAAAGAGGCCACTGAATTGATCAATTTGAGTGATGATGAGGAAAAGAGAGAAGTTAAAATTGGCACTTCCCTAACACCCGAACAAAAAGAGGAACTAGTGGCATTACTCAAGGAATATGCTGATGTCTTTGCTTGGTCCTACCAGGATATGCCAGGTCTGGATACTGAGATTGTGGTGCATAGAATGCCAATCAAGCCCGGATTCAAGCCAGTACAGCAAAAGTTGAGGAGAATGAGGCCTACCATGTTATTAAAGATCAAAGAAGAAGTGAAGAAGTAACTGGACGCAGGATTTTTGGAAGTAGCTACTTATCCTGAGTGGGTCACAAATATAGTACCAGTCCCGAAGAAAAATGGCAAAGTTCGAATGTGTGTGGATTACCGAGATGTCAACAAAGCTAGTCCGAAAGACAATTTCCCACTGCCCCAATATTAACACTTTAGTCGACAACACAGCTAAACATGCAACATTTTCTTTTATGGATGGGTTTTCGGGGTACAACTAGATTAAAATGGCTTTAGAAGATAAGGAGAAGACTGCTTTCACCACCATGTGGGGCACGTTCCAATACAACGTGATGTCCTTTGGTCTCAAGAATGCCGGGGCAACTTATCAGAGAGCTATGGTGACCCTTTTTCATGATATGATGCATAAAGAGATCGAGGTGTATGTGGATGATATGATTGCCAAAGGTAGGAATCCAGAAGAGCATATGACTAGTCTGAGGAAGTTGTTTGAGAGGCTGCGCAAGTATCGGTTGAGATTGAATCTGGCCAAATGTTCTTTCGACGTTACTTCAGGGAAGTTATTGGGCTTTATTGTTAGTCAAAGGGGGATCGAGGTAGATCCAGATAAAATCAAAGCCATTCCGGATTTGCCACCTCCGAGAACTCAAAAGGAAGTAAGAGGTTTCTTTGGGCGATTGAACTATATCTCCCGTTTCATTTCCCAGTTGACTGCAAAATGTGACCCAATTTTCAAGCTTTTGAAGAATAACAATACGGGAGAATGGAATCAAGATTGTCAGAAAGCCTTTGATAAGGTCAATGAGTATTTGTCGAACCCACCAGTGCTAGTACCTCCTGTGCCTAATCGACCTCTAATCTTGTATCTGACAGTGTTGGAACACTCCATGGGCTGTGTTTTGGGGCAACATGAAAAAACCGGTAGGAAAGAACAAGCAATCTACTATGTTAGCAAGAAGTTCACAGAGTATGAGGCTAAGTATTCTCAGATAGAAAAGATGTGTTGTGCATTGGCATGGGCGGCTCAGAGATTAAGACAGTATATGTTGTATAATACCACATGGTTGATAGCAAGGCTAGATCCGATCAGATTCCTCTTTGAGAAACCTTCATTGTCAGGACAATTGGCTCGATGGCAAATACTACTGTCAGAATATGATATAGTTTATGTCTCCCAGAAAGCTATCAAAGGAAGTGCTATTGCCAAATTTCTAGCTGATAGAGCAGTTGATGACTATAAACACATGAAGTTTGAGTTTCCTGATGAGGATTTGATGTCGATATTCAATACTGAGCTAGAGCAATGAGAGAAATGGAGAATGGATTTTGATGGGGCATCAAATGCACTGGGGCATGGAGTAGGAGCTGTCCTAATATCTCCAAATGGTGATCAATACCCGGCAACAGCAAGACTTGACTTCGACTGCACAAATAATATGGCAGAATATGAAGCTTGCATTCTAGGGATCCAGATGGCAATGGAGAGAAAAATTGAGGCTTTGGAAGTGTATGGCGATTCTGCTTTGTTGATATATCAACTGAAAGGTGAATGGGAAACATGAGACTTGAAGTTGGTCCATTATCATAAGTACATCATGGAGTTGATTGAACAATTTGAAGAAATCAACTTTCATTATCTCCCAAGAGAAGACGATCAGTTGGCCGATGCATTGGCAACTTTAGCCTCGATGTTCAAAGTCGATAAAGGACCTGAAATCAAAGCAATCAAGTTGGACATGAAGACTCATCCAGCACATTGCATGAGTGTTGAAGAGGAGGATGATGGCAAACCTTGGTTCTATGACATTGCCCAATACCTCAGATTTCAAAAATATCCAGATCGTGCTGTTGAGAATGACAAGAAAGTTATCCGAAAGATGTCAACAAACTTCTTCTTAGATGGTGAAGTCCTTTACAAAAGAAGTAGGGATCAAGTAATGTTGAGATGTGTAGAGTCAAAGGAAGCAAAGAAGATTCTAGAAGAAGTTCACGGCGGAGTCTGTGGAACTCATTCCAGTGGACATAGAATGGCTAAACAGATTATGAGGTTGGGATATTACTAGTTGACTATGGAGACCGATTGTATTAATCATGCCAGAAAATGCCATAAATGTCAGATCTATGCTGATCAAATTCATATACCTCCTAATCCATTGCATGTCATCTCGTCCCCTTGGCCTTTCTCAATGTGGGGCATAGATGTAATCGGGGCAATCTCACCGAAGGCCTCTAATGGGCATCAGTTCATCCTAGTGGCCATTGATTACTTCACCAAATGGGTTGAAGCCGCTTCATATGCCAATGTAACTCAGTCAGTGGTCACCAAGTTCGTGAAGAAAGAGATCGTTTGTCGGTACGGGCTACTAGAAAAAATCATCACTGACAATGCTAAGAATTTGAACAACAAGATGATCGATGCAGTATGCTCCCAATTCAATATCAAACACAGCAATTCAACTCCTTACCGGCCAAAAATGAATGGAGCGGTCGAAGTAGCAAACAAAAACATTAAGAAGATTGTCCAGAAAATGACAGTGACGTACAAAGATTGGCATGGGAAGCTTCCTTTCGCTTTACATGCTTATCGCACTACTGTAAGAACATCAACTGGGGCAATTCCATATTCTCTTGTTTATGGAATGGAAGCTGTGGTACCAGTTGAGGTAGAAATCCCATCTTTGAGAATATACAGAGAGTTGAAGCTCGAAGAGTCAGATTGGGTGCAAGAGAGATTTGACCAATTGAACTTAATTGAAGAGAAGCGGCTCAAAGCACTTTGCCATGGTCAATTGTATCAGAAGAGAATGATGCGTGCATATGATAAGAAGGTGCGTCCGCACAAGTTTACAGAAGGAGAATTGGTGCTGAAAAAGATTTTACCTACTCAACATGATCCCCGAGGAAAGTGGACTCCAAATTGGGATGGTCCTTATGTGGTGAAGAAAGCATTCTCGGGTGGTGCCCTGATCTTGCAAGAAATGGACGGGGATGAATTGCCACATCCAATCAATGCCGATGCTGTGAAGAAATACTACACTTGAAGAATTAAAAAAATGATGATGAATGAAAAATGACAAGAAAAAAAATGAATGAAAATGATGAAAAAATAAAAAAAAATGATGAATAAAAAATGAATGAAAAAATGAAAAGAGCGTCTCAAGTTAAAAACCTGAAAAGGCGGCTTGAGCCCTAAAAAGAGAAGAAAATGAGGGATCTAAGGCAAAAACCCGAAAGGGCGGTTCAGATCCAACTAGTTTGGTTCCTAAGCTGAAAACCTGAAAAGGCGATTTAGGAAGTTTGAGAAAGCTCGGCAAAATGGGTACCTAACTTGCATAAGAGATCTTGTTTGGCCATGGGGATTCGAGTAATCAGAAATCGTCAGACTTTGTCAAACGTCACTCTAGCAATGATGGGTCAATCAAAGGCAGGACGCAAGATGACTAGCTTTTGTTATTTCTGCATTCATCGTATTAAGGTCATGTGCCTTTCTTCTTCTTTTCGCTACAAATTTGTTTGTTATAGACTCTTTGTTACAAACTTGTGATGAGCTTGTTATAAGTTTATCTTTAATATATATAGACATGTCTGGCATACTTTAAAGATCCATGTGTTTTCTTTAAATATAAATTGCATAATTTTTCTTTATCATGGAAGGATAAGCAAACAGGTAAGTAAATGCCATGACATTGGATGTCACTTTCAACACGAAAAAAGGGAAAGAAATGTAGGATTAAAATGAGTTCAATAGCTTATGGTTGATGCCAGAAATGTGATGACACATGAACAAAAATCATCTTGAACTAGGATGTTCAAGTAAGAGTGATTTGAAGAGAAGGTCTCGGGCATGTTGATGCCAGAAAAGGTGTGATGAAAGGATGTTCTCCAATTTCGAGCTCAAAGAGTATAAGTTGGGCCAAAACAGAAGGCTATTTGGAAAACTTTGAGGCAAAGTAACAAAGCATTATCATTTAAGCATGAGCATGCAAAATGCATCATTCTAGCATCATTTTTCATGAACATCCATTATGCATCATGGTTCAAAGATTACAGGTTAAACCCAGTTCAAGATTGTGAGGTTAGTCTTGTACAAGAAGTTCCTCAAGTAACTCTCCAAAACTCCTTTAAGGTCTTTCCATGCTTAAGGTAATTGTCCGTGATTCAGTTCAGTCTAGCATAAATTATTTCTACAATTTCTTCAAAATTCAAAATCATTTTGTTTAAGATGATTTTCTAAAATTGTTCTTGTTTACAGCAATTTCTTCAAAATTTAAAATCATTTTGTTTAAGATGATTTTCTAAAAATTGTTTCTGTTTAGAACAATTTCTTCAAAATTTAAAATCATTTTGTTTAAGATGATTTTCTTAAAATTGTTTATGTTTAGAACAATTTTTTCAAAATTTAAAATCATTTTGTTTAAGATGATTTTCTAAAAATGGTTTTTGTTTAGAACAATTTTTTCAAAATCTAAAATCATTTTGTTTAAGATGATTTTCTAAAAATTGTTTCTGTTTAGAACAATTTCTTCAAAATTTAAAATCATTTTGTTTAAGATGATTTTCTAAAATTGTTTCTGTTTAGAACAATTTCTTCAAAATTTAAAATCATTTTGTTTAAGATGATTTTCTAAAATTGTTTCTGTTTAGAGCAATTTCTTCAAAATCTAAAAAATCATTTTGTTTAAGGTTGTTTTCTAAAATTGTTTCTGTTTAGAGCAATTTCTTCAAAATCTAAAAAATCATTTTGTTTAAGGTGGTTTTCTAGCACAATTTCTTCAAATTCAAAATCACTTCTGTTTAGGATAGTTTTCTCAAAATTAGCACAATTTCTTCAGTTCAAAATTATTTCTGTTTAGAGTGGTTTTCTCAAAATTGTTTCTGTTTAGTACAATTTGTTCAAAATTTAAAATCATTTTGTTTAAAGATGATTTTCTAAAATTGTTTCTATTTAGAGCAATTTCTTCAAAATTTAAAATCATTTCTGTTTAGGATGGTTTTCTAAAATATTTTCTAGTCAGGGCAATTTATTCAAAGTTTAAAATCATTACTATTTAGGGTGGTTTTCTTAAAATAGTTTTTGTTTATGGCAATTTATTCAAAATTTGAAATCATATCTGCTTAGAATGATCTTTCGAAATTGGTTCTATTTAGAACAATTTCTTTGACTTCGAAATCAATTTTATTAAGAGTGATCTTCGCTTAGTACACATTTGAATAAAGAGTGTCTACATCTTTGCTTATTTCTTAGTCATCTAGAAGCTTACACTTCTACATCATTAAGAAATAATCAAAGAGGGGTAACTGTAGACACTCATTTTTAATCTTAGTCAATTAATTAATTGATTAATTGGTTTGTCATTTTCAAATATTTATTTCATTTATGTTTTTAACGTCAGTTTATTTAGTTTATTTATCTTACCAGTTATTATCATTATTATTACTTTACTTTATTTTAATTTCGTATTGTTATATTGCAGGTAATTTTGAACTAAGGCCGGAGAGTCAAGAGAGCCAACTCGACTCCCATGCAAAGCCAAGCAAGCCAAAGGCTAACCGAGTCAACTCGTTTGTAATGCAAAATATATATATATATATGTGTGTGTATATTCATATGTATATGTATATTTATAAATATATTTATTTATGTATATATATTTATATTTATATTTATACACATATGTATAGATGTGTACATATATATATATTTATATATATATATATATATTTATATATATATACATGCCAAAAAATGAAACAAAAAGACCCACCTCTGCAAGTATACCCAGCAACAGCACACGTGCCAAGTGGAGCCGCTTTTGTTGTTGCTGTTAATTGAATTGTTCGCAAGGGACCCGAACATCCTCATCGAGTTGGCTGTCTTCTTGCAAGTTCCACCTTGAGTTCAAACAACCTTCAAAGCAATCGACCAACTTGGGAACAATCAGCCAGCTTGAAGCAATCGACCAGCTTGAAGCAATCGGTCAACTTGGG
Organism: Microcos paniculata; assembly: GCA_030664755.1. Taxonomy (NCBI): domain Eukaryota; kingdom Viridiplantae; phylum Streptophyta; class Magnoliopsida; order Malvales; family Malvaceae; genus Microcos; species Microcos paniculata. The sequence goes on along the minus strand of CP131457.1, from coordinate 29,799,156 downwards.
ACAATCGGCCAGCTTGAAGCAATCGACCAACTTGAAACAATCGGCCAACTTGAAGCAATCGGTCAACTTGGGACAATCGGTCAACTTGAAGCAATCGGTCAACTTGGGACAATCGGTCAACTTGGGACAATCGGCCAGCTTGAAGCAATCGGCCTACTTGGGACAATCGGCCAGCTTGAAGCAATCGGCCAACTTGGAGCCATCGGCGAACTTGAGTAATCGGCTAGCAGGGAGCAATCGGCCAACTTTGAGTCATCGGCCAACTCCATGGCTCATGCAAAAAAGAAGCAGAGCAACTATCCTGGGTTCCGATGTTGAAGCACTGGTTTCTGTCAAGAGCTACACAGAAGATAGAGGTGTCGAGACCTGGCTTTACAAAGTTATTTAGAAGTTTGTTGAGAACGTGAGGAAGCTTCAAATCGAGGAACTACGACGGTAGTTGAGGTTTTTTATAAGCCTGTAAAGCAAAAGTATAATACATTTGTTCGCTGCTATGGGCAGATTTTTAGGCCTCGAAGTCTATAGGCATGGTTTTGCTGCAAGGAGGTGCCACCGTTCTACCTACACCGATTATATCATCTCATTAAGTGTGTCGCAAGGCACCTGATGGCTTTGTTAGGAAGAAGCTGCTGCCCCTGAGGCCGAATGGAAGAAGATCGTCACTTGTCCTTTGCTCTTCAGCCAACCCATAACGCCAGCTGCATCTCTCGGATGCTCTCAATGCAACCCATAACGCCAGCTGCACCTCTCAGAGGCTGTCAATGCAACCCATAACGCCAACTTGCACCATTTTGCTTTTCCACATGCTATTATGCCCTTCCACCATTATTGCCTGCCAACCCATCTTCAATCATGGCTCATCAGCTTTCACAATAAAAAAAATCATCAGTTGAATTCCATTCGGTGTCTTAAAAACCGAAGAGCGCTCGAATGCAAGGAGGGGGGGGATCGGCTTCTAAAAAGGGGGCTTCTTTTTTTTTTCTTTTTTTTTTGGCTTTCTAAAAAGGGGAGAAGTAACTCTTTTTTTTTTCTTCTTGGAAGTTAAAAAAAAAAAAAAGAAAAGGCAGTTTGATCTTCAAATTGGAGCCATTCTTTTCTCCCAAAAAGACAGTTATCTTCTCATTTATAGTAACTTGTATCTATCTCTCTTATTTTCATCAGCCTACAACTTGAGTTAAGCTTTGGTAATTTTATGTTTAAATTTTTACTATTTCAGTTTTCATGTAAATTTCTGTTTAGTCTTCCAACTTTATTTATGTTCATGTAATCTTCTCTCCAAGTTGCCATTTTTATTAATCTTTACATGGTTACTTATCCAAGTTTTCATTTTTATGGATTATTTCTGCAATCTTTTCATTCAAGTTCTCATTTTTGTCAAGTTCTATGTAAATATTTATCTAAGTTCTTATTTTTATTAATTCATGATACCATTTTCTGTCTAAGTTATTACTTTGGTGATCTTTGTATAAATATATGCTCAAGTTTTCATTTTTATCATCCTTATATGCAATTCTCTGTCCAAGTTACCATTTTTGTTAGTCCTTGTGTAAATATATGTCCAAGTCTTCATTTTTATTAATCTTTGTGTAAATATCGGCCTAAGTTTTCATTTTTAATAATCTTTATGTGATAGATCTTGCTTTGCCATGTAGACCTTATGTGAATATCTTGCAAATATCCAATCTTTGGTAAAATTAAAAGAAGTCCTCATACTCCTTGGGCTGTTACGTAGAATATATAGTATCATAAGACCCCATGTTAAAAACTTTAGTAAAAATTCCAACTTGAATGCTTGTTTGGATTCGTCTGTCTGTCAGCCGGTAGATGTCTTTGGCTAATGTGCATATTTTAGTCTTTGACTAATGTACATATTTCAATAGATGCCATGAAAACTTCATATTCTGCTTGATATTCGTGCTTATTTATGTTACTGATGTCTGCTTGAGATTCCTTTTTATCCTTACATTCAAATTCCACATCCACGCTTTTTCCATTTATTTGTACACCTATAGTTATCATATGCGGCTGCTCGCTCAAATTTTCATCCAAGAATGAGCCCATCATCTTTTTAGATTTGCTAATGTTTATATGATTCCTTAAATGCTATATATATATATATATATTCTTAGACGTTCCCCTTTATCTCGGCATGTCAAGTATCCAGGATATATATTATGTTCATAAGTTTATTAATATAGGTTCTATGCTTGGTTCATACTTTAAGTTTATTCTAAATGTCCATATTAAAACCATGACCACTAATTTGCACTAGTGATGAATTCGGCATTCTTATATGTTTACCAATTATTACTTTACATGATTGATAGATAATCTTTATATATATCTAACACCTGTACCTTGATGCTTGTACATACACTCATTTCGTTTCTTGCAAAAATTTGCACTGTATTTACAATTTTATGCCCCTTATTAATGTTCCATTCAAATGTCATTAATCTAATATCTTATAAGTTACCTATTTAATTTGTCTCAGTATGAATATTTTCCATGAAGCCTTTGGTGACATTAGTATTTATATACACATATATATGTGTACATATATATATATATATATATTTTTTTTTCTTCCCGATTACACACACGCGCTTGAAAATGTAATGCACTATTTCATTGTCGAGAGTTGTATATTTGTGGCACTTATGAATATATGTATACTAACCTTCTTTTATTTTATCACTTCATGCATCTAATTAAGTTTAGAGCATCGATTTTCAAAAAATTCATATGCATGGGGAATTGGAGGGTGCCTCGGGAGTCCGAGGTTTCCGAAGGTTTTCTCCGATGAGAAGTTTTTTCGGTGTCTAATCTGGAGTCCGATCGGGCCTAGAGAAATTTCTCATCCCTTCAAAATTAAAAAATACATTTTTCTCATTTAATTTTCATAAAAAGCATATATCATGTTTATGATTTCCTTAATTTCTTAAAATTAGCAAGTGAACTAAATTTTTTATTACCTTCTTTTACAAAAGGAATGTTTATTCCAAAACCTTTTATCCATTTTTACTTTTATGTTTTATTTTGATTTTATTTTAAGAAAATCTCTTGTTTAAGAGGCTCAATTAAATTAAAAGGAATGTTCATTCCGACATTAATTTCAAAACATATTTTAGAAGTCTTTTTTAGAGATCTTAATTACCCAATTATAGTTAGGGTCTCTCAAATTAATCCAAATTTTGTTAAAAAAAACCACTTTCAAAATTTCTTTTCTTATTTTTATTTATTCTTTTTCAATGGAAGGGATTATTTATTTTCTTTTTCCTTTTCTTTAGTTTTTTCCAAAAAATACCTTTTTGGGAGGATTTTAGTATGTTTAATTAATTAAGACCTTTCAAGTAAACTTCATTTTTATTAAAAGGCATTTTTAGCTTCAATAAAAAGAATTTTTATTCTTTAAATTTTTAAAATTTTTTCAAATTTAGCTTTATTCGATAAAAAAGACATTCATTTTTTTAAAAAAAGGGGGTTTTGTTTTTTTAAAGGTCTTAATTTATTAATCTACTAAGGTTTTCCTATTAAACTAAATTTTTGTCAAATTATTCCCTTCAGCAAATTAAAAGGAATATTTATTCCGACATTGTTTTAAAATTAAATCTTTCTAAGAGATTTTAATTTAAGTAATTATAATTAAAGTCTCTTAATGTAAATTTCAAAGCGTGAATTTGAGGATGTTTATCCCAACCTTTTTGCAAAATGTTTTCTAGAAGGTTTCAATTAATATTCTCATAATTGACACTTTCTAAAAATTAAAATTAAATCTTTTTTTTTCATAAAAGGATATTTATCCTCGTTTTTAAATTTATTTTCGATTTTAGAAGAATAATTATTCCTATTTAGAAATTGAATCTCCATCCTAAGTAGGAAATTTCTTCAAATTCAAAATTGGGCTATGGATTTTCACATTAAAAGGAATGTTCATTCCGACATTAAATCTTTAAATTTTGAATTTAACTTTTCTAATGGGATATTTATCCCATATTAAAAGGAATATTTATTCTGACATTTAAAATTATGTTTTTTCTTAAAATGATTTTAAACACATTTTATTATCATTTTCCAAGTAAAATATTTCAAGACTTTTGTGATACCGATTTCCGGGCGTATTGGGGGTGCTAATCCTTCCCCAAGCGTAACCGACTCCCAAACCTAAAATCTTTTTCGTAGACCAGTTTCTTTCCTTAACTTGATGTAATTTTTCTAGATTTACATTGGGTTAAACTAATAGGTGACTAACCACACCTATTAAAAATAAAAGGTTAGTGGTGACTCCATTTGTTTTTGGACTGTTTAGTCCCGAATATTTCTCACGCCATATCATTTATCGTCGGAGCAATAAAACGTCTCGACAGTTATCAATCTAGGCTGTGATTGTGAAATGTGACTGAAGCTAAAAACTAAGCAAATACATCTACGCAATACATAGTATGATAACGTTTTGATATGAAACTTTGACTAAAGTTAGGAAAATTTTGAAAAGAGGTAGTCCACTAGAAACATTAATTAATTAGAATTATGTAAATTAATTATTAGGAAGGAAATTAAATAGATGGCCAAAAAAAGAAGAAGAAATTAAATAACATTTTATAAAATTTGTATTAGGAAATTATATTTACCTTTTATAACCTTACTAGGATTTTTGTGCCCGCACGTTGCACGGTTTATTTTTAAAATATAAATTTTGAGCTTTTGAAAATACGATGTTGTTTGGATAATGATTTTGATGCTATTTCGTTCATCACCAGCTTATGTTTTGTAAGTCTTCCAGGTTGAGGTAAGTGGGATTGCTTTCCCAATAGATTATAAGTTAATTTAGTTCGAGGATCTTTGATGAAGACAAAGTTATAAATATTTATACTTTATTAAAACGAAATTCTCATCAATTTGAGCATGCCAGATTTATCTTTTGATGATATCTCAGCTGATATAAACTTGTCAATATCTTCGACTGACAGAGTTTTACACTTTTTTTCCAACCACAAAAGTATATGAGCTAGTGGTTTCTCCTTTTTTTTTTAACTCTATTGTATAAAAAACTATATCAAGAGAAAAAACCAAATAAAAATTATATTTACATATGAACACGTATCATTTCTTAAAGGAAATTATAAAAGTAAATATAATATTACATAACAAACATACCTCCAAAAACTTTTCCAAAATATATCTCTTTGACCAGCACATTCATCATTTGATTTAATTTTAATTTGAAGACCCTTGAAACAATATCTGGAGTCTTTAGGATGTTGTTTTCCTATACTGTTTAACATAAAAACTATCTCCAGCCATTTAGAATTAGCTGTGAACATTACAAAACGATCCAGGTTACCCAAATGTCTACAAACTACCATTGCATCTTGATAATTATGTATCATGTATCTACGGCCTCCGGTGAAGGTTGACGGTAAAACAATTCTTTTTTCAATGGAGTTGGCTATGGTGTCACCTCTAAGAACAGGATTGGTAACATTTCGATAAATATCGGATCTAAGTTGTGTTTAATGATTTCGAACCCATCTTAGCCTTTCTTCTTCAATTGTTGTACATGCATCCACAATGAACTGTTGGAATAATCTTCCTTCGAAGAGAAGAGTCTGACAATCAAGTCTTCTAAATTATATTAAATAGGCATATAACTCCGTCATTGTCATAAAAATCTTTTTGGTTTTTTTCTTTCCCTCATTTTGATGGTATGGAATTTCAGTGTGATATCTATCTTTTCCAAATGAGAACAAAATTGGATACTGAAGGGCCATAAATAGGGAATGAAGCTCATTAATTCTTTGTAACCCATTAGGTTTATGATGTATAATAGCGTCTCTTCCTTTATCTCCATGGCCCAAGCCTCTAACCACAGGAGTTGCTATTTCTGAAGAGGATGGAGCATCATAAGATCTCATTCCATGGTGTCTAGCTCTGATCAATCGAATACTAAAACTTAAATGATTTGATTCCGTAACTCGATCCCTAGCCATACAAAAAACTTGAGCCATATGATTGTTAGAATTAAACATGTTAACTAATGATTCAACAATGTAAGAATCCAAGTTGTCAGAGCATTTTCCACCCTTCAAGACACATATTCTATTGTCAATTCATTCTTGGTATCATAAACATATAGTTGAGAGTATTTTGGCATCTAATCAGTCAAATGCAAGAGAGATCCCAATCAATGATAATTTTGCCCATTTATCCCAAAAACATATGGGCCAAGTTTCTTGTTCACTATACTTGCTCCCATAGACATAAATGCAAAAATACTATTTTAGCCCCTGATATTTTCCCTGAATTTTCTTGATCGACGACCTCCGTTCGAATTTAATAAACTTTTCAAAGGCTCAAGTGCTTTCTTCTTGGGTGGCAACTTTATTTTTCCTTCTTAACAACAAATTGAATATTTAGGATTTTTTTATTTATTACCCAAATTTGATCTCTCTTTATACTAAACTACTGCCATGCAATAAGGATACTCAAAAGTCGGTATACCAAGATCATAGTATCCCGATGAGTTTTCTGTTTATCAATAAAAAATAAAATAAAATCATTATCTAATAAAAAAGGTCAAACAAATTAACAAACTTATAATTTCATATATGTTTCCTTTAAAAAAAAGAAATTCATGTATATTACCGCATTCCAAATCTTCTGTATCGAAAAAATCATCCAAACTATCTTCCATAATACTCGAAGCAATTGATGCTTGGGATGAGGATGACAAATCATTAATATCTGGAATAATGACAAAATTAAGTTTCATATACGCATAACCATAGATGACAGTGGTGAATAGGAATGATAAATTAAACAAAAAAATTTTCAACGGCATCATTGTTCAAAGATTTCTAACCTGAATTAATTATTTCCATAGTCGTGACATTATGGCTGTCTGAAATTTGATTTCCAAAAATCGATTAATAACTTGCTATTATAAAAATTAATTTACAAATTGAAATATGCCGAGTTTTGAAAATGTTAAATGTTAAATTAAAATAAACCAACCATTTAGCACATAAGTAGTTCGACATGTTATTTTTCCATCTGAAGAAGTAAATGTTCTTGCATATACATTGATCTCATTCACATGAACTAAATCATCACCAAGAAAATTGGCTTTTCCTTTTCGTATAAAATAACCAATTGTTATGGAAGATTTTAAAAATTAATAAAAAACACTATCACATAAAATAGAAGAAATAAATCTTGTTGCATTAACTTTTTGTCATTTTATTAGAACAATTTTCCCCCCACGGTAACTAAATCAACAAAGGTTACTTTCCTTTTTCCTTTTAAATCACAAAGAACAAATTTTTATGAGATTTTTGAGAATTAGAAGAACTTTCACATATAGGGTAATAAAAATCTTATTGTACATACTTTTTCTCATTTTATTAGCACAATTTTCACTGAAAGTAACTAAATCATCTACAAAGGATTACCTTTCTTTTTTCCTACTAAATCAAAAATTGTGATGAGAATTTTAGTTCATAAACCTTTCACATTTCTCAAAGGACTCCCATTTTCCCGGCTTCTTATATACAGAAAAAGAAAGTTTTACATGAGAAAGAAGTAAAAAACTTATTACATATATCTTTTGTAATTTCGTGAGCAATGCAATCCTATTCACTTGCTTTTTGTATTTTAATTGATGCAAAACTTTAAAAAATCTAATGATCAAGAAGATCTAGAAACTAAAAATCATAGAGGTGTCTTTTTTGTTATCTATATTTATTTTTTATAAAATTACAAAATTAGCTTAAACATTCTTAGGTAAACGAAAAGGTCTTTTAATATTATGTTTGATGTTTGATTATAAGGAATATGAAAAAGCAAATATTTAGATTTGTTTAATGTAATACTCGTACCAAATACCTGTTTCTTTTCGCCAATTAGAGCGTGCATTAGTTAGTAAAAGAATGTGATAAAGCCTCACTTAAGTTATGAAAAGAACATGGATGGGATTAAGTGATTAGTTAAGAATTAGTATTAAGGTTAGAAATTTAGACTGAAATTATTAACAAATGATAGGAAATTTGAAAATTCCGCTGCCAATGGTTTAGAAGCAAACAGTCCGAAGAATAGAATTCTACACTAAAAATTTTATTGCACTAGCTTAGGACTTAGGTGGAATTTTAGTAATTCTTGGAGGGTAAAATTGACACACCCGGACCTAGCACGACTTTTCGTACGACCAGAATAGTGTAAGATGGCGTATCAATTAAACAATATGTCGGTCCGGATGTGTCTAATTAAGAAGAGAAGTTAAAATTAGGATAAGACGGAGTTTGAAGATAAAGTAATTAACCGTGCATGGAAATTAGTAAATGCCAAAAAGACCTCCAAATAAGTCCCTAGAAATTTATTATGGGCCCCATTGGCACAAGAAATCAAAGGATTTAGCCAACGGGTAAAAATGGAAGAAAGTTGAAAAAGGGGAAAAAGTTTGACCCGGGGCCCGAGTGGACCCGGCGTCGGACTCCCCTATAAATAGGGAGGGGCCGAACCTTTTCTTTCATTTTTTTCTTTCTTTTCTTTTCTTTTTCTTTCTTTTTCTTCTTTTCTCTCTGGAGCCGACCGGAGGTATTTTGGACAATTGACAAAATGGGACATGCTTGGCTATCAGATCAAGGTGAGTTTCCAGTATGTTATTCTTCTCACCTCGATCTACGTTATGTTAAGTTTGCACGCACATTCATGCATCGGTTTAGCCTAGATCCAAGTTTTCAGCTTTTAACCAGATTAAAGTTTTAAACTCAAATAAGTGGATTTCGGGCCGGTGGAATAAGGTGAGTTTTTAGTGTGTTATAGTATTCACCTTATTCTACGTCCCATTCCGTTTTTACGCATTTTTGTGCACCGGGTGTGAGTAAATCGGAGATTTAGTCAATTTGGGCTAAATCTCAGTCTACGGGAAAATTGGACCAGTGTTTCTCGTTTCTGCCTCGGCATATCCGTTGTGGATGCCATGAGGATCGCCTCTCTAAGTTTGTACGTCGAAGGGAGGAGAAACGAGTGCGAAAACCGAGGAAGAGACCGGCCGAAGAACTGGCCGATCGAGTCCCTGTTTAGATATTTTCAATATATTATTATTATGTTAAAAGATATTTATATATTATATTAATATATTTTAGATATTTATATATAATATTATTATATCTTAGATATTTATATATTATATCATTATAATGTATAAATATCTCATAGGTGGGCTTTTTGAGCCCGATTTCGAGTAGAATTTGGCCCAACCCGTGTGGGGCCCAACCTAGTCCGGGTGTGGGGCCCACTGGCCCCCGGGGGCATTTTGGTAATTTTTCACCGAGAGTCCGATTTTAGCCCCGAAACCTCCCGGACACTTTTCTAAGTGTCGGGCCTGGCCCGAGTGGCCCATGGACCCCAGGGGTATTTTCATAATTTTTCACCAAGTGTCCAATTTTTACCCTGGAACCTCCTGGACACTTTTCCAAGCCCCGAATCACATTCAAGCCCAGTCATAGGTCATGTTAGAGTCTCATAGGTGCATTCATAAATGTAATTATGAATGCTAACGTATTTCCGTGTGCTAGGGCTTCGGATAATCGAATGCGGCGATGCACCGAAGGTTAAAGCTACATGAAGCGCTTGGGAGTATACGAATCTCCCAATACTATGAGTGGCTTAGTTTTCAGTGCTTAGCCACTAGGGCAAAATGTTTTAAAAACATAAATTGTTTTTTAAAAAAAAGGTTTACAACTGTTTTGGGATAAGGGTAATCCACGACACACACTTTTTATTTTGTGATACGCCCACTTATGGGGGTGGGATGATTTTAAAAATATAAAGTTTGTGTGTGTTTACATGTTTTAATATTTATATAAGAAATATTATTATTATTATTAATATGATATTTGGGGTACGATGCCCCTGGAAGAGGAGTGATTGAGTGGGATTCCTCGGGGCTCCAATTTGCGGGAGCGTGGACCGAGTTTGAGAGTATGCATGTTACTCAGCCGTGGACCGCCTATCGAGGGGCACGGTGGGTCGAGCCTGGTTGGGAGAGGCGCGTAGGGAAACTCGCCAGAGCTTCAGTTCACTGTGTTCCACCACAGTGAGGCACCACCGAGGGAACGGGCTACTGTATGAGATAAAGAGAAAATGATTATAAAGAGAGAAGAGATAGCCCTCGGTGCAGTAAGGCATACGACCGGCCAGTCGTGCCTTCAGTGTATTAGGTGCCAGCCCACGATTATATAATTATTTTATTTTAAAGGTTTTAAAATCTATACTTCTTGGGAGAATTTCAAAGGAGATTTTGAAAACAAAAATTTATTATATTCACTCCCGAAGATTTTGATACGGGAAGTGTTGAAAACAAAGTTTTGATTTAAATTATTTTATTGTTATATTTTGGATTATCCCTGTTTCCCCAACCCTGATGGAGACCCATTGAATCTCTGTCACTCACCTGTATTCCATTGTGATGGATGCAGCTTCGCGTACGGAGTCAGCCATTAGAAAGGAGGCTCACTAGAAGGCGTCGGTGGCTTAGGCTTAGAAGTTTCCGTTGTGTAGGTAATCTCTAAATTAGTCCACTGGCATTACTTGTAAAGTTTATTATTTTATTAAAAGATTTTTAATTAAAGTTTCAGTTGTTTTGCAGCGATGGTATCCATTTCAATGCCTTGCGGTGCTTCTGGTGCGTGACCGGCCGGCACGTACTTCGAGGCAGCGCGGCGGTTGCCACATGGCTGACCCAGGCGGGTCGGGGCGTGACAAAAATGGCAACTAAGAGTAAATTTTTACTTTTAGAATTGAACCATCCTTTGACAAGTGGCAATTCCTTAGGAATGAATGGCTAGGATTAAGCCAAATTTCTCCACCCTTTTGTCTTACAAAATTCGGCCACCCTTGGAGAAAACTCTAGAAAATTCAACTATTTATTTGGTTGTCTTCAGCCTTAGAAAAGATAATGAAACCACCATTGATGAACACTTAAGAAAGCTCACTCCATAAAACACAATCCCAAATCTAGCCAAACAAGCCCCCATAAATTGGTAACCAACTTGAAGCTCTTGAAGAGCCTATCCATAATCCCATAACAATTTCAAGAAATTCAAGCTTGGTTGGAAGGAATTTTAATTTGAAGTTCTAGGGGTTTTGGTGGAAAAAGTGAAAATCAAAGGTAAGCATACTTAAATTCAATGCTATATGTTAGTTCTTGATATGCTAATCCTGAATATCAAGCTAATTTAGCATGAATTTCATAGTATGCTTATGAATTTAGAAATTTAGAATTTTATGGAAAAATTATTGATTTTAAGCTTGTGGGCAAAAATCAATTCAATGGACCTTAGAATTGAAATATGTTGTTGTTGGAAGTTCATTTAGCTAGAAAATGCAATTGAATTACACCAAAAAGGAAAAATGTGGAAATTGGTTAAAAATATGAAAATGGCTGAAAATTTCAATGTGATTGGCAATGGAGAATTTACAAATTTAATTGAATTAGTATGAGTTCTTGAAGAAATTAGATTGGAAGAATATTAGTAAGAAGTATTATTAGGAGTTAGAATTCTAATTTATTGCATACCATGCATGGCACTGCATTTAGTTTAGGTCTTAATTAAATTTAGCAATGACTATAGAAACTAAATGAGTTTATGGAAATTAGGAGTCCCTACGCCATCAAAGAGCAAGGAACCGGGCGGAGAGGGCCGAGAGTAACCTCAAGTGACACTGTGAGTGGATAACTAGATTAAATTACTGTTTTATTGCATTTTTGTTAAATGTTATTTTTTCTGAAATTATGACACACCCGGACCTAGCACGACTTTTTCATACGAACGAAATAGTGTAAGATGACGGATAAATTAAACAATATGCAGGTCCGGCTGTGTCAAGTCAGAAGAGAAGTCAAGCTTAAGATAAGACGGAGCTGGAAGATGAGATTGGTGACCATGCATGGAAACATTAAAATGGACTTCTCTAAGTCCATAGCCAATGGATTGGACGTCCTTTGGTGAATTGGTCGGTTGATCGGGTCAAGGATTAAAGTTTTGAGAGGTTTAAAAGAAAAGAGAAAGTCTGGCCCGGGGCCCGAGTAGACCCGGTGCCGGGCTCCCCTATAAATAGGGGGGAGATGAGCTCTCCCCCTCATTTTCTCTCTTTCTCTCTTCTCTCTTTTCTCTTTTCTCTCAACTGCCCTCTCGGGGCAATTTTGGACCTTTGGCCGATCTAGACAAACTGACCGCAAGTTCAAGGCGAGATCTTGGTGAGTTGTTCTTAACTCCTTGAACTATGTTTTATTAAGTTTTCACGCTTATCCATGCATTGGTCTAGGAGAGATCCAAGCTCAAAGTTAGGTTCAACTTTTTAGTTAGATTTATAGTTTAGATTTGAGATTTAGGAACTTTGAGCTTGTGATTCTTGTTTCTACTCTGATAAACGCGTCGTGGGAGGTGAGAGGAACCTCCATTTCGAATTTCACGTGAAACGATGGACCGAGGGGCTCGGGAATCAAGGAAATGCCTCAGATCCTGAGGTGGCCGGACGGCTCCCTCGAGGGAGCCGAGTCTCTCCCGCATGGGAGAGACCTACAGGCCAGGTCCCACGCCGGACTGGGCCTTTTGGCCCAATCCATGCGCTTGGGCCTTGTTGGGCCCAAGCCGAGTTGGGCTCGACCCAACTTGCATGGGATGGGCCTTTTGGCCCAAATTTCAGGCCAGGCCTGACCCAATCACGTGGGGGGCCTGCCTGGCCCAAAACCGGGCCGAGCTGGGCCAATAGTGTGGGGCCCACGGGTCCCCAGGGGCATTTTCATAATTTTTCACCAAGTGTCCAATTTTTACCTCGGAACCTCCCGGACACTTTTCTAAGCCCCGAATCACATCCAAACCCAGTCATAGGTCATATTAGAGTCTCGTAGGTGCATTCATAAATTTAACTATGAATACTAACTTATATTTCCGTGTATTAGGGCTCCGATTGAATCGAGTGCGGCGATGCTCTGGAGGTTAAGCTACATGGAGCGCTTGGGAGTATACGAATCTCCCATCACTGTGAGTGACCTAGACTTCTTTGTTTAGCCATTGGGGAAAAAGGTTTTTAAAATGGTTTTTAAAACATAAATGTTTTCAAGAAGGTTTTGGGATACGGGGAAATCCACCCACATACACTTGTTTGTGATATACCCATACGATGAGTGGGATGTTTTAAAAAGAAATATAAAACTTATGTGTATGTGATTTATATATTCTAAATACAAATGTTTTGTACGTATATATATATAAATTTTCAAATATTATTATTATGATAATTGAGGGTACGATGCCCTTGGGAGATGAGTGATTGAGACGGTTCCTCGGGGCTCTAATTTGCGGGAGCGTGCACCGAGTTTGAGAGCATGCATGATACTCAGCCATGGACCGCCTATCGAGGGACACGGTGAGTCGAGCCTGGTTGGGAGAGGCGCATAGGGAAACTCGCCAAAGCTCCAGTTCGCTGTGTTCCACCACAGCGAGGCACCACCGAGGGAAAGGGCTAGAGAGATAGAAAAGAGAAAATATTATTGAATGAGAAAAGAAATAGCCCTCGGTGCAGTGAGGCATAAGACGACCGACGGGTCGCGCCTCCAGTATGATAGAGATGCCAGCCCATTTGATATATATATATATATTTAAAGTGTTTTTAAAAGAGGGTTCTCAGTTGGAGAACCAGAAAAGAGTTTTTAAAAAGAAAAATATTTATATTATTTTATATTATATTATTTATTTTATTTTATTTTGGATTTTCCCTTATCCACCCTAACCCAGATGGAGATTCTTAGAACCTCTGACACTCACCTGTATCCAATGTGGATGGATGCAGATCTGCGATCGGAGTCAGCTATAGAAAAGAGGCTCACTAAGAGGCGTCGGTGGCTTAGGCTTAGAAGTTTCTGCTGTGCAGGTATTCTCTCAATTAGTCCACTGGCATTACTTTTAAAGTTAATTATTTTATTAAATATTTTCTATTTAAAGTTTTAGTTTTATTTGACAGCGATGATGCCCATTTATGCCTTGCGGTGCCTCAGGTGCGTAACTGGCCAGCACTTACTTCGAGGCAGCACGGCGGTTGCCACGTGGCTGGCTCGGGGCGGGTCGGGGCGTGACAAATTATCTGCTATCTATATGTGTTAAATGATGGAATGCAAATGGCTTATGGAATGTGGGAACTTGATGGCTAAATTGGAAATCGATTTTCATGTGATAATTCATGAAAAAGGGTTTTATGACAAGTTGCTATATTGGTTTTGAAAAACTTAAAATCTTTGATATGTGATTTTGAAAATAAAAAATTTTATTAGTAATGGAAATATGTAATTCGGAAAGCCGTCATGATTCCGAGATTTGACTATATGGTGGCCTCCAAGGGAGGGTTTATCGTTACTGCATTGACTAAGTAGCCCACGGGCCGCCTTTTGAGGGGCGTGGGTGATTGTGGTATTTGCCTTGACGGGAGGCGTAGAGGAAAACCCATAAGGCATTTTGAGTTCGTCCTGTGGTATCTACCGTTTAGGATGGAACTCATTGCTCAATTGTCAACCCCGGTCAAGGCGACAATTTGAGCGAGGAATTGACGGAAAAATGAGATATGATCCAAGGCCAAGTTTTATATTACTTAATATTATTTATGTTTATGAATGTATTTCACAGATATGTTATAAATGTGTTATTATATTGCTGTCTTATATGGTTATCCACTCACTTAGTAACCTTGTTACTTACTCGTGTTTTTATTAAAAATATTTTTCAGACTGTAGATATCAACCGCGCTACTAGGGTACGTTGTGGTGGGAAAAGTATTTGGCACTTTGCACCAGTTTGACTAGAGGTGAAAGAGTCAACTCTTTTGTATTATTTTTGAAATATTTGTGTAGGTCCCTCCGAGTATGTAAATATCGTTTTAAATAGGCAGTTCTCTTCTTTAATGAGTTTAGGACTTTCTGAAACTGACGTGACATTTTTCTTAGTTCTGGAAGTTCGTAAATAAATTCTGTAAAAATATGTCGAAAAACCTAATGGCATTTTCGTAAATATTTTGAAGTTTGGGTGTCTTGTGTATAAATGAATTTTTATACTATGGTAGTTTGACGTTCTATCCATTTTGATTTGTTCGAATGATAGCTAAGTGGTTTAACTACTTTGTATGATTAAAACTGTATGACGCAAAAATGTGTAAAATGACCGTTTTAGCCTTGCGACCCTTGGAGTGTATTCTAACCTAATAGAATGCATTTCAAGAGTTGCGGCGAATGTTACGTGCTCGACTGTTATGTCAAGGCGTGACATTTAATGGCTTTTAGTTTTCCTTATTATTAGTTGGGTAAAAGTAATAATTTATGTAATTTAACTACAAAGTTAAGATTAGTAACTCAAATGTTTGTTTTTTAATTGCAAAATTAAGATTAGTGGCTCAAAGATTTTTTTAATTGTAAAATTAGCATCAATAACTCAATTTTTTTAATTTGCAAAATTATGATCAGTAGCTCAAAAGTCATCCTTATTGTTAGAATTTTATGTGATTTCATTGCAAAAGTAATGATCAAGAGGATCTAGAATATAAAAATCATGAATGTATCTTTTTTGTTATCCATATTTATTTTATATAAAATTATAAAATTAGCTTAAATATTCTTAGACAAATAAAAAGGTAATTTCAAACAATGTTTGATGTTTGATTATAAGGAATATGAAAAGGTAAATGTTTAAGTTTTTTTTTTAACGTCTTTTGGTTTTCCTTATTATTAATTAGTTGGGTAAAAGTAATAATTTATGTAATTTAATTACCAAATTAAGATTAGTAACTCAAAGGTTTATTTTTAAAAAATTAGGAATATTAGTCGCTCAAAGGTTTTTTTTAATTGTAAAATTAGTATTAGTAGCTCAAAAGCTTTCTTTTATTTGCAAAATTAACATTAGTAGATCAAAAGTCATCTTTATTATTAGAACTTTATGTGATTTAATTGCAAAAGTATCTATGTCAAGTTTGAATTAATTAATTAATTAATTTTCTTTATTTTATTTAATTTAAGAACCACTATAGAGAAGGAAAAATAATATGATCATTAGCTCAAAAATAGTAACCTCGAAGAAATCAAAATAGGTTTTGTTTAATTTAAAAACGGCTCAATTTAAAACTCAAATCTTAATTGAATTAGGAAAAGAACAAATTTAGAATAGTGAAACATATTAAAATATAATATTTGTTCCAAAATGTAGAAGAATTATGAAAATTTCAAAAAAAAATTAACAATCCTAAATAGAGTAGAAACAAAATATCAAAGTAAATTTAACTCCACTTTTATATCCATTATTGAAATCTATATTAAGCGATATTATAGAGTCCTCCAAAGTACTCAAATTAATTACTTCTCTTTTTCTGAAAAAGAAAAAAAATTAACAAACATATCAAATTATTTAGAAAAGAGAGAGGAACTCAATAATACATTAAACATTATAGTTAAACATTTCTTTTTAAATAGACAAAAGAAAGAAAATAATTCTGTATATTATAACTAACCTCGATAACTCTTTGCAATCAAGGAAGTTAGTATAATAACTTGAGGTTCATCGCCCAAAATTAAGCGTTTTTGCTCAAATTCAGAAATAAATTTATCTCACAAAGTAATATTCATCGACCCTTCACTTAAAAAAATAAAAAGAAAAACAAAGAAACCCTCAATAACATTTACATTAAAAAAAATTGAAATTGTCACGCCCCGACCCGGAGGGTAGGCCATGTGGCAACTACTACACTGCCTCGAAGTACATGCCGACTGGTCTCACACCTGAAGCACCGTAAGGCATAGAAATGGATATCAACGCTGCAAAACAAACTAAAATTTTAACTAGAAATCATATAATAAAATAATTAATTTTAAAAGTATTACCAGTGGACCAATTTAAAAGAAAACCTACGCAACGGAAACTACTACTCCTAAGCCACCAACACCTCCTAGTGAGCTTCTGATCTATCTGTTGTCCTTGTACGTAGATCTGCATCCATTCACATTGGATATAGGTGAGTGATAGAGGTTCAATGAATCTCCATTAGGGGTTAGGGAACAAGGATGATTCAAAACATAATAATAAAATTAAACATTTTGTTTTCAAAATCATTTTCAAATTCTCTAAGCAAGAATCTTCCTTTTAAAATAATTTAAATAAATATATACATATCTAAAATGGGCTGGCCTCAAATCCACTTAAGGCTCGACCCATCGGTCGTATGCCTTATTGCACCGAGGGCTATCTCTTTTCTCTTTTTTAAAGCATTTTCATATTTTTAGTCTCTGGCCCATTCCCTCAGTGATGCCAATCGCTGTGCGTGGAACATAGTCGAAAAGAAAACGAGCCCTGGCAAGTTTCCCTAGGCGTCTCTCCCAGGGTCTCTCATGCACCGTGTTCCTCGATAGGCGGTCCATGGCTATGTAGTGTGTGCACGTCTCTCACTCGGCCTACACACTCCCTCTTATCGAAGCACCGAGGACCTCTCAATCACTCATCTTGCTCCCATCCTCATCAAATATCATATATATATGCATAAAACATATATATTTAAAACATATAAACATAAACATAAGCACACACACATAAATCTTTATACTTTTCTTTGAAAATGCCCCACTCTTTACATGGGTATATCACCAAGCAAGTGTGTGCGCGTGTAGATTCCCCGTATCCCAAAACCTTTGAAAATCATTTATATTTTTTAAAACCCTTTTGAAACCTGTCCCCAGTGGCTAAGCAAAGAAATGTAAGCCACTCACAGTGTTGGGAGGCTGGTATACTCCTAAAGGATCCACATAGCTTAACCTCCGAAGCATCACCGCACTTGATCATCCGAAACCCTGGTACACAGAAATACGTGTTAGTATTCATAATCAAACTTATGAATGCATCTATGAGGCTCTAGCATGACCTAAGAAGGTGTTTGGATGTGATTAGGGACTTAGAAAAGTGTTCGGGAGGTTTCAGGTCAAAAATCAGGTACTAGGGAAAAATTAAGGTTTTGCCCCTAGGGTTTAGGGCCACTCTCGCGCGGGACTTGGCTTGTGATTTTCACACGGGAGTCATCTTCAAGCCTCGGGAACTGAGGCTTTTCCTCGGTTTTCAAGCCCTTCGTCCCATGGTTCGACCCAACAATCGAGACAGACATTCCTTACACCTCCCACGATACGTTTACCAAAGCAAAAATGAGAATCACAAGCTCAAAGTTCCTAGATCTCAAATCTAAGCTAAAATTTAACCAAAAAGCTAAACTTAAATTTGAGCTTGGATCTCTCCTAGGCCGATACATAGAAATGCATGAAAACTTAATAAGATATAGACTAAGGTACGTAGAACAACATATTAGAAACTCACCTTAATCCTTTGGTCGGTTTGTTCGAATCGGCCAAAAGTCCAAAATTGCTCCAAGAGAGCCAATGAGAAGAGAGGAAAAGAGGGACAAGAAAAATGAGAGAATGAGAGCTTGACTCCCCCTATTTATAGATAAGCCAGACACCGGGCCTACTCGGAACCTGGGCTACACTTAATTCCCCATTTTCCACTTTTCATAATCTTGATCCTTGGCCTAATCCACCAACTGATTCACCAATGGATATCCAATCCATTGACTATGGACTTGAAGAAGTCCAATTAGTGTTTCCATTAGTGGTTACTTATCTCATCTTCCAACTCTGTCTTATCTATATTTTCACTTCTTTTCTTAATCAGACACAGCCGGACCAACGTGTTATTGAGTTAATACACAGTCTACACTGTTCCGTTCATATGAAAAAGTTGGATTAGGTCCAGGTGTGCCAACTCTCCCCTTCTTCTAAAAATTTCGTCCTCGAAATTCATCGAGGTATCTGTGGGGAGGTTTGGCTTGTATTCCAAGCCCTTCTCTTGTTTTCGAATAGTGTTCGTACCACTATTAGCTGCTACGCTTTCTCACTTCGCTGATGACTCCAACTAAATTGCATCTTAATCTCTTAAGATCATTATCTTTCAAGAGCGACCTCATTGCTTTTCTGTTCTTGAGGTCGAATTTTATCTTTTCCTTAGCAAAGCCTATCCTTACCCATTTGTGGGTTAGGCTCACTTCACCTCAATTATGTCGCTTAGAGACTTTTGCTCCATCTCAGTCGTGCTTACTTGATCCTCTCGCTTTGTTCTCATCCTTTGCTTAAAGTCTCTCTTAGTGAGACTATCCTCTTATTACTTCTGAGGTTCCATGCCTCTTATCCTCTTTATAAGTTGCTTCTCCTTTCTTTAAAATAGCCTTATTCTTCGAGGCTGTTCGGTGACACGATCCACGTAGCTTCGTGGTTTTGTACTCATCTTTGTAATCAAGATGTCAGGGAAGATTTTAAATTAACTCCCTCACCTCTAAGGTGAGGTGTGCGGTGAGTTAGTTTTCTCTCCTTTATCTTGGTCTTGCTTCTCCATTTTATTTCTTGCTTCTATTCTCTTTCTTTTTGATCTTCTTCCTTTCTAATCTCGTGACGTATGAGTCAAGCTCATGTACACACTGGCCCACTCTTAGCCATATCATATCAGAGGAATCAGATATCATGTTCTCTCGGCTCTCACAATCTGACTCATTCTCTAACCGCCCATCTCTATGTCAAATAGGGCCCCTGTCCCATCTCATAACATCTCTCATCCTCTTTGGGATGGAGAACTCTGTGTGGCCTTATGCACGCCCCAGTCACACTCTGGGTCGATCCTCTAGAGTGGTCGTCACAGAGATTCTTAAGATCTCGATCTCTGATCTCTCCTCTCATAGGGATGCCTCACATGGCTCCCTAGTCACTCATACTTGAGTCTCGATTTCATACCCATCTATGCCATCTTTTTGGCATTTTAGATCTTTTAGGCCTCTTAAGCCACCCAAAGGGGTGTTCTTTTCCCACTGACACCCCCGTCTACACATGATGTAACTGATCACACCATACTGTGATTATTGCGTGCTCTTTGTCTTCACATTTCTCTTTGCTATGATCTCCTTTAATCACCTTAGCATCTTTGCTAAGGGTCAATTTCTTTTCCTCCTTTCATCAACAATTCTTTCTGGGGTTTTTTTTTATCTCTTTCTCTATCCCTTTCTTTCATTTTGTTCACCTACAGTCCATTATGGGGTCCACCTTTCTCTTACATCCCTATCAATACGGGACTACATAAATCACGCACGTTGAAATCATACGGTGTCATCCATAGCTTCTCTCAAGCCTCGCGCTTCCTTCTCTTAGGGTTTCTTGTCTTTTGACTCGGTTTGCCCTTCACTTAGGTCGGTTGCCATCTTTAGGCATCGTTACAGCTTTTACAATCTTCATACCCATTCCATTAAGGTTTTGGGCTCACTGCTAACTCTATCTTACCTTGGTTTTCGTGATCGTTCATGACTTATCCAAGGTTTCCTTCACTTAAGCTTCATTCTTTTCTTTCCTTGCTTTCTTGCTTGGCTTTCTTTATCATTCTTGTCCTTACTTCTCTTTCTTTTAACACCTTTACCTCGTTTAAGTGTTAGAATTTCCTTTCTTCCCCTTATACTGGCTATGTTCATAAAAGTTTATGAGCTTGACCAATTCTTCTCAGTATCCCCGTACTCCTTCCATTGAGTACTCAGTGTTGTCTTCACCTTTCTTTCTGTTTCAGCTCTCATATTTCTTGCTTTTTGCATGTGGATCTTCTTTATCTTAGCTGACACACCCGGACCTAGCACGACTTTTATGTACGAATGAAATAGTACAAGACGACGTATTAATTAAACAATGGGTCGGTCCGGCTGTGTCAAGTCAGAAGAGAAGTTAAAATTAGGATAAGACGGAGTTTGAAGATAAAGTAATTAACCGTGCATGGAAATTAGTAAATGCCAAAAAGACCTCCAAATAAGTCCCTAGAAATTTATTATGGGCCCCATTGGCACAAGAAATCAAAGGATTTAGCCAACAGGTAAATATGGAAGAAAGTTGAAAAAGGGGAAAAAGTTTGACCCGGGGCCCGAGTGGACCCGGCGTCGGGCTCCCCTATAAATAGGGGAGGGGCCGAACCTTTTCTTTCATTTTTTTCTTTCTTTTCTTTTCTTTTTCTTTCTTTTTCTTCTTTTCTCTCTGGAGCCGACCGGAGGCATTTTGGACAATTGGTAAAGTGGGACATGCCCGGCTATCAGATCAAGGTGAGTTTCCAGTATATTGTTCTTCTCACCTCGATCTACGTTATGTTAAGTTTGCACGTACATCCATGCATCGGTTTAGCCTAGATCCAAGTTTTCAGCTTTTAACCAGATTAGAGCTTTAAACTCAAATAAGTGGATTTCCATAGTCGTGACATTATGGCTGTCTGAAATTTGATTTCCAAAAATCGATTAATAACTTGCTATTATAAAAATTAATTTACAAATTGAAATATGCCGAGTTTTGAAAATGTTAAATGTTAAATTAAAATAAACCAACCATTTAGCACATAAGTAGTTCGACATGTTATTTTTCCATCTGAAGAAGTAAATGTTCTTGCATATACATTGATCTCATTCACATGAACTAAATCATCACCAAGAAAATTGGCTTTTCCTTTTCGTATAAAATAACAAATTGTTATGGAAGATTTTAAAAATTAATAAAAAACACTATCACATAAAATAGAAGAAATAAATCTTGTTGCATTAACTTTTTGTCATTTTATTAGAACAATTTTCCCCCCACGGTAACTAAATCAACAAAGGTTACTTTCCTTTTTCCTTTTAAATCACAAAGAACAAATTTTTATGAGATTTTTGAGAATTAGAAGAACTTTCACATATAGGGTAATAAAAATCTTATTGTACATACTTTTTCTCATTTTATTAGCACAATTTTCACTGAAAGTAACTAAATCATCTACAAAGGATTACCTTTCTTTTTTCCTACTAAATCAAAAATTGTGATGAGAATTTTAGTTCATAAACCTTTCACATTTCTCAAAGGACTCCCATTTTCCCGGCTTCTTATATACAGAAAAAGAAAGTTTTACATGAGAAAGAAGTAAAAAACTTATTACATATATCTTTTGTAATTTCGTGAGCAATGCAATCCTATTCACTTGCTTTTTGTATTTTAATTGATGCAAAACTTTAAAAAATCTAATGATCAAGAAGATCTAGAAACTAAAAATCATAGAGGTGTCTTTTTTGTTATCTATATTTATTTTTTATAAAATTACAAAATTAGCTTAAACATTCTTAGGTAAACGAAAAGGTCTTTTAATATTATGTTTGATGTTTGATTATAAGGAATATGAAAAAGCAAATATTTAGATTTGTTTAATGTAATACCCGTACCAAATACCTATTTCTTTTCGCCAATTAGAGCGTGCATTAGTTAGTAAAAGAATGTGATAAAGCCTCACTTAAGTTATGAAAAGAACATGGATGGGATTAAGTGATTAGTTAAGAATTAGTATTAAGGTTAGAAATTTAGACTGAAATTATTAACAAATGACAGGAAATTTGAAAATTCCGCTGCCAATGGTTTAGAAGCAAACAGTCCGAAGAATAGAATTCTACACTAAAAATTTTATTGCACTAGCTTAGGACTTAGGTGGAATTTTAGTAATTCTTGGAGGGTAAAATTGACACACCCGGACCTAGCACGACTTTTCGTACGACCAGAATAGTGTAAGATGGCGTATCAATTAAACAATATGTCGGTCCGGATGTGTCTAATTAAGAAGAGAAGTTAAAATTAGGATAAGACGGAGTTTGAAGATAAAGTAATTAACCGTGCATGGAAATTAGTAAATGCCAAAAAGACCTCCAAATAAGTCCCTAGAAATTTATTATGGGCCCCATTGGCACAAGAAATCAAAGGATTTAGCCAACGGGTAAAAATGGAAGAAAGTTGAAAAAGGGGAAAAAGTTTGACCCGGGGCCCGAGTGGACCCGGCGTCGGACTCCCCTATAAATAGGGAGGGGCCGAACCTTTTCTTTCATTTTTTTCTTTCTTTTCTTTTCTTTTTCTTTCTTTTTCTTCTTTTCTCTCTGGAGCCGACCGGAGGTATTTTGGACAATTGACAAAGTGGGACATGCCTGGCTATCAGATCAAGGTGAGTTTCCAGTATGTTGTTCTTCTCACCTCGATCTACGTTATGTTAAGTTTGCACGCACATTCATGCATCGGTTTAGCCTAGATCCAAGTTTTCAGCTTTTAACCAGATTAAAGTTTTAAACTCAAATAAGTGGATTTCGGGCCGGTGGAATAAGGTGAGTTTTTAGTGTGTTATAGTATTCACCTTATTCTACGTCCCATTCCGTTTTTACGCATTTTTGTGCACCGGGTGTGAGTAAATCGGAGATTTAGTCAATTTGGGCTAAATCTCAGTCTACGGGAAAATTGGACCAGTGTTTCTCGTTTCTGCCTCGGCATATCCGTTGTGGATGCCATGAGGATCGCCTCTCTAAGTTTGTACGTCGAAGGGAGGAGAAACGAGTGCGAAAACCGGGGAAGAGACCGGCCGAAGAACTGGCCGATCGAGTCCCTGTTTAGATATTTTCAATATATTATTATTATATTAAAAGATATTTATATATTATATTAATATATTTTAGATATTTACATATAATATTATTATATTTTAGATATTTATATATTATATCATTATAATGTATAAATATCTCATAGGTGGGCTTTTTGAGCCCGATTTCGGGTAGAATTTGGCCCAACCGTGTGGGGCCCAGCCTAGTCCGGGTGTGGGGCCCACGGGCCCTCGGGGGCATTTTGGTAATTTTTCACCGAGAGTCCGATTTTAGCCCCGAAACCTCCCGGACACTTTTCTAGGTGTCGGGCCCGGCCCGAGTGGCCCATGGACCCCAGGGGTATTTTCGTAATTTTTCACCAAGTGTCCAATTTTTACCCCGGAACCTCCTGGACACTTTTCCAAGCCCCGAATCACATTCAAGCCTAGTTGTAGGTCATGTGAGAGCCTCATAGGTGCATTCATAAATGTGATTATGAATGCTAACGTATATTTGCATGTATTAGGGCTCCGGATAATCGAATACGGCGATGCACCGGAGGTTAAAGCTACATGGAGCGCTTGGGAGTATACGAATCTCCTAATACTGTGAGTGGCTTAGTTTTCAGTGCTTAGCCACTAGGGCAAAATGTTTTAAAAACATAAATTGTTTTAAAAAGGTTTTACAACGGTTTTGGGATAAGGGTAATCCGCGACACACACTTTTATTTTGTGATACGCCCACTTATGGGGGTGGGATGATTTTAAAAATACAAAAGCTTGTGTGTGTTTACATGTTTTAATATTTATATAAGAAATAATAATATTATTATTAATATGATATTTGGGGTACGATGCCCCTGGAAGAGGAGTGATTGAGTGGGATTCCTCGGTGCTCCAATTTACGGGAGCGTGGACCGAGTTTGAGAGCATGCATGATACTCAGCCGTGGACCGCCTATCGAGGGGCACGGTGAGTCGAGCCTGGTTGGGAGAGGCGCGTAGGGAAACTCGCCAGAACTCCAGTTCACTGTGTTCCACCACAATGAGGCACCACCGAGGGAACGGGCTAGTGTATGAGATAAAGAGAAAATGATTATAAAGAGAGAAGAGATAGCCCTCGGTGCAGTAAGGCATATGACCGGCCAGTCGTGCCTTCAGCGATGGTATCCATTTCAATGCCTTGCGGTGCTTCTGGTGCGTGACCGGCCGGCACGTACTTCGAGGCAGCGCGACGGTTGACACGTGGCCGACCCGGGCGGGTTGGGGCGTGACATTAGCCATCCTTGGCTCTCCATTCTTTGATATCTTTCCTTTCTCCTCTATATCAAGGTTTATCTATCGCTGACAACACCTTTTTCTACCATCCATTGTCTCACAATCCTATCCGCGCTTAGCTACGTCCATTTTACCTTGGCTTAACTTCATCTCCCACATCCTTTCTTCATTTATTGTTCTTCAGGGAGACTATCCTTAAGGCTGATCTATTCCCCTCCTTTAAAATTTTCAGCTTATGTTTCACATTCTTTAACTCCTTACTCTTAATTCCTTCTATGCCAGTCTTTTGTCTTGCCTTCACCTTTTTGTCTTCTCCAGTTCCAATTGTCATCTTAATTATTCTCACTTTTTCTTTGACTCTTACCTAAGTCGATCCACTTTCCTCTTTAACTGTGTTGGTGATTTTCTTATAACTTTCACCATAATCATCATCTTCTTCCTCATCCTTTCACCCTTATTTGCTTTTCCATATCTTGGTACACCCATCTCTCTATCTTTCTTTTCTTCTCTTCCATTCTTTACTTACTTGTATCTAAGGTTAGGTAAACAATGAAAACCTTACTACCTGTCATCCTTTAGGATACAAGTACCTCCGTTGTCATGCCCCGACCCGGAAGGTAGGCCACGTGGCAACCGTCGTGTTACCTCGAAGTACGTGACGATTGGTCATGCACCAGAAGCACCGTAGGGCATAGAAATGGATATCATCGCTGCAAAACAAACTAAAATTTTAATTAGAAATCATTTAATAAAATAATTAACTTTAAAAGATATACTAGTGGACTAATTTAAAAGAGTAACTACGCAGTGGAAACTACTGCTCCTAAGCCATCGACGCCTCCTAGTGAGCCTCTAATCTATCTACTATCCTCATACGTGGATCTATATCCATCCACATTGGAGACAGGTGAGTGACAAAAGTTCAATGAATCTCCATTAGGGGTAAGGGAAACAGGGGTAATCCAAAACGTAACAATAATAAAAATAAATATTTTTATTTTCAAAATCTATTTTCAAATTCTCCAATGAGAATTTGCTTTAAAATCATTTAAATAAATATATAAATAAAATGGGCTAGCTTCTAACATGCTGAAGGCTCAACCCACCGGTCGTATGCCTCACGGCATCGAGGGCTATCTCTTTTGTTTCTAAGACATTTCTCTTTCTCTAGCTCGTTCACTCAGTGGTGCCAGACGCTGTGGTGGAACATAGCTACATAGAGCCCTGACGAGCTTCCTTATGAGCCACTCCCAGGGTCTCCGCTCACTGTGTCCCTTAATAAGTGGTTCATGACTGCGTCAATGCATGCCTCTCACTCGGTCCACGCTCCCTCAAATCGGAGCATCGAGGACACCTCTCAATCGCTCATCTCGCCTCCCATCCACATCAAATATCATATACATATATATATAACATATATATTTAAAACACATAAAAATAAACATAAACACACACACACACACATAAATCCTTATATTTCCTTTTAAAACATCCCACTCTCTACGTGGGTATATCACCAAATAAATGTGTGTATGGTGGTGGATTCCCAATGTCCTAAACCTTTGAAAATCATTTTTATCTTTTGAAAATGTTTTACCCTAGTGGCTAGGCACTGAAATCTAAGTCATTCACAGTGTTGAAAGGTTCGTATACTCCCAAATGATCCACATAGACAAGTCTCCGGAGCATCGCCGTACTCGATCATTCGGAAGCTTAATACACAGAAATACATGTTAGCATTCATAATCGAAATATGAATGCACTTATGAGGCTCTAGCATGACCTAAGAGGGTGTTTGGATGTGTTTTGGGGATTAGAAAAGTGTCTGGAAAGGTTTTGGGTCAAAATTGGACACTTGGTGCAAAATTACCATAATTTTGCCCCTAGGATTTGGGGCAGTTCCCACATGATAGGAACCACTCCCGGGCGGGAGCTGTATGGTGCACAACTCCCGTGCGAGATCTGCATGGTGCATGGCTCCTGTGCGCGAGATCTGCATGGTTCCCGCTCGGGAATCGAGCTAAAGGCTCGGGAACCAAGCCTTTTACCTCGATTTTCGTGTTGTTCGACCTCCGTTCTTCATAAAAACTTAAACAGACGATCCTCGCATCGTCTACGACACATTTACCTAAAAAAATGAGAATTACAAGCTCAAAGTTCCTAGATCTCAGATCAACTAGAATCTAGCTAAAAAGTTAAACCTAACTTTAGCTTGGATCTCTCTTAGACCAATGCATGGAAATATGTGAAAACTTAATAAAACATAGATTAAGGTGAGTAGAATAACATATTAGAAACTCACCTTGATCCTTCGATCGATTTGTCCGAATCGGCTAAAAGTCCAAAGTTGCTCCGAGAAAACCAATGAGAGGAGAGGAAGAGAGGGAGAAGAGAAATGAGAGGGGGAGAGCTTAACTACCCCTTTTTATAGGTAAGCCCGACACCGGGCCTACTCAAATCCTAGGGCAAACTTTATTTCCCTTTTTTCCACCTCTCATAATCTTGATCCTTGGGCTAACCCACCGACCAATTCACCAATGGATATCCAATCCATTGGCTATGGACTTAAAGAAGTCCAATTTGTGCTTCCATGTATGGTCACTTGTCTCACCTTCCAACTCCGTCTTATCTAAACTTTCACTTTTCTTCTTAATCAGACACATCAGGACCGACGTATTGTTGAGTTAATACGCCGTCTTACACTATTCTGTTTGTACAGAAAAGTTGGATTAGGTCCGAGTGTGTCATTCATTCACTCGTTTCCTTTAAGTGATATCTTTTCTTATCTCTTCTCCAATTTTCCTTTTTATGCAATCTTCTCACCTCTTCTTTATAACAGAAATAACCGGGGGGTTTTCTTTCCTTCGTCCAATTTACACTCTTTACCCCATTTCTCTGTAGCTCTAGCCTCCAATCATGCTTGTTCATTCTTTCTACTCATTAACTTATTCGTAGTGTGATGTAATGCCTTTGCTTGACTCGAATTTGGAGTTCATTATGCTCAACGTTTTTTAACTAATATCTATTTCTAAGTCTTTTATTCACTATCTCCAAGGCTCGTTTTCTTTTCGATTGTGTTCCACGCATAAAAAGGCACCTATCCTAGGGTTTCTCATGCACCATGCCCCTCGATAGGCTGGCCACGGCTACGTAGTGTGTGCACGTCTCTCATTCAGCGCACATGCTCCCTCTTATCGAAGCACCAAGGACCTCTCAATCACTCATCTCGCTCCCATCCTCATCAAATATCATATATATATGCATAAAACATATATATTTAAAACATATAAACATAAACATAAGCACACACAAACATATATCTTTATACTTTTCTTTGAAAACATCCCACTCTCTACGTGGGTATATCACCAAGCAAGTGTGTGTGCATGTAGATTCCCCGTATCCCAAAACCTTTGAAAATAATTTATATTTTTTAAAACCCTTTTAAAACCTTTGTCCCAGTGGCTAAGCAAAGAAATCTAAGCCACTCATAGTGTTGGGAGGCTCGTATACTCCTAAAGGATCCACGTAGCTTAACCTCCAGAGCATCGCCGCATTCGATCATCCGAAACCTTAGTATACGGAAATACGTATTAGCATTCATAATCAAAGTTATGAATGCACCTATGAGGCTTTAGCATGACCTAAGAGGGTGTTTGGATGTGATTTAGGACTTAGAAAAAGTGTCCAGGAGGTTTTGCTTCAAAAATTAAGTACTAGGGCAAAATTACTATTTTACCCCTAGGGTTTGAGGCCACTCCCGCGTGGGACTTGGCCTGAAAGTCACTCCTACACGGCTCCTACGCAGAAGCCATCTTCAGGCCTCAAGAATCGAGGCTTTTCCTTGATTTTTGAGCCCCTCGTCCCATAGTTCGACCCAAAATCGAGACGGACATTCCTCACACCTCCCACGATACGTTTACCGAAGCAAAAACGAGAATCTCAAGCTCAAAGTTCCTAGATCTCAAAACTAAAATGCTAAACTTAACTTTGAGCTTGGATCTCTCCTAGACCGATGCGTGGAAATGCATGAAAACTTAATAAAATGTAGATTAAGGTGAGTAGAACAACATATTAGAAATTCACCTTGATCCTTTGGTCGGTTTGTCGGGATTGGCCAAAAGTCCAAAATTGCTCAGAGAGAGCCAATGAGAGGAGAGGAAGAGAGGGAGAAGAAAAATGAGAGGGGGAGAGCTCAACTCCCCCTATTTATAAATAAGCTCGACACCGGGCTTACTCGGACACCGGGCCAGACTTAATTCCCCCTTTTTCCACTTTTCATAATCTTGATCCTTGGCCTAATCCACCAACCAATTCACCAATGGATATCCAATCTATTAACTATGGACTTAAAGAAGTCCAAATAGTGCTTCCATGCATGGTTTCTTATCTCATCTTCCAACTCCGTCTTATCTAAATTTTCACTTCTCTTCTTAATCAAACACAGCTGGACTGATGTGTTATTGAGTTAATACATCGTCTACACTGTTCCGTTCGTACGAAAAAGTTGGATTAGGTCCAGGTGTGTCAGAAACATTTGTGAGTATATTAGATTAAAAACCATACCTTAAATCTTGTAGGTGTAATACCATACAATTTATAGATTCTTCACCAACCGATTGACGACGAGACAAACCCAAGCCAACAACAATACCGATAATATCTAAATTATAATAATAACAATAACAATATTGTCAAATATGATAGGATTTTTATTTTACAATAATAACAATTTTTTTAAATGACTTTTCATTTTCCTCATTATTACAAAATTAAGATTAGAAGCTCAAAAGTTTTTTTTAATTGCACAATTGAAATTGGTAGCTTAAAGTTTTTTTAATTACAAATTTAAAATTGGTAACTCAAAAGTTATCCTCATTATTAGTAGAGTAAAGTTCAGTTATGTGATTTAATTGTCACGCCCCGACCCGCCCGGGGTCGGCCACGTGGCAACCGCCGCGCTACCTCGTAGTACGTGCCGGCCGGTCACGCACCAGAAGCACCGCAAGGCATAAAAATGGATATCATCCCTGCAAAACAAAACTAAAATTTTAATTAGAAAATATTTAATAAAATATTAATTTATAAACAATACCAGTGGACTAATTTAAAAGAATACCTACACAGCGGAAACCACTAAACCTAAGCCACCGACGTCTCCTAGTGAGCCTTTCTTCTATTGCTGACTCCGTGTGCCAATCTGCATCCATCCACATTGGATACAAGTGAGTGACAGAGGTTCTAAGAATCTCCATCTGGGTTGGGGGAATAAGGGAAATCCAAAATAAAATAAAATAAAATAATAATAAAATAATAATAAATATTTTTCTTTGAAAAACTCTTTTAAAAATTCTTTAATGAAAATATATATATAAACCTCAAATGGGCTGGCATCTCTATCATACTGGAGGCACGACCCGTCGGCCGCCTTACGCCTCACTGCACTGAGGGCTATCTCTTTTCTCATTTATAAATATTTTCTCTTTTCTATCTCTCTAGCCCTTTCCCTCGGTGGTGCCTCGCTGTGGTGGAACACAGCGAACTGGAGCTCTAGCGAGTTTTCCTACGCGCCTCTCCCAACCAGGCTCGACTCACCGTGCCCCTCGATAGGCGGTCCACGGCTGAGTATCATGCATGCTCTCAAACTCGGTCCATGCTCCCGTAAATTGGAGCCCCGAGGAACCCTCTCAATCACTCATCTCCCAAGGGCATCGTACCCTCAATAATCGTAATAATAATATTTCAATGTATATACATATATATAACATCACATATTTAAAATATATAAACACGCACACGTAAATCTATATATATTTCTTTTTAAAACGTCCCACTCACTGTGTGGGTATATCACAAGCAGGTGTGTGTAGGTGGATTTCCCATATCCCGAAACCTTTTTGGAAAACATTTAAGTTTTAAAATTATTTTTAAAATCCTTTCCCCAGTGGCTACACGAAGAAGTCTAGGCCACTCACAGTAGTGGGAGAATCGTATACTCCCAAGCGCTCCATGTAGCTTAACCTCCGGGGCATCGCCGCACTCGATTTTCCGGAGCCCTAATACACGGAAATAAAAAAATTAGCATTCATAATTAAATTTATGAATGCACCTACGAGGCTCTAGTATGACCTACGATGATGTTTGAATGTGTTTTGGAAAACTTGGAAGTGGTTCGGATCGATTTGGGGTCAATTGGGGTTTCGGGACGTAAAATGACAATTTTGCCCCTAAACGGCAGAAACGGCGCCGGAATTGGCAGTACCGGCGCCGGTTCTCTTCGACAGAAGTGTCGGTCGCCGACATGTAGAAACGGCGCCGGTTCTATTCTGGGTTTCAACCCGAAAATTTCTTCAATTTTTCTTAAAATTCGTAACCGATGCAATCAGCCACCAATTTAGCTACAAATCGAGATGCATATACCTTAATGCATCCACTACGCGTTTACCGAAAGAAAAACGAGAATCCCAAGCTCAAAGTTCCTAGATCTCGAATCTAAACTTAAAATCTAGCTAAAAGCTAAACCTAACTTTGAGCTTGGATCTCTCCTAATCCAATGCATGGAAGAACGTGCAAACTTAACAAAACGTAGATCGAGGAGTTAAGAATAACTCACCAAGATCTCGCCTTGAACTGGCGGTCGGTTTGTCCGGATCTGCCAATTGTCCAAAATGCCTCCATTTGGCTCCAGAGAGAAAAAGAAAAGAAAATGAAAGAAAAAGAAAAAGAGAAATGAAGAAAAGCTTAGGCTCACCCCTATATATAGGGGAGCCCGACACCGGGTCTACTCGGGCCCCGAGTCAAACTTTTCCCCTTTTTCAATTTTCTTTCATTTTCACCCATTGGCTAAATCCTTTGCTTTCTTGTGCCAATGGGGCCCATAATAAATTACTAGGGACTTATTTGGAGGTCTTTTTGGCATTTACTAATTTCCATGCATGGTTAATCACTTTATCTTCTAACTCCGTCTTATCCTAATTTTAACTTCTCTTCTT
Organism: Microcos paniculata; assembly: GCA_030664755.1. Taxonomy (NCBI): domain Eukaryota; kingdom Viridiplantae; phylum Streptophyta; class Magnoliopsida; order Malvales; family Malvaceae; genus Microcos; species Microcos paniculata. Next base: position 29,767,383 of record CP131457.1, on the reverse strand, counting down.
AATTAGACACATCCGGACCGACATATTGTTTAATTAATACGCTATCTTACACTATGCCGTTTGTACGAAAAGTCGTGCTAGGTCCGGGTGTGTCATTAATTGCAAAAGTAGGATTTTATATATATATATTGATTAAAAGTAAAAAGGAAAAATCTAATTTTTTTGCTCTCCAAATTGCGTGCGTTTAAAACATAGTAATAATCTTATTTTCTCCAACTTTAACAAATTGCTTTACCCCTTGGGTTTTTTTTTCTTTTAAAGAGATTTTCTCTTTGATTTTTTTTTTAATAGACTTATAAAGGATTAGTTAAAAGTGTTTAAGGGAAGGTGTAGAGACAGCTTGAGACGGCGGATAAAGTGGAAGGAGGAGAGTTGGTTGGAGGAAGAGACGAGAAGAAAAGAGAAAAAATGAAGGATCAGATTATTTTGAATTTAATCACGTAGGAATACTATTCACGTACAGATAAAATTTAAGACTTTTTCTTTTGCCAAAGAAAACTCATTATTATTAACAAATCAACGAATAGCTATACAAGAAACTGTAACTCCATAGCCTCTAAAAGACAACACAGAAGCTGACTCACAAAAGCACTAAGGAGGAATGCAATCAAAATATTTACAGGAACTAAAACTAAGGAGGAGGAGCAGGAACTCCATCCTTATCAAATATATGTTGTAGAGAGGATGGGGGCAATTGTGCCTAGTTAAAATCGCTCATCCCCTTCCTACATTAGCTAGCTATCCCATCTGCTGCCATATTCGCTTTTCGCTTCACACAGTTCCACTTGATCTCCTCAAACTCCAACTCTATCCTTTTGATTGTTGGGTTATGCCCAAAGACAAATCACTTAGGCCTGATTACGGTTAGCCCAAAGTCTAAATGGATTAAAAGTATAATCCAAATCTAATTAGGTAAAATAGTTTTAACCTAAATTTAAAAGGAGTGTGAGACACATATTTAAGTCGAAAAATACAATTAGATTTTTTTGTTCCTTTGCTAGCACAAAAGGCAGAGAAAACTCTATTCCTAATCTTCGTGAGACAAGGATTGGTTGCTGCTTGATCGTGTGGATACTGTAGAGGCGAGATAATGAAGAGGTTTTGCTACAGCTTGATTCGATCCAGCTTCAATTTTTGATTTTATCGCGCGAGTAAGGTAATATTTCTATCACTGATTAGGATCTCTTCCACATGGATCTTGATGGAAATCGAAATTTTATATTTCCGCTGCATTTGTTTGTTCTCGGTTTCCCTTCAGCATGGACGATGAAGACTAACCAAATTAACAAGATATATGCGGCATTCTCCTTCAAAGTTAATGCCATGAGCTCCTGCTATATATATAGTATTGAATTTGAGGAATTAATGCATGCGTGTTGTATTGATCAACAACCACACACAATTCGATATGAGTCAAATCTACTTACTTGTTTTAAATTTTCCTCAATAACATTAAGATATATCTCCCAGATAGTGTATTCTAATCTGACTTCTCAATGCAAAATAAGAACATGTTTTTTTTGCTTTATGGATGGAATATTTTGCTTAAATATGAATGGCATCCTTGTATTGTATGATATTAAACGAATTAAGATATGCCTCATTTGTACATGAACTATCAAGGAGTTCATAATTAGAAACATGTATAGCAAGTACCAGTCTTAATCCTGATGCATGAAACTCCTAGGTTGCTCCGATGATATCAATAGTTGGACACATGAATTTTTGGCTATCAACTATGACAAATCTCTAAGGAGGCCCATTACCGCACTGCTACCATTCGTATTTTAGGTTGTTCAAAACTATGGTTGATGTACAAGTGATATGGTTGGGTTTATTTAACTGTATTTTGGATAGCTTTCATTTTATCACCCGTTGATGTCGGAGGGTGCCGTTGGCTTATTATGAAGGAGTATGTATTTATACAATATACTTAAAACCTAAACAGTAATAACCATTTTTATCTTTTATGTGGAAATTACAAAACACATTCATGAATATCTGAATGTCAATCTCATAATAACTATATTTAAATTGTGTTTTGTTGGAAATGCAAGATTAATTGAAAAATAACACGTAGTAAGGATTCAAAAAATGACACAGGCATGGGCCATTGCAGTGATTGAAGAAGATTGGTTTGCAGGGCTACAGAACCCTATGAACAAAGTCGATTGTGGTTTCATAAAAGCTCGATATCATCCTATCATCTGTTCCCGTATCAAATTAATGGCCTCAACTCTCTGGATGTTGTCCTTATGACATACTAAAAGTCCTGCTAATCTGGCTCGCCACGAAGCTTGGCATTCTTTCATGGTAAAAGCAATATTGAAACTCAGCACCAACACATTGTTAAGTTACAACATAATATCTAACATTTAATCAAGATCTTACCACTAATTTGTACAAATACAAGTGTATCTCCAGCATGAATTTGACTATGAACATTCCACAATCATAGCTATACAATTGAAGATGTTTACCCTATTAGTGTATAATAAATTGAACATATTTCTTATTTGGTAGCTCTTTCTAACATAAATTGATTTTTGTTAAACAACTTGTTTTGCTACCGTGGAACCATTGCCGGAACAACAATCGGCCACTGAGTTATGTTCTCCATCTTACAACCCCTTCCCCTGAGCAGAGGATCTGATATGAGATCTTGCAGTCCACTAACCTGGACAAGCACATGTATCAGTTTATCAACCAGCATGTCTTATTCCTACAAATTGATTTAATTTTGATATTTTTTAAATGCTAACTTACCACTTTTTTTTATTTGTTCATTTCGTCTATCATGGATAATCCTATCATTATCTGGTAAGCTATCAAAAACGAGGACATTCCTAAGTTTCACATCAACTACAATTAAATACCAGTGCACATCGACATCATTCATAGGTATGAAAATCTGTAAATTAAGGTAAAATCATCATTTTCTATCTAACTCAATAGACCTCAATTATCAACATCTATTTTTATTGAACTTAACCTGGTCATAGGATTCCAAATTACTTAATTCTTTCTTCTCCCCTGTTTGTATTCTCTAAACATACCACGAATGGTTGCACAACCAATAAGGATCCATTGCTGTTGATTAATCATACCAAGTAAAACTATGTCAAGTAGTTTCTCAATAATCAATGTGATTATCCCACCAAAACAACTCATTTGATACTTACTGCAAATTTTGTTGGCATGTAGCATCTAGCCATTGTTGGGGTTTCAACCCGTGATGCTTCATTGCACAATATTGCCACCAAGTCGATCACCTATCACAAGGAAATAAGTTTTTTTCCATAAATTCATGTCATTCGAGTAATAGTAACATAAATAATTGATGTGTCATTCCATAATTTCATATCAATACCATCTCATTTACCCATCCTTCATCCTTCAAGCATATCAATTCTTTTCTTGTTGTGTACTTTTCCCTTATCTCTACTAAAACATGACACTCCTTAAATAGCCAAAATAGGACATCAAATCTCATTTCAATTAACAAAACCATATCATTTTCCTTTAATCTTAATTACAAAAAAAGTTTTGCTCACTCAGCCTCATTTTGGGCTTTATACATAAAAATTCATGGACAAGTCCCTCCAGTTCAGGATATCCTTTTTCTTTTTTCCTACAATGCTTTATGGTCTTTGTTACATTATTATTTGCCAACTCTGGATCCTTTATCATCTATTTCGATAATTTAATGTTAGAATCATACAAAAATATTCATATCATTGTAACTTTCAATAATTGTAATAATATAAGTTAATCACAATGCACCTTAACCTCCTGCCATCTCGCCTCTCCTTTATTGCACCCTTTCATATGGCTGATTTGGATGACATCTGCATGGACTTCAGACACCCTTTCATCATCGATCCTTCGGTTCCCTTTTTAGCCTTTGCTTGATATGCCATCATAGTAATCATCCGAACGCACTTTTTTTCCACTCCCATTTTCCTTTTCCATACACTACGGTCCTGAATAATTTGCCAATGCCTTACACCCCTTCTTAATTCATTCATTTTCTTCCTTTATTACCTTTCTCACTCAATTTAATTTCTTAGATGGAATCTCCATTAAGCATGTACTGACCATCCTATAATGGCCATTATAGTAAAAAACATCATCCAGGCTTGATTCTATTTCATTATCATTCAATCTCTTGGTATTCGTCTTTACGAAGTGATAAGCATGTATATCCGACCACTCGATTGAAGAGGACTATGTCGAATAAATGTTAATTGGATAAAAATCGTGCCCTTCATCCTTCTTTTCTAACCTTTCCAAACAACTATACAACTCATCTATAACATCTGCGACATTTCTCTCCCTAAGATCTATATCACTTTTATAACTGTTGAAGTTCTTTGTTTCCATGTTGGATGTACCACGCCTTATATCATTACTATCAATCTGATTCATGGGTAGGTTTTTACCTTCACCCTGCAAACCCTTCTCCATTTTTATATCCATTTTTTGTTTGCCTCTATTAATCAAACTAGCATTTCCCTTCATCCTGCTTACATCATTTGGGTTAATAGCTACTCCTTTCGCATGCAAAAAAGCTAATCTGCTGACCCATTTTCACCTCCTTGGTGCTTGCATCGTCAAATTCCTCTCTTTCACCTACTGAGAGATAACCTCTCCTTTTCTTCATTACCCTTGAATCATTTCCTTCTCTAACTTCACCTTCCCACTCCCCATCAAGTTCTTCGTTTAAGTTAAACAATCCGTTTCTCAAGTTTTGACACAATTCTGCAACACCTTCGAGCCAACTGTTTCCTTCCATTTTTCCATTCTCAACTTTAAACAATTTGATACTCTTCTCTAGCCTCAATGCTTCTCTCTCCTCCATTTGTGGATAACTTTCTTGACTTTTTTACTCTCTACCTTCGTCATTCCTTTCCTTCCACGCACCATTCTTTTCACTTTTAAAACTTGGTTCCATTTTCCATGCTTCCTTGCCTAATTCTCCGCATCTTCTTGTACATGTTATCTCGTTTACCAGCATCATCACCATAGATAATTCCTCACTTGCTAACTGAAACAGTTGCTTCAGTCTATTAACTTGTTTTTGCAACTGTCACGCCCCGACACCATGATCGAGCACGAAACAATCGCCGCAACTCTTGAAATGCATTCTATTAGGATAGAATACACTCCAAGGGTCGCAAGGCTAAAACGGTCATTTTACACATTTTTCCCTCATACAGTTTTCATCCAGTTCAATAGTTAAACATTTAGTTAACACGTAGACAAGTCAAAACAGTTTAAATGTCAGACTGTCGTGAGGTAAAAATTCATGTAAACACAAGACATCAAAACTTCAAGAAATTTACGAAAATGCCATTGGTTACTCGACATATTTTTCCGTGAATTTTTAAACTAAGCTACAAGATTCAGAAAAATACGGTAACAGTTTCAAATATTTTAGACACACTAAAGTCGTGAAATAGCTATTTGAACCGACATTTACTTACTCGATGGACCCTATAAAGAATTTTTGAAAAATAGTACCTAAGTTGACTTTTTCACCTCAGGTCAAATTGGTGCAAAGTGCCAACCACCTTCCCACCATAACGTACCCTAGCAACTCGGTCAACTAGTTACAACCTACAAAAATAAGTTTTATGAAAACAAGGGTGAGTAACTAGGTTACTCAGTGAGTGGATAACCGATAAAATATTTATAGAAGTATTGAAGTTCACAAAAATAAATTCAGATACTTTCATAATTCAAATATTCAAAGTAATATAAAAGAACTATTAGGAAAGGAGTTTTCCAGAAAATAGGCCCATGGGTCAAAGAAACTGTCCGTCAATTTCTCTACCCAAGCTGTCGCCTTGGCCCGAGGTCGACACTGGGTGACTGAGATCCATCCTGCCCGGCAGTGCCGTAGAATGAACTCTCGAATGCCTTGTCAGTTTCCCTCCGCGCCTCCGATCCAAGGCTAAACCATAAGCACCCGCGCCCCTCAAAAGGCGGTCCGCAGGCTACTTAGTTACTGTAGCAACAATAAATTCCCCTCGTGGGGCTGCCGCGAGTAACAACTTACGACCCAAATGGCCTTTCCACAGTATCATTTCATCGCACAAAATATGAACATCACACTTTTCAAAAACACAAGTTTCTTTCTCAATCCATAAATTAAGAAATAATTTCGTCTTAACACAGTAGGATTTTATAAAATCTCATAAACCGTTCATCAATACTTTAATTTGAGAAATCCAAGTAAACGGAGGCATTAAATCTAATAATATTAAATCAAGTATAAAAGCAATTTTGAGTTAGTCATCCACTCACAGTGAGATCCTCGCTATTCTTAACCGTCCTCACCCAGTTCCTTGTCCTTTGATGGTGCAGGTACTCCTAATTTTCATAATTTATTTAGTTTCTATAGCCATTGCTAAATTTAATTAAGACTTAGACTAAGTGTAATGCCATGCATGCCATGCACTAAATTTTGAATTCTAACTCCTAATTAGTATTTTTCACTAATATTCTTCCAATCTAATTTCTCCAAAATTCACATCTATACCATTATAGGTTGAAAATTTCCCATAGCTATGGCACATTAAAAATTTCGACCTTTGCTCTAATTTCACCCAATTTCCACATTTTTCTTTTCCAACATTTTTCTTTAACATTTTCTAACTAAATTTACTTCAAAACAACTACATTTTCATTTAAATTCCAAAATGACAAAGATGCTATTTTCCTTGAAATTTTTGCATAAATTATTGAAAAATTAAAATTTCCATTTCTAATGAAATTTAATGACATTTCCTAGTTTAGTAAGCTTCCATGAACTTCATATTTTAATCCTAAGGTTCCATGAATTCAATTTGACCCAAAAATCTTAAATTCAAAAATTCTCCATAATTTTTCTAATTTTCTAGATTCACACTCCTACAAGTGATTTCAAGTTAAATTGACCCTATACTCATGTTTAGCATGCCATAATCTACATTCTAACATCAAAATTAGGCATAGTTACCTTGATTTGTGAAAATCCACCAAGAACCCTAGACTTTCCAATTGCAATTTCTCCTCACTTAGCTTGAATTTCTTAAAATTGATTTAGGAATGTTAATGGGCTAATCAAGAGGTTTAATTTGATAGGTAATTTTAATAGGCTTGTTTGGAGAATTTTGGACTTTAGGTTTATGGTGGAAGGTTGTAAGCTTTCATCAATGGTGGAATATCTCAAGGTTGAAGACAACAATGGTGGTTTGCCAATTTTCTAGCATTTTCTAGGCTTTTATTTAGTCATGGCCGGATTTTGCATGCAAAAAGATGACAAAATTTGTTTTCATCTTAGCCATTGATTTCTAAGCCTTTGCCATTTGTCACTAGATGGTTAAGTCCATAAAAGATAATTTTGTTTACAGTTCCTATTTTGTTCTCCAACAATCACTAAAATTCCATCTATATCCTAAGTCAGTGTAATAAAATTTTCAACGTATATTTTTATTCTTCAGACAATTTCCTTTTATTCCATTGGCAGTGAAATTTTTAAATTCCCTATCATTTGTTAACAATTTCAGTCTAAATTTCTAACCTTACTACTAATTCTTTAAAAATTCATTTAATTCCATTTATATCCTATCCATAACTTATGTAAGGCTTAAACTATATTTTCCATGATTTCCTACTAAATGATGCATGCCGGACGAACTAAGAGGAACAGTAATTTGAAACGGGTATTACAGCTCTCCCCCCCTTAAAATAAATTTCGTCCTCGAAATTTCACGTACTGAAACTAGTGAAGAGATGAGGATATTGTCTTCTCATTTGTTCCTCGGGCTCCCATGTTTCCTCTTCTACTTGCGCATTTCTCCATAGTGCCTTGACCATCGGAATGCTTTTATTTCTAAGTACTCGCACTTGGGTATCTAGAATCCGGATTGGTTGTACTTCAAAGTTCAAGTCTTCTTTCCACTCAATTGGAGAAGCTTCTAAAATATGAGAGGGATCGGGCACATACTTCTTTAGTAGAGATACATGGAATACATTGTGGATTTTATTCAATTCCGGTGGTAGGTTCTCTCACTACTACAACACTTCCCTCATACACCACAAGATGGTAGGGGAGTATCCCTTATTCTTCTTACCTTTATAGGTTTTTTTTTTTGAAATTCTTGGTTCAACCTACCATCCGTCCTTTACCGCTCTCGAATTCAGTTGACCAAAATTGGTTTCACCACAAAGCTAACAAATCAAGGCTCCACTTACTACATTCCCTAGTTTTTCTTTTAACACTTTCACTTTTCCTTGATGTCTTTACCATGGAAATCGTCATACTTCACGGTACTCAATCTTTGATGTTCAAGAACTTTCACCGGTTGGACCTCATAATTTTAATCTTCCTTAAGTTCAACGGGTGGTACTTCTAATATACGCAAGGTGTCACGCCCCGACCCGCCCCGGGCCGGCCACGTGGCAATCGTCGCACTGTCTCGAAATACGTGCTGGCCAGTCACGCACCTGAGGCACCGCAAGGCATAAATGGGCATCATCGCTGTCAGATAAAACTAAAACTTTAATTAGAAAATATTTAATAAAATAATTAACCTTAAAAGTAATGCCAGTGGACTAATTGAGAGAATACTTACACAGCGGAAACTTCTAAGCCTAAGCCACCGACGCCTCCTAGTGAGCCTCTTTTCTATAGTTGACTCCGATCGTGGATCTGCATCCATCCACATTGGATACAGGTGAGTGACAGAGGTTCTAAGAATCTCCATCTAGGTTAGAGCGAATAAGGGAAAGCCAAAATAAAATAAAATAAAATAATAATAAAACAAATATTTTTCTTTTAAAAATTCTTTTCTGGTTCTCCTGCTGAGAACCGTCTTTTAAAAACACTTTAAATAAATAAATATATATATACATAAAATGGGCTGGCATCTCTATCATACTGGAGGCGCGACCCGTCGGTCGTCTTATGCCTCACTGCACCGAGGTCTATCTCTTTTCTTTCTAAAAATATTTTCTCTTTCTCTTTCTCTTTCTCTTTCTCTAGCCCTTTCCCTCGGTGGTGCCTCACTGTGGTGGAACACAGTGAACTGGAGCCTTGGCGAGTTTCCCTACACGCCTCTCCCAACCAGGCTCGACTCACCGTGCCCCTCGATAGGCGGTCCACAGCTGAGTATCATGCATGCTCTCAAACTCGGTCCACGCTCCCGCAAATTGGAGCCCCAAGGAACCCTCTCAAACACTCGTCTCCCAAGGGCATCGTACCCTCAATAATAATAATAATAATAATATTTCAAATATATATATATACACATAAAACATTTATATTTAAAACATATAATCACACACACATAAGTTTTATATACCTTTTTAAAACATCCCACTCACTGTGTGGGTATATCACAAACAATTGTGTATGTGTGGATTTCCCATATCCCAAAACTTTTTTGAAAACATTTATCTTTAAAATCATTTTTAAAATCCTTTCCCCCAGTGGCTACACAAAGAAGTCTAGGCCACTCACAATGATGGGAGATTCGTATACTCCCAAGCGCTCCATGTAGCCTTAACCTCCGGAGCATCGCCGCACTCGATTCAACCGGAGCCCTAGTACACAGAAATACGTTAGCATTCATAATTAAATTTATGAATGCACCTAAGAGGCTCAAACATGATCTAAGATGAAGTTTGAAAGTGATTTGAGACTTAGAAAAGTGTCCGGGAGGTTCCGAGGTAAAAATTGGACACTTAGTGAAAAATTACGAAAATGCCCCTGGGGACCCGTGGGCCCCACATGTGGGCCTGGCCTGGCCTGGCACTGTTCTAGGCCCAACAGACCCACCCAAGTGGGCTGGGTTCGGCCTAGCCCAGTTTTGGGCCCAAAAAGCCCACTCCCGCTCGGGTTCTGCACAGTTCTCGCGTAGGACTTGCACGGCTCCCGCGCGGGACCTGCACTGCTCCCGCGCGGGACCTGCACGGCTCCCGCGTCGGAGCTGTACGGCTCCTGCATGGGAGCTGCCCGCACGGTTCCAGCGCGGGAGGCGAGCCAAAGGCTCGATTCCCGAGCCTTTTGCTCCGTTTTTTGTGCCATTCGATCTCCAATGGTCCGACGGACTTAGCCAGGCGATCCCCGCGACATCCACAACACATCTACCAAAAGAAAAACGAGAATCACAAGCTCAAAGTTCCTAGATCTCGAATCTAAACTTAAAATTTAACTAAAAGCTGAACCTAACTTTGAACTTGGATCTCTCCTAAACCAATGCATGGAAAAGCGTGCAAACTTGGAAAAACGTAGATCGAGGAGTTAAGAATAACTCACCAAGATCTCGCCTCGAATTTGAGGTCGGTTTGTCCGGATCTGCCAATTGTCCAAAATGCCTCCGTTTGGCTCCAGAGAGAAAAAGAAAAGAAAATGAAAGAAAAAGAAAAAGAGAAATGAAGAAAAGCTTTGGCTCACCCCTATTTATAGAAGAGCCCAACACCGGGTCTACTCGGGCCCCGAGTCAAACTTTTCCCCCTTTTTCAACTTTCTTTCATTTTCACCCATTGGTTAAATCCTTTGCTTGCTTGTGCCAACGGGGCCCATAATAAATTTCTAGGGACTTAATTGGAGGTCTTTTTGGCATTTTACTAATTTCCATGCACGGTTAATTACTTCATCTTCAGACTCCGTCTTATCCTAATTTTAACTTCTCTTCCGACTTGACACAGCCGGACCGACCCGTTGTTTAATTACAACGTCATCTTGCACTATTCCGTTCGTACGAAAAGGTCGTGCTAGGTCCGGGTGTGTCACGAGGGGTCATATTTATATTCTCAGAGCAGTGTGAATCCTTTTCAACTGTAATAGTAGCCGTCGGTTTATAGTTTCACAAATTCATCTTTTATTCCTATCTCTCCAAATTTGGAAATTTTCCTTCTTAACTCTATAATTCATATTGATCAACTCATAGTCCTCAATTCATAACCTATGTGACTCCAAATAAATCTTCCAGCCGATCTACAATTTCTTCAATCCACTTTTTCCGTTAATGGAATTTCATATTTAATATCTACATCAATCTACCTTGCCAACTTTCTTGGTTCTCTCTCTTATAGCCCAATTTCCATTCTAATACAACTGTAATAGCTCCATACTAGCCTTTCATAACTCCAAGCATATACGTTTTCTTATTGAGTTATGACCTTTCATAACTTGAAGAACATTAAAGCTTCCTTTCTTCCGCCCTTCACCCATGACTAATTTTCTCGTTTAATAAGATATCCTTCGACTTATATTGCTTGAGCAATAATGTCTTTGTCTTATGGTGAAACAATTAGGTTGAAAAGCACTTTGCTTCCTCTCAGAACCCAATCAAATCTTCTTTGAAGTAGTCAATCTAAAAGATTCCTTAAGAACTCCAATCCTCTCTTCATTTCAATGAATCACATTTCCATTATTATCTTGTCAGTGTATATGTACATCCCTTCATAATCTTCTCTTTATTCTTGGACGTTTCAATACATAAAAGTTGTTTTACGAACCTTCCTATCTCTCATCTCTTCCTACTTAAGATTTATGCAAAGACTCCATAACATCATGGAAGCAATCATAATTCATTCTACTACCACCCTTGACCTCAACTATTTCAATTCCAAAAGTTCTCATTATTCATTTAACTACTTGAACAAATCAAAACTTTCCCCACCTAATTTCACTTAGTTACCATCTTCTTCTTTAGCTTAGATTTCATATCTCTTTTTGTCGCACAAGTTTATCACCTTCAGTTCGCAATCATCAACTTATTTGCTTGAATCCCCTCTTTCACCATCCATCACATACTTGCTTTTCCATAAATTTATCTCGTTTTCACATTCATACACAACTCACTACCAAAATCACTAGAAATTATTCTTGTTAACCATCCAACTACACTAAATTTCACTTAATCTATAATTATTACTTTCTATCCTTCCAATTCCCCCTTTTTTTTTAAGCCTATCCAGCAGGTTTCTCATAAGCAACCCTTTATCTTATAATATTCAATTGGCTTTTTGGCTCATCTTTTCCAAGTGTACACCATTAAGTTTCTTCTTACATCAAGTCTACCATAGTTCGTTGCTCATACAATCACATTTAATCATGCCATCATCACTGGCTCATATCAATCTCGTAATCCTCATTCATTCATTTCACAATTAATGTCCTTAATTACACACTTTCATCTTTAGTCTTTGATTCTCTCCTTTCAATTAACTTACTTCTCTATACACATATATCCTCAACAAGTCTTTCTTCGTAGTGAAGAAGAATATCATTCCCAAGCTTTTATCAAAAAGAAATTTTGGACTTTGCTACGAAATTCTAATTTAGGTCACAAAACAAAAATCAAAGGGTACTATTAACCTCGCTTTAAAGTCCAATGGAAGTTTGGGAAATATTTGAATAACGCTCAAACATTTATAGACGGTCTATGTGACTATGCGACTGCTTGATCGTAAAATTAGTCGAAGTTCGAGTATCAATATCTGAAGGTAACTAAGGGCTTAGTACTAACAACAAGGTGTAAGTTACCTACAAGTTTGGAAAATGACTCGATCGAACCCGAATCCACTTGGCACTTTACAAAATTTTTTTTTAGAAAACTATTTTAAAACACTGTTTAACAAAAATTGAGTTTTGATATCACTTTAATTGTCACACCCCGATCCGAAGGTCGAGAATGTGACAACCGCCGCGTGCCAAAAATTGTGAATGGCGCGCTTCACCCACAACTCGAAGCTCGCAAGGCTTATAGCATCTTGAACCCATTTAGTAAATCGATTTTAGCTTGTCATGCAAAATGAAAAATAAGATTTTAGAACATTTATGCAGTCTAAAATTTAAATGAAAACAGTCCTTCAAGTTTAAAAAATGTAGGTGAATAACAATTTAACCGTATTCAAATTATGCCAATGGATTCAGTAATAAACGCACGTAAGCCGTATAGACTTACTGTGAAAGGTCCGGAATCGAGTCTTAACACTTAGCGGTCTATCTCTTTCGCGCGGTTAATTATCGTAGGCTGATTGAAAATAGTTATATACTAATCTATAATCGCGCTCGGCCCAGTTGATGTTTCCTCCTTAGTTAGTGCAAGTTTGAGTTTGTGTCAGAGACTAATTCGACCGGGCAAGCTTTGCCTCGGTCGGCCGCGACTGCGCTGACGTTGTGGTGGCGTCGTATATCTATAACGAAAGAGGATTAATCTCTAAATAACTATATCTACATGGGATTTTACATGAAATATGCATGTTCTAACACTTTGACCAAGTTTGACCGAGGTTGACCGGGATTGACCAAGTTTGACTCGGGCGCACCGACACTGAAAATTCACCAAAAACCGACTTAAAACCTCAAGCTCTGATACCAATCGAATTGTCAGGGCCCGATACTATGATCGAGCATGTAACAATCGCCGCAACTCTTGAAAAGCATTCTATTAGGTTAGAATACACTCCAAGGGTCGCAAGGCTAAAACGGTCATTTTACACATTTTTCCCTCATACAGTTTTCATCCAGTTCAATAGTTAAAACATTTAGTTAACACGTAGACAAGTCAAAACAGTTTTAATGTCAAACTGTCGTGACGTAAAAATTCATGTAAACACAAGACACCAAAACTTCAAGAAATTTACGAAAATGCCATTGGTTACTCGACATATTTTTCCGTTAATTTTTAAACTAAGCTACAGGATTCAGAAAAATGCGGTAACAGTTTCAAAATATTTTAGACACACTAAAGTCATGAAATAGCTATTTAAACCGACATTTACTTACTCGGTGGACCCTACACGAATTTTTGAAAAATAGTACATGAGTTGACTTTTTCACCTCTGGTCAAATTGGTGCAAAGTGCCAACCACCTTCCCACCATAACGTACCCTAGCAGCTCGGTCAACTAGTTACAACCTGAAAAAATAAGTTTTATGAAAATGAGGGTGAGTAAGGGGCTGTTTGATAAACTGTTGAAAATTTTCAAACCGTTGAAAACGAAAATTTTCAACACTTTTAGATTTTCAACATGTTTGATAACTTTTGCTAGCCATTACTTAAAAGATTTTTTTCAACAAAAAAGTATTGAATTTAAAAAGTAGGTGAAGACCTACTTATCATTGAATGGTGAAAAAATAAATGGTTTTAATTTGAAAAACTTTCCTTTTATACTAAATTACCTTTATTTTAGGCATTAATGAGTTTTAAAAATCTTCAACATTTATAGATTTCAAACAATATATTTATATTCAACATTTATTTATCAAACAATTTTTATATACAAATTCAGTACTTATCAAATTCAGCACTTAATTTTTCAGTACTTATTTTTCAGCACTTAATTTTTTCAGTTTATCAAACAGCACCTAACTAGGTTACTCAGTGAGTGGATAACCGATAAAATATTTATAGAAGTATTGAAGTTCACAAAAATAAATTCAGATACTTTCATAATTCAAATATTCAAAGTAATATAAAAGAACCATTAGGAAAGGAGTTTTCCAGAAAATAGGCCCACGGGTCAAAGATACTGTCCGTCAATTTCTCTACCCAAGCTGTCGCCTTGGCCCGAGGTCGACACTGGGTGATTGAGATCCATCCTGCCCGGCAGTGCCGCAGAATGAACTCTTGAATGCCTTGTCAGTTTCCCTCCGCGCCTCCGATCCAAGGTTAAACCATAAGCACCCGCGCCCCTCAAAAGGCGGTCGGCGGTCCGCAAGCTACTTAGTTACTATAGTAACAATAAATTCCCCTCGTGGGGCTGCCGCGAGTAACAACTTACGACCCAAATGGCCATTCCACAGTATCATTTCATCGCACAAAATATGAACATCACACTTTTCAAAAACACAAATTTCTTTCTCAATCCATAAATTAAGAAATAATTTCGTCTTAACACAGTAGGATTTTATAAAATCTCATAAACCGTTCATCAATACTTTAATTTGAGAAATCCAAGTAAACAGAGGCATTAAATCTAATGATATTAAATCAAGTATAAAAGCAATTTTGAGTTAGTCATCCACTCACAGTGAGATCCTCGCTATTCTTAACCGTCCTCACCCAGTTCCTTGTCCTTTGATGGTGCAGGTACTCCTAATTTTCATAATTTATTTAGTTTCTATAGCCATTGCTAAATTTAATTAAGACTTAGACTAAGTGTAATGCCATGCATGCCATGCACTAAATTTTGAATTCTAACTCCTAATTAGTATTTTTCACTAATATTCTTCCAATCTAATTTCTCCAAAATTCACATCTATACTATTATAGGTTGAAAATTTCCCATAGTTATGGCACATTAAAAATTTCGGCCTTTGCTCTAATTTCGCCCAATTTCCACATTTTTCTTTTCCAACATTTTTCTTTAACATTTTCTAACTAAATTTACTTCAAAACAACTACATTTTCATTTAAATTCCAAAATGACAAAGATGCTATTTTTCTTGAAATTTCTGCATAAATTATTGAAAAATTAAAATTTCCATTTCTAATGAAATTTAATGACATTTCCTAGTTTAGTAAGCTTCCATGAACTTCATATTTTAATCCTAAGGTTCCATGAATTCAATTTGACCCAAAAATCTTAAATTCAAAAATTCTCCATAATTTTTCTAATTTTCTAGATTCACACTCCTACAAGTGATTTCAAGTTAAATTGACCCTATATTCATGTTTAGCATGCCATAATCTACATTCTAACATCAAAATTAGGCATAGTTACCTTGATTTGTGAAAATCCACCAAGAACCCTAGACTTTCCAATTGCAATTTCTCCTCACTTAGCTTGAATTTCTTAAAATTGATTTAGGAATGTTAATGGGCTAATCAAGAGGTTTAATTTGATAGGTAATTTTAATAGGCTTGTTTGGAGAATTTTGGACTTTAGGTTTATGGTGGAAGGTTGTAAGCTTTCATCAATGGTGGAATATCTCAAGGTTGAAGACAACAATGGTGGTTTGCCAATTTTCTAGCATTTTCTAGGCTTTTATTTAGTCATGGCCGGATTTTGCATGCAAAAAGATGACAAAATTTGTTTTCATCTTAGCCATTGATTTCTAAGCCTTTGCCACTTGTCACTAGATGGTTAAGTTCATAAAAGATAATTTTGTTTATAGTTCCTATTTTGTTCTCCAACAATCACTAAAATTCCATCTATATCCTAAGTCAGTGTAATAAAATTTTCAGTGTATATTTTTATTTTTCAGACAATTTCCTTTTATTCCATTGGCAGTGAAATTTTTGAATTCCCTGTCATTTGTTAATAATTTCAGTTTAAATTTCTAACCTTACTACTAATTCTTTAACAATTCATTTAATTCCATTTATATCCTATCCATAACTTATGTAAGGCTTAAACTATATTTTCCATGATTTCCTACTAAATGATGCATGCCGGACGAACTAAGAGGAACAGTAATTTGGAACGGGTATTACAGTAACTCTTCTTGCATTAAAGATTTTATACTTTGTAAATATTGTTTTTGTATTTACATTATAAAGACTTCTTATTTTTCCATACACACTAATGAAATTGCTTCAGTCACATTGAATTTCATTCTAAATTTAGCATTTACATCATTTAATGCATTGATGTTCATATGACACACTACACATATGCTCAAACATTTATTATAACTCCCTGTACTCATATCTTGTATCTTTCCATCAAGCTATCCCCTGACTCCATTCTTTTTCCAGTTCCTGACTGTTTTCTTTCACCTGCATTTATTGTTTGTTACAAAATTTTCATACCAAAACTGAATTTCATAATAAATTTACTTTCCATTAAAACTTCCTCTTATTTTTTGCCTTAAATATGCCTTAACTCCAGTCAATGATTCTACGGTATTAACATTAGACATCCACTCCTTATGCTCCTGTCCTATGGATGTTGTCACAAAGACAAGTGTTAGAGACAATATAGACCTCATTGAAATAAAATTAACCATAGAAGATAGTTCTCAGTCTACAACTTACATAAACTCTCTTTTTTAATGCCTTCCGCCGTCGATGCCCTTTTTACCATGAATTAGTCTTCTTCTTCTCCTTTCCTTCCAATACATGACTCTTTCCACACCCAACAACATATATTTCCCCTTGAGTATGACTTTGCCCTTTGCATTTGCATAATAATGGAAACTTTTAATTTCATAATAATCTGCCTCCACCTTCTACTGCAAATTATTTTTGCAAATCTCGATGGCCACATCGCTGATGAAACGGCGAGAATTCTTATCATACTCCTTTTTCCTCATTTTGACAATTTTTTTGGATGCCACCCACCACACTAGATTGCTTTTGCCTTACTCTTCCAATTCTCATAATCACCTCACCTCGCCAGCCATATCCAGATTGCGTTGTTGAAGCTTTGATACATATTAATTGCCCATCTCTCTCCCTCAACCTTTCTCGGTTCCCTTCCTCGGAGAAATTAATATATACTACTATCTTTCTTCCTCAAACCAAAGACCTATATGATGCCTTTAATACCTTAACCTCACAACCTTTTCTCCCTCCTTTATATCCAAGTTTTGGCCACTTTCATTTTGTACCCTTTTAACTTTTACCGTCACTTTATATTTTCACCCGATAACCTTTTTGACAATTTCTTCAACCGGTCACCCTTTTCCCAACTAAATATCCATTGTTTGCATCCAACGGTCACAATCCTTCAGAAGACATCCAACGATCAGCTTTGATGGCCTTTCCTGACCTCCCCACAATTGACCTCACTGTAGTCATCACCCAAATTTGAAAAGAAAAATGGAAAGAAAATAATGTGAGTCTAATTAATTAAGGTAAAAGTACTTATATATCCTTCATTACTAAAAACTTTCTAACTTATAACACTACTACTCACTATCATATTAAATAGCATATTAACTTATAACACTACAACTTACTAGCATACTAGTAATAGTATAAGGGCTATAATAGTAAAAGTATATTAAATTAATTTTCTTTCTTTTTTTTTCTCCTCTACCAACCAATAAGAGGAAAGAAAATTAATTTTTTTACTCATTTTTCTATTTTTTCTGTCAAGCATATTAAAAAAAATTAATTTTATTTTTCATCTTCTTACTTTTCTCTTTCTCTCATTTTCTTTCTTTTTAATTTTTTTTTATTTTTCTTACCAAGCAAAGTCTTAAAGCTTTGTTGGCATATTATGCCATCTCCTTATGAACTTTGGGTTGAAGTTTTGAAAGGTAAGTATTGATATTGGTATTTAGTCTAATAAAAAAGGTGTTTTGAAGAGATGAGTGAAGATATATATGTGACCTCTACCTCTTGGCCTGGTGGCCAAAAGGCAAGGGAGGTCACGAAGGCAGGGGTTCGACCCCTACCACCCCCTCCCTTGGGTCTTATACCCTGAATTTTACTAAAAAAAATCAAAAAAGAAGAAGAAGAAGAAGGTATGTATGTGTGAAAAATTTATATCATGGGACTGTCTCACCATATCAGTCATAGGTCCAACCAGTAAAAATTTGTCAACTCAAAATACTAGTTAAAATTTAGTCACTAATTTAATAATAAGTTTAGCCCCAAATTTAAAAAGTAGAAGTTAATGGATAAGTCCTGAAATTAAGTATATAATGGAGGTAGGGTTTTAATAAATGTAGGAAAAATTTATTTATTGATAAGATTCTACTGACTGATCCCATAACTGACGTGTTGAGACGATCTCATAAAATAATTTCTTATACGTGTGCCATATAATTGAGGAACGATCGAGAACGTGTAACCATGTGGCGGCAAGAGCGCCTGTTGGGCTTTGATGACGAGCAAATTGCGCATACATTTGTAATTTTGGTGATGAATGGCCGTTTATAAATAAAAAAGGCTTTGGACTTTGTTCCAACTTCCTAAGCCGACGTACTCACAAACCGACAAACCGAAGCCCTCAAAATTCAAAATGTTGGATAAAACCATGTTATCCTAAAACCTCCTATGAATCCAAGCAAAGACACATGCAAAATTGTGGACCAAACCAAATGTTTAACCTACTCGCGGCCTTCGAGCGTCTTTCGCTTTCTCTTTATACTTTGCTGCTTTTTTTTTTGGAGGCTTTCTTACGATGAAAAAGCTCCTCACTTGTTTAAAAAATCAATTAAGTCCCTAATTGTAATCAAATAAATCCCACGCTTTGATTAATAACCAATTAGACCCCTTATATAATTAAAATTGGTAAGATTTCATGTGAAATTTCAATTTACATCCAATTTAACTTTGATGGTACTAAAATTTATGAGATTTCTTAGTCGATAATGGTTAAGGTATATAAAATCATTAGGATTACTTGACCAATTTTATTTCATCAGGGATTTAATTGGGTGTAAATAAAAGTTCATGGCTTATTTGTTAATTTGTAATAAAAACTTCATGGGCTTAATTGGTTTTTTAAATAACTTCACGGGTTCTTTTTACACTTAAGCCTTTAAAAATGATCTTAACCATTGTTTATATTTGTCAAAATTTCATGAAACTTTGGTTTATTAGCTTTAAAGTTTAAGTAATAAAAGGTAAATGAAGCATTCAGGGAAAAGAAATTTACAAAAAAATTAAACTTAATACTCAATTTGATCTCTGAATTATATTAAAAAGAATAAATTAATCCTTTAACGTTTATTTGAGATAAATTCATCCCTAAATTTTTATTTTGAGACAGATAAACCTCTGAATGAACAAATATTTAAAGAAAACCGTTAAAAATTAAGAATCATGATTCTTTTAAAATTAAAAACTTGACGTCAAAAAGTTATGTTAATGTCAGATAAAAGATCAAATAGTTTCGATCAAGTTTTCGACCATCAAGGGACTAATCTATCCCACAATAAAAGTCCAGGGACCAAATTGAATATTAAGCCAAAAAAATTATATCCCTAAGTATAAGAGAATATTAGTAAAAAAAAAAATTAAAGGTACTAATTATGCGTACTTATATCTAACACTCACTGCAATGTTGATATTTCTCTAATAAAAGCACATATTTATCAAAATTAATAGAGTAATTACTATTATTAAATAATATGACAGCCATCTAATCCTAGTTATAGAATTTAAAGAACCCAATTAAAATTTAACATATATCAAATAAACTTCTATATTCTATATTCTAATATTATAAATTGCTATATAATATATTTAGTAAATTCAGGGGCTTTTTTGTATACATATAAATTAATTTTTAATTTAGCTACTAATGATCTGTCTCATGTAAAATGTATAAAGTGACCCAAATTGAATTTGATTCCATATCTAAGAGTGCCAAAATTATAAAAATGTAAAATTAAAAAAAAAAACTTAGTATAAAAAAGTCCCTGAACTTAGATTTAAAAAAATCAATTAGGCCGCTAAACTTTTATTGTGATCAAATAAGTCCCTAAACTTTTATTGATAGTCAAATAAGCCCCTGAACTTTTTCTATAATCAAATAAGCCCTTGAAATTTGATTTACACCTCATTAGACTAAAATTAATTATGTAATCTTTATGGATTTTAACAATTTTTAAGTGCAAAATTTAACAAATTTTAATGATATCAAGATTCTAATTAGATATTAATTGAAGTTTAATATGAAATTTTATGAATTTTAATTATATAAGAGGCTAATTGAGTATCAATAAAAGTTCAAGTGCCTATTTGATTATAATAAAGTTCAAGGATTTAATTGACATTTTAAAATAAATTCAAGAGATTTTTTACATATAAGCCGTAAAAATAACCTAAATTGACCGAAATCGAAAACATCGCAAATCTACCTCTATTTAATTGTGTGCATTATCTTTTATTACAATTAACTAACCACAATTCATAGTTTTTATAGATTTAATCATGAAGTCCATTCTTATAAGTGGTGAACTTTTATATAATTTTTTAATTAATTAATAATTACATAATTACTATACTTAATAAATACGGGTAAAGTTAAAATGTTCATTTTAACTTCTTAGGAATAAAAAACTAATTCTACAAGCTCTCATAAAACCAAAACATGACATTGAACTTAAAAATATAAAATTTAAATTTAACCCCAATAAAAATACTTTCGATTTTCAAGGTAAGTTTTTAAATTAATACTTGCTCCATCCCTTAATGTTTGTCTTCCATTGACTTTAGTTAAATTAGATTAAATTACTTTGTTATCTTTTATATTTACAAGTATTTTTAGGATTTGATATAATGGTGAGATAGTAATAAAAGAAAAGAATGGAAAAAATTAAGAATAAAAATTTATTGATTGTTTATTTATAATAAATAATAAATAAATTAAGATTTTTTTAAAAAAATATACAAATAAAATGAAATAAAAGAAATAGCATTTATTATTGTCAAATTTTAAACTCATAATAATTCTGTGATAATGAGTCCGAACGTTTAATTCCTTTTTATCTTATTCAATTCAATGCACCAAATATGACAATTTTTTCCTTAAAAATGTATTCTATCCAAAGGAATAGATAGCGCGTGGGAGCAAAGGATTTGTAACGGGGACACCTGGTTGGACATGCGGGATTACGTAGTACTTTCCTATGGAAAGATACACAACCTTCCGCCCATCCCTTATTTGTTTTCTTCCATACTTCCATCGTATTTCCATACTTATCTTACATATTCCACCTTCCGTTTCCAACTTCTGGAGACTGGAGCTCTATTCACAGCCATACACTTCTCCCGAAACCCTGCAATTTTTTTTCTTAAAATAGTAAACGAACAACCCACATCCCATTTTCCCATACTTTTTTCATCTCTCTCTCTTTTACTTTTTGCTCAACAAATATCATTCTTGTTTGCCCTGCGTTATTAATCAGGTGGTTTCTTTTTATCATTGTAAGTAGTTTCTTTCTCTTGTCTTGTTTCTTTTTGCCTTTATTGGATGTGGATCAATCCACGGTGTTAGAAGCCTCAAACGTCTATTTTTATATGTTACAGTTATGGCTGACAAAATTAAGGAGAGGGATGATGAAGAGTACTTCATGGAAAATGATGATGATGACCTTGAAGGGAGCAAAATAGAAGATGGCAGTAGCAGCAGCAGCGGTAGTGACGATTATGGTGAACGAGGAAGCGGGGATTACCATTCTACCACTTTCTCTTCCCAACAATGGCCACAAAGTTTCAAGTATGCCCCCTTTTTTTTTTTCCTTCTTAATTCCGTATTATTATTAATAGTTGAACCCATTTGTGCAATTGGGGACTTGATATGAAATTCGCTGGAGAATAGTTTTTGTATAGTTCTTATACCTCTTTCTTGTATAGTTGCTGTTCTTTTTTGCTGAACAGCCTTTGTTTGTATGTAGCAGTTTTCACTGCTTTTTGGATGAATGAAATTCTGCTTATCCAAAAAAAAAAAACCCATTTGTGCAAAACAAAAGGGTGGATTGGAAATTTCTGGTTACATCCTGTTGTTTAATTTCGATACTGGCTTAGTCAAGCTATGGTACTCTCTCTGAGTTGCGTGAGATTAGTTCCTTTGATAAGAGAGTGTATATATATACATATAAATATATATATATATATATTTATTTTTTTCCCTTTGACATACGGGTATGAGTAGACACTACAGCAACAAAAACAAAAACTAAAGTACTCAACCAAGGAAGTTCTCAGAAAGGAAGAAAACCAACTATAAAATAAATCAACATATAGCATGTAACCAGAGAATGCAAAGATGGAGCGAACCAGCACATGGTGGAGCTTCAACTTGGGACCTAACCATACAATGAAGTTATTCTGAAATTTTAGATATTTGTAAACTTTAATTTTGAATTTAGATTAAGGTGATTAATGAAGCATATAAAATAAGTAATTTGCCTGTGAGTGTATATCATTTTAGTTTGCCGCACATGATTTTTTCCATTGTTGATATAACTAATGAACAGAGACGTCTTTTGAACCTGGACTGAACCATCTGTTTGTGATTCTTAGTTCTTAGATTAAATAATAGCCTTTTCACAATATCACATGTCAATATGAGTAATTAACAATTGCTTTAGCTGAATAAAAGGCTTTACTTGGTGGACATGATGGAAAGAAGGAAGGGAAAATCTTTAATCATACAAGTAATGCTACGAATGAGAAGGTGCTCGAAATGGTCATTGCTTCAAATTATTTCTTCCTTTGTCTTTCCATCCTCCTTACAAAGAAGACTAAATAGTGGCTCTTCGTTTATCTGCTATAGACCATTGGGAAGCATTTAGCTTTTTTCAAATCACTCTGAAGCTGTGCTTTTTTGGATACGTTTTTTGTTGGCTGATGTATCACCTGCTGTTTTTCTTTTATATCTCTGTCTTGGTACGTCCTTGTGTTTGTTACAGAGAGACAATGGATCCGTACACAATCACCTCACCAGGTTTTGGTGTTCTTGGACGAATTCCAAGCTTTAGACATTTTAGTTTTAGTAGTCAGAGTAAAAGTAATTTGGATCTGGATGGAAAGCTTCCTCTACTGCCTGAACATCAAAAGAGTTATCAGAGGGAATTTTTAGACAGCATCTCAAGAGCTCCTTCAACATGGTCAGAGAGGTATTCAATTCTTAAGCAACTTTCTGGAGAGTTTCCCATTGCTTATGGATGTAACGTGACCCAGACTGTCTTTAATGGTATGTTGTTATGCTCTGCTGCCACTATGTTTTATATCTTTTGAGTAATTTTAAATTCTTTATCTCTAATCTTCAAAACGATTGGGAAATGAGAACCTATAATCAAATGATATAGAGAAAAAACTTGCATCAAGTTGTCTGTTTATCTGCTCCCATTCATGCCTACTTGCATCAAGTTATCTGTTTTACTTCTTATTACTAACATCATTAGAAATTTAGAACTTAGGATATAATAGTTATCTAGACATACGGATTCAAATTTTTAACTCTGGTTTTCCTTTCATGACAGCTGTAAATGTAATGGTTGGAGTTGGGCTTTTATCTACACCTTATACAATAGCGAAAGGAGGCTGGGCAAGCTTGTTTGTGCTAATCATTTTTGCAGTTATATGTTGTTATACAGCCACACTCATGAAATACTGCTTTGAAAGCAGAGAAGGAATTCAATCTTACCCTGATATGGGCGAAGCTGCCTTTGGCCGATTTGGACGCCTTTTTATATCTGTGAGTCATCCTAGCTTGTTGCATGTTAGTGTAATCGGTGATTTGTTAGCCTGGGGGGCATTACTTACAATGATATCCTACTATGATAGTGTACATATTGATATCTAACAGTATGTAGCTAACTAACATTATTCATTCTCACAAGCATGATTTGGAGTCACAATTTCAATGTTTGCTCATGCCTCTCCTGATTTGATAGAATATAAATATTAAATTTTATTTCTTTTTTTGGATGAAAAAATATTAAATTTTATTTCAATTATCGTTTTGGCTACATATTAATGGTTTTGTTGATAATATTTGTGAAGTTGAATGGAAAAGGAAATATCAATTGCTAATATAGCTTATATTACATTTGTTGTCCATTGGCTCGTTGCTGAAGTTTCTAATGCTGTATTTGTTGGATTTTTGCAGATTGTTCTGTACACAGAACTATATGTAAGCTGACCCTTCTAATTTACCTTTTACTAGATCATAACTTGTAGTTCCATTTCTAATTTAGAAAATTTCCTTTTAACCTGTGCAGTCATACTGTGTGGAATTTATTATCATGGAAGGTGACAATCTTACAAGGCTGTTCCCAGGAGCTTCTTTGGATTGGTCTGGTTTAGAGCTGGACTCAATGCACCTCTTTGGAATTCTAACTGCCTTTGTTATTCTACCCACTGTCTGGCTAAAAGATCTCCGTTTGATTTCATATCTTTCAGGTGTTTCAAAGTAGTTACAAAAGTTCTCAATTCTAATCAAGTATTTAAATGTTAAAGATTTAGTTTGAACTTATAGAATTGCTTTTGCAGCTGGTGGGATTGTTGCGACATTGGTGATATTTCTTTGTCTGCTATTCCTTGGTGCAGCAGGTGGTGTAGGCTTCCATCATACTGGTCAAGCAGTCAACTGGAGTGGCATTCCATTTGCAATTGGTGTATATGGATTTTGTCATTCAGGGCATTCGGTGTTTCCAAATATCTATCAATCCATGGCTGATAAATCACAATTTAAGAAGGCAATGGTAATATGGTAAGTAAATTTCTTTTGGCACAGAAGGATGTTTCAAATGGTTTTGGTCTGATCTATGCTTAGTATCTTGTGCAGTTTTGTTTTGTGTATAGCATTGTATGGGGGTGTTGCAACCATGGGTTATCTTGAGTTTGGTCAAGGCACCTTGTCTCAGATAACTTTGAATATGCCACCACACTCCTTTGTTTCTAAAATTGCATTGTGGACAACGGTGAGTATGAGACTGCTTTTCAAGTGCATTTTGAGAGAGAGAGAGAGAGAGAGGTGATGTGATGTGATGTGGTTCCTAAGCTACTTTTCTTGTTGTATTGCAGGTTATCAACCCATTGACAAAATATCCTTTTATCTGTGTATGTTAGAATTATGAGAATGTCTAAAGAGTTATGAATTGAATTCATGCATCAGAACCTTATATTTCTTCCAGTATACTTATTTTCTTCCTTAACATTGATCAAATATGCATTGTTGATGATCCCCTTGGCAAGGGGTATAGAGGAGCTGCTGCCGGATCCAGTTTCAAATAGTTTATGGTGTTTCATTCTTCTGAGAGCAGCACTTGTCTTTTCTACTGTTGCTGCTGCATTTCTTTTGCCATTCTTTGGTAAATATTGGAATTTCTTTCTTTCATGTTCTAGATTTAGTTTTGTTTCATACTTCATGCTGCCATGAATCTTACAGACCATGAAACATCCTAGGTGAATTTAAACTCTTTTGAACATTGGAAACAATACATGTCTTCCAAATCTTTTATCTTTTTTGATATTTTGCTGAAATTATTTAAGAAGAAGCTTAGAGATATAGATAGCTGTTTACTCTGTACACAGCAGATTAGCTTTAGTCTTTCTTTTGCAAATCTGTGCTGAGTCAGTCGTGTTTGTATTTTGTAAGAAAGCAATCTATGAAATCAGAATGTCCTTCATTAATAATCGCATTCGGGGATACATACCTAATTACCACTGTACTCTAGGCCAATAATTGATCTTAACACTTCATTTTTATTCTGTTCAATTAGCTCATTCAACTTTTATTTTGGCCTCAAATTTGGTCAACAATTAATGGAAAAGGAATATTTCATGAGTATTTCCTTTTGACCATAAAAAAAATATTGTTTGCTGATTTGTGAAGTTTATCTGGAACTAAAATTTTGTTTTCTCCTTCCTCTTTCTCCATTTCTTCTTTTCCCTTTCTCTTTGTTCCTTCCTTTTTTGGTCATTGGCTGCCACTGTTGGGACTGGTTTGTTGTTGAATGGGCAAAGGCTGGTAGGCTGACAGCATTCATCATGTCAGTTGATAACATTTGGCCTCTTAGGGTGGAAAGACTGGTAGGCTGACAGCATTCATCGGGCCAGTTGATAACATTTGGCCCCTTAGGGCTGGACTGGTGCTACTTGGACCAGATCCCGCCTTACCAAGGTGACTTAGCACTTAGTGGAGCCAGATGTCAAGCCAAAGTGGTGGCTGGCTAGCTTCCAAACTAATCTTTGACTGGCCAAATGGGCAGCAGCCCTCTCCTCAAGCTGGTTTAGTAGTCTTAACATGGGGCACTGGTTTCAGTTTTGATCATTGGTAGGGTAAAAGAATCAAATCCCAAAAACAAGGAGATTTTTTATTGGTTGGAAGGTATTGCTGTGTGGTCAAATTGCTTGGTAAACAAGTACATTTGAAAGCCAAGAAGACCTGTAAAACAAGAAGTCATAGAGGAAAAGATATTCTTGCTGTGAATGTACGGAGAGCCTCATGTGTGTTAGCATTTGATGCTTGGTTGGGTTTGTGAGGCAAAGGAAGAGCCTCTGGGAGAGTCCCATGGGTGTGAATATTTGATGCTTGTTTGGGAAAGTTCTCATTGATTTGTGGAGTGATGATTCGATTTGTTAAGACCTAGCAAGAGTGCTCATAGATTTGTGAAGTGACCTAGTGAGTGAGCTCGTGTGTTTGGATTGAGATTGTTTTGTTTGTTTGAGCATTGATTGATTGCAGATCTCTATAACTAGTGGTTCTCTCTTCCATGGATGTAGATGAGTTTTGAGTGTAGAACTACGTCAAGTTCTTGAACATTGTTATATATGGTTTATTGTTAGGTTATCCTTCCTTTGCTTAGATGTTAATTGATTAGGCATTCTGCATACCACATGTACAACCAAACAATGTCTTGACTAACTAAATTTGTCCTTTAGTTTTTTAGTTTCTAGATACTGGCAAAATTGGGAAATAATAAAGCTGAAATAGGGATCAAAATTACACAAATTAGTTGGTTGCACAATACAGCCGACCCTTGTCATAGCTGCTTTTTAATCATTTATTTGCGATTAACATTTTAGCATGCTTACCTAGTTATTGCAGTGGCCTGTTCTGTTATACACAGAATATAACTATCTGTTGAAGCTTCTAGTTAAGTGCCACTCCTGAGCAGCCTAATGAATGAGTTTGGGATTTTTATAATTCAAATGAGGAAGTTCAGCTGAAGTCAAAACCTAATTTGGTTCAGCTAAGAGAATAAGATCCTGTTTTAGATGATACCATTAAGAATGGTTAAGACTCCTAGTCCTGTCTCAAAGTGTGCATAGTATGATAACAATATTCAACTTTTTTAAAAAGTTCTGGAACATGATTGTGTAAAAACTTGTTACAGTTGTTTCGTTCTGAATTTTGAGCAGCTTCAGCTTATTTATTGGTAGTAATTAATTATTGTAACTGAGTGATCGTTGCTTTCACCACAGGTCTTATGATGTCTTTGATTGGGTCAGTTCTCAGCTCTATGGTGGTAAGTATTGTGTTTTATCTCTCTACCTCTCCTTTGTTTTTCTCCTTTTATTAGAAATGGAAAAACCGTTTGTGGAGCCAGCAAAATGCATTTGGGATGCCCTAATTTCATTTTGATCATTTCGGAACTTGACATAACTTTTATCTGTTATTAGAAAAGCACTAGTATGTAGCCTCAGTACGATATTTGGTACAAGAGGGGCATTATGGCTTGAACCAAGGATCTCTACCCACACCTCAGCCTACCCTTATCACTTGAGTTATGCCAAAGTGGCTCAAGAAAAATCTTTTTCCTTTCATATTGGAAGGGAGAAACACTCACCGATTTTTTTTTTTTAAATAAAAATTGCATTAAAGGTTTTAACACACATTCCTGTTCAGGGTCAAATTTTGCCCGAGATAACGGTCTAGTCTAAGAAATAAAATAAATATATTTATTTCTTTTTAGTTCTTCTTCCACTTTCATTTGAAAGTATTTAAAATATTGATTCTGGAAATTATCATTTCTTTTATGCATTTGTATGCCTTCTTTTCAGGCTATAATAATGCCATCGCTATGTTTTATAAAGATTGTTGGGAGAAAAGCTACAAGAGCACAGGTCAGCAGAATGAGCTTGTTCCATACATTTCTGCTCTTTTTTTCTTTTCTTTACAGGAAGCTTTTTATAATTTGTATAGGAAAAGTAGAATAAAACAAGAACAAATACAATAAAATTGATGTTAAAACTTGTTACAGATGCTTCTAATGCGTTAAACAACCATTTAACTTATCATTCAATAAAAAATTTTCACATTGCTGGCTTGCATCAGTATTTAAAGACATTTCATAATACATCGCCCCTCATAAATATGTAAGCAGACATAACTAATGCACATAGAGATTGGTTGATGTGTAGCAATAGTGGCAATGAAACAAGAAGATAATACATCGCCCTGGTCACTCCGTGTATGTATTCTGCATGCATCTGTTGATAAGTCAATGTGAACTCATTGACCTAAGTACATTTGAAGCTTGAGGTTCTGGATAAGTTGATACTTCCTAAATACAAGAAAGTGAGCTCCTTGTACCCCGCAATTCTAATAATTCAGCAAGAATCCAATGCTAAAGCTAATGTATGGACTGCTTCCACAACTGAGGGAAGATGCTTGGTCAGATCTTGATTAAAAGTAACTGTAGTGTTCTTGTGTGTTTGTTGGTTTGTCTTATACAAAAGCCTTGTTGAGAAATTATATCCCGTTTATCTATTATCTTGGACGAATCTCGAACTTTAAAGTACTTTGTGATCTTCTTAGGTTGCTTAATCTCCACTTTTACTAACTGTATGCACATACTTAATAGCTTATTGTGCTCACCATTAACCCAAGGTTTCAATCTATGAACAGATTGTTTTAAGTACTACTGTCACCGCAGTTGGTATTATTGGTGCTACCGTTGGGACATATTCTACATTGAAAGGGATTGCAGAGCAGTACTGAAATCTAGAGCATCCTTGATGGTTCATAATGTATACATGGTCATTATGGAGATCTATATATGCTATTCTACAGCAGCATCATTTGTATAAAGGTATAATTACGGTCGGGTAAACCCAAGAACCGACGGGTAAACCCAAGAACCGACCTAACCTGTTAATTTGGGTTGGGTCGTTTTCAAATCGGGTCCATCATAGTATCAAAAACCTACAACCTTGAATCAGAAGAATATACTTACTGTTTGTACACTAGTTGCTCACATACCATAATCTTCAGTATGCTCTCTTTACTCTTTTTAATTAATAATTATTAGGATTAATATATAATCATTTATACTACTCTAAATCATTTCATTTATTAAAAAATAAATACTTTGTAATAGGGTGGCCAAAATTTAAATGTTAGCTAGGTTAGGTAATATGAATTATTGCAATGGTCTCCTTGAAATTCCTTAACGTCGGTTCGTTTTGGAACTGAGCAGTTGAACTTTGCAGCGTCTTTAAGAACCTCTGTAAACTATTTGATTTGATTGAGATGGCTTATTACGTAAATTTTTTTTTTTTTTTGCAAAGCTTAGTATGTAGTAAAGTTTAAGACACTAGAAATAGTAAATAAGATAAAACTTTCCATATCTTAATAGTGTTAGAACGCAACTCGCATCAGGAAGCATATTCCTTGCTATCTAAAATATTTTCGTAACTTTTGATACTAACATCAACAAAACAGAAGGTATCATGCTGTTTACTATTTCTAATTCATTTTCCGTTTTAAAACAAAAGGTCTGCCATAGAGGTGTCAAATCGGGTGACTTGGGTTAGTGTTAGGTTGAGTCAATCAAGTCGGGTCAATTTAGATCAAAAGAAATTTTCGGGTTATTTCGGATTTTTAAACATTGGGTTCGGGTATCGGATCATTCGGATTCATGTTTTTTGAGTTTGACCATTGAGTCTTTCGGGCTTCAGATTTCTTTAGATTTCACGTCGAGTTTTTCAGATTTGACTCTTCAGTCATTTGTGTTTTGATTGTTTTAAATTGATTTAAATTTTTTCATTTATAAGAGAGATTTTATCAAAAGTATTACTTATTAAATTTTTTATAAATTATAACTAAATTAATTAAATTAATTAAATTTGTAATGTTATAAATGTATTAATTAAATTAGTAATATTTTGTGGCAAAAAAATTATTAATATTTATAGAAATTTTAAAAATTTCCTATAAATTATCTATAGTTTTTTAAAAATAAATATTTATGTTTTTGTTATTTACTAATTCATTTTTAAATTCTAATTAATAAATAATCAATTCATCATGATTCATATATATGTAATTATGAATCGCCCACAATACAATCACAAACCAAAGAACCAAAAATTTGGCATACAATTACAAAGCAAGGAATCAAAATTTATGCATACAATTATGAAATTTGTCACTTTTTTGCTCACACTATTAAAATGGCTTAATACCCAAATTGGTCCTTGAACTATACAAAAAAGGATAAATTGGTTCCTAAATTTTTATTTGAGACAGATTAGTCCTTTAACTTTTATTTTGGAACAGATTGTCCCTGAACTATACAAAGAAAGATAAATTGGTCCCTCAACTTTTATTTTGGGATAGATTGTCCCTGAACTTTTATTTTGAGACAGATTGGTCCCTGAGTTTTCTTTGATTTTTTCTTATTCAAGACCTATTTGTCTCAAAATAAAAGTTCAGGGACTAATCTGTCTCAAATAAAAGTTCAGGGACCAATCTATCCTTTTTGTATAGTTCAGGGACCAATTTGGGTATTAAGCCCCAATTAAATTTTAAAATGTTATATTTTGTTGATTGATAGGATAGCAAAAAAGGAATAGCTAATAGGCTATGCCGACTGTCATACGACTATAGCCACCCATGGGTCACTAATCTCATTCAAAAGGTTTTCACCACCTGTTCTTAAGAAAAAGTTTATTTCTTAATGTAATCAATGGTGACAAAATCAGTAGTCTTTTGTAAATTCTTAAATTTTTCTTAATAATCTATAAATTCATGTAATTTAATCATAACAATAAAATTAAAAAAAATTAGTTATGAAAATATTTTTTTTAAGTTCACTATGATCAAAATTTGTTTTTATTCTTTATCAAATTTATTTTATTAAATTTGAAATTTATGAGGTATATAAAATTATTTCACTAGTTTGTCCCTTTTATTGGGTTAGATCTCGGGTTTTTCGGGTTAGGTTCTTGGGTTAGTTGGGTTTCGGGTCAATCAGACTTCAGGTTTATTAGGTTTTGGGTCTATCGGATTCGAGTCTATCGAGTTTCGGGTTTATCCGGTTTCTGGTTGGTCGGATTCGAGTTATTTACTTTTTTTTGTCAAATCAGGTCAGGTTTGGGTCGGTCGTTGGTTGATTGGGTTCGAATCATCTTTTGACACCTCTAGTCTGCTGTGATGAACTTATGGTGAAATTATGGATAAAAATGGAAAAGAAAAAAGAAAAAATTTCTCCCAATATATACCCAATAAGTGTTGGTTGAGATGGTAATAACCTCTACACTGATAAAAGTGAAAACTCAAGTTTGATCTCTTTAGAAGCACATTTGTTGAGAGGATTTTACCTTTAACACTCCCAACCTAAAAAGTTTGGACCAAAAGCCGGAGACACCTTTAGTTAAAAACAAAAAAAAAATTCTCCTAATATATAGAGGTGGCAAAATTTGACTAAACCCGAAAACTCGCCAAAATCTACCTGCAACCAAACCTAGTTCGATCTGAATTGACTTAAAAAAGTTAAAGATCCGAATCCAAAAAATCCGAATCTTAAGAGATCCGAACACGATACTTATCTGATTTGAAGGCAACCCAAACCTAAAATAACTTGAATCTGGCACAGTCTGAATCTCAATTGATTTGAACTTGTAATAACTCGAAATCTAGAATCAATTCGGTTCAAAACTAGAAGAAACCCGAGTTTATGACCTGAAAGGACTCAAATTTAACTAATTTTTTTTATCAATAGGCTATAGTCTTATAAATAACTTAAACATTTGACTTAATTATTAAGATAATTTCAAATTATTAAGATCGTACTTAATTCATTAATAGTTTAAATATGACAAAATGTTATTAAAATTAGATGTGATTACGTATCAATTTAATCTTATATATCGGTATTAATTTTGTCACGCCCCGACACGACAGTCGAGCACATAACAATCGCCGCAACTCTTGAAATGCATTCTATTAGGTTAGAATACACTCCAAGGGTCACAAGGCTAAAATGGTCATTTTACACATTTTTCCTTCATACAGTTTTAATTGTACCAAGTAGTTAAATCACTTAACTATCATTCAAACAAATCAAAATAGATAAAACATCAAACTGCCTTAACATAAAAACTCATTTATGCATAAGACGTCCAAACTTTAAAATATTTACGAAAATGCCATTATGTTTTACGACATATTTTTCTACAATATTTTCCCAGACTAATGGTATTCAGAAAATTACCACAACAGTTTCAAATATTCTAGGACGCACTAAAGGAGATAACTAGATAGTTTAAAAGTCATCTATACCCTCGGTGGGACCTACGTGAATTCTTGGAAAATATTACAAAAGTTGACTTTTTACCTCCTTGGTCAAACTCTTCCTAAGTATGGGACCTTTATGCCACCGCAACCTTCCTACCAACGCTGAGAACGTCTACTGCCTGAAAATGATTTTATTAAAAACACAGATGAGTACTACGTACCCAGTGAGTGGATAACTAGTAAAAATATTTATAGAAATATTGAAGTACACCATAAATAAGAGTAAATTTAAATATTTTAATAATTCAAATATTCAAATGATATAAAGGAACCAATAGAAAAGGAGGTTTCCAGAAAATAGGCCTATGGGTCAAAGATATTGTCCGTCAATTCCTCTACTCAAGTTGTCGCCTTGGTCCGAGGTCGACACTGGGTGACTGAGTTCCATCCTACCCGGCAGTGCCGCAGAATGAACTCACAAATGCCTTGTGGGTTACTCTTCGCGCCTCCCATCCAAGGCTAAACTACACTCACCCACGCCCCTCATAAGGCGGTCCGCAGTCTACTTAGTCACTGTAGTAAGGATAAATTCCCCTCGTGGGGCTGCCGTGAGTAACAAGCTTACGACCCAGATGGCCTTTCCACAGTATCATTTCATCACACAAAATATTAACATCAACATTTTCCAAAACACAATGTCACGCCCCAACCCGCCCGGGTCGGCCACGTGGCAACATCTGCGCTGCCTCGAAGTACGTGACGGCCGGTCACGCACCAGAAGCACCGCAAGGCATTGAAATGGATACCATCGCTGCAAAACAACTAAAACTTTGATAAAAAATCTTTTAATAAAATAATAAACTTAAAGTAGTACCAGTGGATTAATTTAAAGAAATACCTATGCAGCGGAAACTACTAAGCCTAAGCCACCGACGCCTTCTAGTGAGCCTCCTTTCTAATGGCTGACCCCGCACGCGGATTTGCATCTATCCACAATGGAATACAGGTGAGTGACAGAGATTCAATGAGTCTCCATCAGGGTTAGGGAAAACAGGGGTAATCCAAAATATAACAATAAAAATAAATTAATTTAAAAACTTTGTTTTTAACACTTCCCGTATCAAATTCTTCGGGAGTGAATGAAATGAAATTTTTGTTTTCAAAACCTCTTTTGAAATCCTCCCAAAGAGTATTAGATTTTTAAAACCTTTAAAAATAATTTTAAACTAATGGGCTGGCACCTAATACACTGAAGGCACGACTGGCCGGTCGTATGCCTTACTGCACCGAGGGCTATCTCTTCTCTCTTTATAATCATTTTCTCTTTATCTCATACACTAGCCCGTTCCCTCGGTGGTGCCTCACTGTGGTGGAACACAGTGAACTGGAGCTCTGGCGAGTTTCCCTACGCGCCTCTCCCAACCAGGCTCGACTCACCGTGCCCCTCGATAGCCGGTCCACGGCTGAGTATCATGCATGCTCTCAAACTCGGTCCACGCTCCCGCAAATTGGAGCACCGAGGAATCCCACTCAATCACTCCTCTTCCAGGGGCATCGTACCCCAAATATCATATTAATAATAATAATATTATTTCTTATATAATTATTAAAACATGTAAACACACACAAGCTTTTGTATTTTTAAAATCATCCCACCCCCATAAGTGGGCGTATCACAAAATAAAAGTGTGTGTCGCGAATTACCCTTATCCCAAAACTGTTGTAAAACATTTTTAAAACAATTTATATTTTTAAAACATTTTGCCCTAGTGGCTAAGCACTGAAAACTAAGCCACTCATAGTATTGGGAGATTCGTATACTCCCAAGCGCTCCATGTAGCTTTAACCTCCGGTGCATCGCCGCATTCGATCATCCGGAGCCCTAATACATGCAAATATACGTTAGCATTCATAATCACATTTATGAATGCACCTATGAGGCTCTCACATGACCTACAACTAGGCTTGAATGTGATTCGGGGCTTGGAAAAGTGTCCAGGAGGTTCCGGGGTAAAAATTGGACACTTGGTGAAAAATTACGAAAATACCCCTGGGGTCCATGGGCCACTCGGGCCGGGCCCGACACTTAGAAAAGTGTCCGGGTGGTTTCGGGGCTAAAATCGGACTCTCGGTGAAAAATTACCAAAATGCCCCCTGGGGCCCGTGGGCCCCACACCCAGACTAGGCTGGGCCCCACACGGGTTGGGCCAAATTCTACTCGAAATCGGGCTCAAAAAGCCCACCTATGAGATATTTATACATTATAATGATATAATATATAAATATCTAAGATATAATAATATTATATATAAATATCTAAAATATATTAATATAATATATAAATATCTTTTAATATAATAATAATATATTGAAAATATCTAAACAGGGACTCGATCGGCCAGTTCTTCGACCGGTCTCTTCCCCGGTTTTGACACTCGTTTCTCCTCCTTTCGACGTACAAACTTAGAGAGGCGATCCTGATGGCATCCACAACAGATATGCCGAAGCAGAAACGAGAAACACCGGTCCAATTATCCTGTAGACTGAGATTTAGCCCAAATTGACTAAATCTCCGATTTACTCACACCCGGTGCACAAAAATGCGTAAAAACGGAATGGGATGTAGAATAAGGTGAATACTATAACACACTAAAAACTCACCTTATTCCACCGGTCCGAAATCCACTTATTTGAGTTTAAAGCTCTAATCTGGTTAAAACCTGAAAACTTGGATATAGGCTAAACCGATGCATGGATGTGTGTGCAAACTTAACATAACGTAGATTGAGGTGAGAAGAACAACATACTGGAAACTCACCTTGATCTGATAGTCGGGCATGTCCCATTTTGCCAATTGTCCAAAATGCCTCCGGTCGGCTCCAGAGAGAAAAGAAGAAAA
The DNA here is from genome assembly GCA_030664755.1 of Microcos paniculata. Classification (NCBI taxonomy): domain Eukaryota; kingdom Viridiplantae; phylum Streptophyta; class Magnoliopsida; order Malvales; family Malvaceae; genus Microcos; species Microcos paniculata. The sequence goes on along the minus strand of CP131457.1, from coordinate 29,731,605 downwards.
AGAAAGAAAAAGAAAAGAAAAGAAAGAAAGAAAAGAAAAAAAATGAAAGAAAAGGTTCGGCCCCTCCCCTATTTATAGGGGAGCCCGACGCCGGGTCCACTCGGGTCCCGGGTCAAACTTTTTCCCCTTTTTCAATTTTCTTCCATTTTTACCCGTTGGCTAAATCCTTTGATTTCTTATGCCAATGGGGCCCATAATAAATTTCTAGGGACTTATTTAGAGGTCTTTTTGGCATTTACTAATTTCTATGCACGGTTAATTACTTTATCTTCAAACTCCGTCTTATCCTAATTTTAACTTCTCTTCTGACTTGACACAACCGGACCGACCCATTGTTTAATTAATACGTCGTCTTGTACTATTTCATTCGTACAGAAAAGTCGTGCTAGGTCCGGGTGTGTCACACAAGTTCCTTTCTCAATCCATAAATTAAGAAATAATTTCGTCTTAATATAATAGGATTTTATAAAATCTCATAGACCATTTATCAACACTTTAATTCGAGAAATCCAAGTAAATCAAAGCATTAAATCGAAAAATATTAAATCAAGTATAAAAGCAATTTTGAGTTAGTCATCCACTCACTGTTCTCGGCTACTGATTTGTTCTCGATCCTCGCCAGTAGTTTGCTTTCATATAATTTGTGCAGTGCCTATACACAACATTGAATGTTGGATATATTCCAATATTTAAGTATGGATCACTAACATTACATAATTTCTAACCTATATGCATGAATGCATGAAATGCAAGACCAGTTAATAATTTTCTTTGATTTCTTCTTTCTCCCTAATGAATCCATATATTTCTCCTTCATCAATTTCCTAAATTTCCCATACAATTTTTACTTAAAAAATTTCGGTAAATATCCCTAATTTCATGAAATTTGTATTTGCTCATCTCTAAAATTTATATCTTCACATTTATACTTAAACTACTCCAAAAATATAATTAAACTAATTAAATCTTGCAAATTGAGAATAATAATATTTCCTTTAGTATTTTCGGCATCCATATTTTTATATTATAAATTCCTTCTTTAATTCATTCAAAATCAAATTCTAACAATTTAATTCTTCCACACTAATTTAATTCTACTTATAAATTCTTTTAACACCTATATTTCATGAATCAAAATTTCATGATATAATCATTCTTTTCTTTCTAAAATTTCACACATAATTTCACATTTCACACTAAATTAACCTAATATTCATGATGAGCATGCCAAAATCTACAACATAACTCAAAATTAGGCATGCTTACCTTATGATTTTTGCAACTCCAACATGAACCCTAATTTTTCTTCTTCAAATCACTTTCAACCAAGCTCAAATTTCTCAAAATCGATAGAGGGCTATTGATGGGCTTGTTCAGAGCTTCAATTTGACTATAAACTTGAAGTGGATTAAACTAGGAAAAATCAAAGTAGGAAGAATTGTTGGTGAAAATGAAAGAAAATGGAGAAATTTTAAGAATTCTCTTGAATTTTCAAGAGAATGGCCGGCCATCACCATATAAATAGGTCCTTGTCATGTGCCATGCACATGATAAGAAAAAATCTTTTAGCAAAATTATCATTTTGCCCCCATAGACGATTTTGCCCTTGAAAAATTTAAAAATTTCACTTATGTCTCTAGTCAATCCTAGACCCCATACACTGTCCCAAATTATTTTTCAACCCCTATCGAGTTATTTTACGCGTAGCAGAATTTTTAAATTTCTCACCATTTGTAAACTATACTAGTTCGAACTTTTATCGCATTTTTCACCAAATTTCCTAACTACCCATCTTACACTATAATATTTTCCATACTCTAGATTATGAAATGCATGATGCTATCTACTAACATGAAATTCGTGAAGCGGGCAACTGTAAAATTGCGAAGCAGGGGTTACAAATTAATTATATTTTTTATAATCTTAAATAACTCTTGTGAAATTAACTGATATATTTTCTTTATTATTATGTTAGGTAATCCTTATTTTCTTATTCCCTAAATCAAAATTTTGTTCACCATTAATGAAAAAATACAAGAATATTAAATATATAGTCAATATTAAAAGTTTGAATTTTTATAAATAATATTAAATTTATAAATATTTTACATATTATCAATTTCTTAAAATTTTATTAAATCAATCAATGATGCTAAGTGAGTGTTTGGCCTAATTTTTTGAAAAGCTTTTCGACTCTAGAATCTAAAGTTATGTATCTGGGTGTACAGCTTTTAAATTTGTAGCTTATCAAAGAAGTAAATTTTTAGGTTTCAATCAAAGCTATGATTTGAAACTTTTTCCATAATCACTTTTTGGAACTTATGCAGGTAGTTGACTTTTTTAGTGAAACTTTTTCATATACCTTAAATATCTCTTATGTTTTTCTCAATCTTACAAAATAACCATACTATTCACTTTTTATTTTTTTTTCTTCGTGTATAATTTGGACTTTTAATATTATTATATTTTATTTGATTGCATCTTAAATTTATTTCTTCATAAGTCCTATTTGTAATAAAAGTATATATAAAAGAATTCCAATTGTCTGAAAATTTATACATAAATTATTTTTAAAATGATTTAAAAATAATCTACAGGTTAAAAAATATTTGTTTATCATTTTTATTATTATATAATTTATATGAATAATATGTATAACAGTTAACATATAAAAGTTAATAAAAATTTTCAAATATTCATACGAAAAGAAAAAAAAAAGTCCTTTTGGGTATTTAACCATTTCACAATAGGTTCACAATATTATTGTCAATAAGCTTTTTACATCTTACAACACTTCTATATTAAATTTACCAAACACTATTTTAACTTTTCTAATCAACACTTATAGAACTTTCTTTCACTATACTTGTCTTTGGCATCTTCCCTTCTTCAAGTAGCACCCAACAGAAGGAAATTATGGCAGCACATACGTTGAGTATCTCAAGTCTAACCCATACCAACATTATTGCCCCACTTGATAGAAATGACCATCCTGAGACAAGTAAAGAAACCTTGACAAAACCAAAAAAACCAAAAAACTCTCCCACAAAAATGCCTCGTAACCTAAACACATGTCCCAGTCCCATAAAACCTAAACCCAATACCTATGGTGAAATGATGTTACCCTGTACTGGGATAGTATTTGCTAAAAGAGGGAAGGAAGTGATTGATATTGAATCAAGGCAAAAAGACAAAGGCAAAGTGAATGAGAAGGAACTGACTTATATTTTGGAGCTGCGTTCAGAAGAGGGAGAGAAGATATGGAGGAATAAAGATACAGAGAAAGACAGGGAAAGGAAAATTGATGTTCGACTAGTGATAGAATTTCAAAGGATGAGGTTGAAAAGAATGGCTAGGGAGAATCTCATGGATGAAGACATGATATGTGAAAAGAAGAGAAGGGTGGAGGTGACAGAGAAAATAGGAATAGAAATAGGCGACGAAATACAAAAAAAGCTATAGTATGAGGGGGCAATTGATAGGAAATGCATCGGCTAGACAGGAAGGAAAAAGATATAATTGTGGTAAATTAAAAAGAAGGCAATCAAGAGTGGAAGTTAGGAGAAGAAGCTAGGCAGAAAGGAGAGGAGTTTGTTCCAAATAGATGTGAAAGGGTATATTTTGAAGGTTATTATGTTTGAAGATGGTGAAAACTATTCTGAAGATGTCACTGAAGGCTCCAGTGGCTATCCTACAATAGCCACCCAAGCAAATTGATAGCTATTACTTGGAACTTTTAAGGCATAGGATTAGCCTTGATAGTTCAATCTCTTGAAGAGCTAAAGAAAAATCATGATCTTGATATTTTGTACCCAATAGAAACTAAAAATAAGTAAGAGAAGTTAGAGAAAATATGGAAGAGATTGAGGTTTGAGGGGTGGATGTACATAAAGCTAGAAGGATTAAGTGGAGGAATAGCACTATGGTGGAAAGAAGGAATAAGACTTAGTATAATAGAGGGAACAAAGAACATTGCGGACATAGTGGTCACAGATCCAAAGGATGGGATAACAAGTAGAATATATTGGTTTTATGGTGCTCCGATATTTGAAGACAGAAAATTGGTTTGGGAAAGAATCAAAAGGAAATTAGCCAACATAACAGGTCCCTGATGTTGTTTGGAAGACTTCAATAATATCCTAATTGATGAAGACAAAGAAAGAGGAATGAGAAAAGAAGTAAGAAGTATAAAATGTTTTAAAGAGATGTTGGAAACCTATCAACTAATTGATATTGGCTTTAAGGGATAGAGATTTACATGGATATGAGTAAGGGAGGGAAAGCTTGTTAAGGAAAGATTGGACCAAGTATTAGTCAACTTCGAGTGGCAACTTGCATACCCCAAAACGCAAACAATAAATCTGCCTACAATAGGCTCAGATCACTCTCTTGTAGTTATAATGACAGAATTTCAGGATAAAAGAGGCCCAAAGAGATTCAAATTTGAGTCTATGTGGATGGAGTATGAAAGTTGTGAACTGTTGATCAAGGAATGATGGAACATAATACATAAAGGGTCCTTCATATATCAAATGGTTCTAAAGCTAAAGACATGTAGGAAACTGCTTCAGATTTGGAGTAGAAGGAATGTAGGCAATAACAAGAAGAGAATTCAAGAATTACAGAAGCAACCGGCATAAATTCAGAACAGAAGAAGTACAGAAGTTGATGTTGGAAAGATGAAGAAGGTGAAAGGAGAAATAACTGAGTATTGGAAATTAGAAGAAAAATTCCGGCATCAAAGATCTTATGTGAATTGGTAGAGTGAAAGTTGAAAATAAAGAGTGCTGAACTCCATGTGTTTTTTTATTAGAACAAAACAACCCAATTAAATGCATTTGATGAATTTAAGTTAAGTGTCCACGTCCTTAAAATCAAAATAGGAAAATGCTAAATGTCGAAGGTTCAACCGATTGAGGTTCTAGCCCCATCGATTAAACCAGGTTGAAATGAAGCTAAATTGAACAAACCTGAGATATTCAACTGATTGAGCAAAAGAGTCAACCGATTGAGTGCTTGTTGAAAGATGAATAAGTGGGAAGTAAAAAAATTTCAACCGATTCACACTGAAGCTCAACCGATTGAGGTTGAACTGAAGAAAAGTAGAAAGTCTAAAGTCTAAAGGCATTGAATCAATTGAGGCCTTAGTTCAACCGATTGAACTCCCTAAAAAAAAAAAAAGGTAGCTGAACAAATTAAACCGATTGAGGATATGAGTGAATTGATTCAATAGAAAAAACAAGAACATCAAAAGACAGAGTCAGAAAGATTGAATCGATTCAAATTTGGGCTCAACCAATTCAATGCCACTAGAATAGTATAATGGCTAGTTTTTTCAAATCTGCAAGTGTGTCTCTCTCTTCATTAAATGATCCAACAACCAGAATTAAGACTAGCTATTTAAAGGAGTCTTAAATGCTGAAGAAAAATAATAATAGAGATAGAATTGAAGAGCATTTACTACACTTATCTTGTAGGTTCTCTTAGTTTTATTTTCTTTCATTGTTCTTTCACTTTCACACTTTGTGAGAGAAATTCTTTGTGCTTAAAGTCTTGTACATCTTAGGTCTTTTTAGATATCACTCTTGTACATAAAAATTTTTGTTTTCTTGTATTCTTAGAGGTGAGGAAATCACTCTAAAGGGATTGCATCAACAAGAAGATCCTTGGTTGATTTGTGTTTGAGCTTTGAAAGAGCTTTCTTTGTAAAGGCTTGGTGAAAGCTAGAATTCCACTTTCTAATAAAGAGGAAAGTTGAAAATCCTTGATTAGGAAGATCAAGGTAGTGGATGTAGGTGAAAAGCATCAAACCATTATAAATAGAAGTGTTAGTTCTTCTTTACTTGTTTATCTTTGCAAAGAACTCAACCTACTATCCAAAACAATTCCAAACACTACCCACCTCAACTCCAAAGTTTCACAACCAACTTTACCATCAAAGAAAAAGTCTTTAAGTGTATTCAACCCCTTTAGCACTAATCTAAGGGACCAACAAAGAGTGGATTAATAAGGAGGATGTAATTAGAATAAAGTTACAAGAATATTATTAGAATCTATTTCAAGTATCTGTTTCGAATAGGTGGTATTAGTCAAATGGAAGAGATTTTAAATGTAGTGCCAAAGCTTGTGTCAGTGGACATGAATAAGGAATTAACCAGGGAAATCACTACTAAAGAAATAACGAAAGCTGTTTTTAAGTTCGGGCCTTTAAAGCACCAAGGCTAGATGGTTTCAGTGAGGGTGTTCTATCAGAGTTATTAGAGTGTTGTAAGAAATGATGTGGTAGGAACTATCAAAAGTTTCTTCTTCAACTCAAGAATGCTTCAAGAATTGAGTAATACAAAAATAGTGCTCATCCCCAAAAGTGAAAAATCCAAAGAGTGTGACCCCATTCAGGCCTATTGCTCTATAATATTTTGCATACACAACAATTACGAAGGTTTTGGCTAATAAGCTATAGCCACATTTGGAAGGGCTAATAACAGAAAATCAAAGTGCATTTATAGCAAGAAGGCAAATCTTTGATAATGTTATGGTTGTCCATAAGGCATTTCATTATTTGAAATTGAAGAGAAGAGGAAAGAGAAGTGAAGTGGCCTTAAAATTAAACATGAATAAGGCATATGATAAAGTAGGATAGAGATTTCTAGAGGCTATGATGGAAAAGGTGAAGTTTGACAGGAAATGGATTGAGTGGTTAATGCAATGAGTCACTACAGTTTCCTATTCTTTAGTCATAAATGGTAAGGTTGGTGGTAGTTTTAGTTCTTCTTAGGGTCTAAGGTACAGAGATCATGTATCTCTTTACCTTTTCCTTCTAGTTGTCAATGTCTTATCTGGGGTGACTCAATCTAGAGTTCTGTCAAATGTTATTAGACCTATCACTCTCAATAGATATTGTCCTCCTCTGTCTCACTTGCTTTTTGCAGATGACTCAATCTTTTTCATTTATGCTGACTCAAGAAGCTATGAAAACATGAAGCAAGCCATAATAGATTATTACAATGCATCAGGCTAGAAGGTGAACTATGACAAGTCAAGCCTAGCATTTGTTGCCAATGTTACAGAATAAAGAAAGAGAGAGATTGAAGCTTGTTTACAAGAGAGAAAAGCCAACTCTCTTGGAATGTATCTAGGGATTCCATCTACATGGGGAAAGACAAAAATAGAGGCATTGACTATGATCAGAGATAAAGTCATTGCTAAACTTAAAAGCTGGAAGCAATAGTCACTCTCTATGGGAGGTAAGGGTGTACTTATAAAATCTGTTACATGTGCTGATCCAATCTATATTATGGCAATCTTCAAGTTCCCAAAGAAAATCTGTGGTGACATAAATAGTGCAATGGCTAATTTATGGTGGAGTTAGAAAGAGGAAGAAAGAAAGATTCATTGGAAAGGTTGGAATCATTTGACAAAAAGAAAGCAAGAGGGGGTTTAGGCTTTAAAGAATTGGAGATTCTTAATCTGGCATTGTTAGCAAAACATGCATGGAAAGTCAAAGAGAATCCAGAGGCCTATTAGGTCAAAGTTTTGAAAGGTTTGTATTTCCACAATGGGACAATAATGGGTGCTAAAAAAGGATCAAGAGCATGCTAGGGATGGGGGAGCTTAATTATAGTGAGAGATAGTATAAAGGACAAATTATTTTAGAAAGTATATGATGGGGAAGAGATATCTGTTGGAAGGATAGGTGGATTCAAAGTGATGTACAGAAAAAGCTCAATCATCCAGGAAATATACAATCATAGCTTCTAGAAAGAGTAGGGGAATTAATAGACAAGGAAAAGATGGAGTGGAATCTGGGGGCATTAGAAGGTTGGATAGATGAGCATACCAAGGAAAGCATTTTGAAGATGCCTATTTGTGAATATGGGGGTAGGGATGAATTGTTATGGCCACATAGAAAAGATGGCAAATATACGGTAAAAATTGTTTATAGAGAATAGAATAAAGAATCAACTCGAAACAATAAAAAAAAAAGCCCTCACATTACATTATGTTAGCTAGTATATGTGGAAGAACATATGGTCAGTGAAAATAAAAATTAAGGTGCGTGTTTTCTTGTGGAGAATTTGCACAAATGCTCTGCCAGTTAACCGAAATCTTTAGAGAAGGAAATGCATTACAGATCCCTTATGTTAGATTTTTGGGGAAGAAAAATAAGATGTGGTACACATGCTATTGAAATGCCTTTGGACTACTAGTGTCGGGTATGAATGTTGTCTAGGTTTGAAAATTAATCGAGACAAAATTTCAACAATAGACAAGTGGCTAGAAGATAGGTTGATGAAGGTGGAAAAAGAAGAGCACTAGGGTGTGGAAATAAAGATCAGAATAGCTGTGGTTTGCTGGCTCAATTAGAAGGGGGTATGTGAAGCGGTAATGAATAAAGTGGAGATAGTACAGAGGGGAGTCATAAGTCATTACAGTAAGACTATAGATGAACAATGGAGCCAATACAAAAACAAGCTCAATATTAGTAAACCACAGGTAGGGCATGATGAGGATACTAATAAGGGTTGCGACAAACCAGATTAGGGATTGATTGAGGTAAATGTTGATGGAGCATTCTGTAGCAAGACAAGAAAAGCTGGAAATGGTGTTGTAATAAGGGTTCAGCATGAAAATATGTTCGAGGGAATTGCTCAAAAAGTCCATTGTGATGATGACTTTTAGACTAAAGCTATAGCATTGAGATATGGAGTAAAGTTAGTAGCAGAAAGAATTGAAGGGGTGTCAAAGTGATATTCAAATCTAACTCACAAGTCTTGATAGATGATTTACAAAAGAAGGAGAAGGATAGCAGATGGAGGACAAGACCTTTGTGGAAGGACATTCAGAAATTACTAAAATAGATACTAAATTGAAACTGAAAAAAGAAAAAAAGAAAGCAAATGTTGTTGCGGATTAGTTAGCAGGCCAAGCCAAGATGGGGATGAGCTGGAATTCGAGAACTCAGATTCCACCACCATCATTGGTCATGATCCTGAGTAGAGATGGTTTGTCAGCTGTCGAGACGTTTTACCGCTCCGACGATAAAATGATATGGCGTGGGAAATGTTCGGGACTAAACAGTCGAAAAAAAAACAAATAGAGTCGCCACTAACCTTTTATTTTTAATAGGTGTGGTTAGTCACCTAATTGTTTAACTCAACGTAAATCTAGAAAGATTACGTCAAGTTAAGGAAAGAAACTGGTCAATGAAAAAAATTTTAGGTTCGGGAGTCGGTTACGCTCGGGGAAGGATTAGCACCCCCGAGACGTCCGGAAATCGGTACCACAAAAGTCTTAAAAATATTTTACTTAGAAAATGATAATAAAATGCGTTTAAAATCATTTTGAGAAAAACATAATTTTAAATGTCGGAATAAACATTCCTTTTAATGTGGGATAAACATCCAATTAGAAAAGTTAAATTCAAAATTTAGAGATTTAATGTCGGAATGAACATTCCTTTTAATGTGAAAATCCATAGTCCAATTTTGAATTTGAAGAAATTTCCCACTTAGAATGGAGATTCAATTTCTAAATAGGAATAAATATTCTTCTAAAGTCAAAGTCAATATTTAAAAATGAGAATAAATATCCTTTTATAAAAAACAAAAGATTTAATTTTAGTTTTAGAATGTCTCAATTATGAGAATATTAATTGAAACATTCTAGAAAATATTTTACAAAGAGGTTGGGATAAACATCCTCAAATTCATGTTTTGAAAATCACGTTAAGAGGCTTTAATTATGATTTCTCAAATTAAAATCTCTTAGAAATATTTAATTTTAAAACAATGTCGGAATAAATATTCCTTTTAATTTGATGAAGGGAATAGTTTGACAAAGATTAGTTTAATAGGAAAACCTTAGTAAATTTAATAAATTAAGACCTTTCAAAAAATGAATATCCTTTTTATCAAATAAAACTGATTTTTAAAAAAATTTAAAGATTTTAAGAATAAACATTCCTTTTATTGAAGTTAAAAATGCATTTTGATAAAAATGAAGTTTACTTGAAGGGTCTTAATTAATTAAATATACTAAAGTCCTCCCAAAAAGGTACTTTGAAAAGTTAAAAAAAGGATCAAAAGAAAATAAATATTCCCTTTGAAAGAAATAAAAATAAGAAAAGAAATTTTAAAAGTGATTTTTTAACAAAACTTGAATTAATTTGAGAGGCCTTAACTATAATTGGGTGGTTAAGATCTCTCAAAAAAACTTGTAAAACATGTTTTGAAATTAATGTTGGAATAAACATTCCTTTTAATTTAATTGGGCCTCTTAAACAAGAGATTTTCTTAAAATAAAATGAAAATAAAACATAAAAGTAAAAGTGGATAAAAGGCTTTGGGAATAACATTCCTTTTGTAAAAGAAGGTAAAAATAAATTTTTAGTTCATTTACCAATTTTAAGAAATTAAAGAAATCATAAACATGGTGTATGCTTTTCATGAAAATCAAATTATCAAAATATATTTTCCATTTTTGAAGGGATGAAAAATTCCCTCGGACCCGATCGGACTCCCGAATAGACACCGAGAAAACTTTTCATCGGAGAAAACCTTCAGAAACCTCGGACTCCCGAGGCACCCTCCGGTCACCCCATGCATATGAATTTTTTTAAAAATCAATGTTCTAAACCTAATTATGCATGATACGATGGACAAAGTAAACATAGTCAAAGGTTAGTACATATAAACATTAGTAATAATTTATAAAAGAAATATAAATAAATTGTAGGACAATAACGCGCACTTTCAATTTTAACCAAGAAAACTTACGAAAAAATGTACAAGACAAGCATGGGTGAATATTTTTTTTTACCATGAGACAGGTGAATGCAAAGATTACATAACTAAGCCTAAATGGTAAAATTAGGTGCACATGACTGCTTAAATTATTGTCAAATAATTGATCAGTTTATTAAATCAAACATGGGATCCACATTGTCAAAACGTCTAAAAAGCTGTTCGACGGGAATTTTAAGAAATAAAAGGATTTGAAAAGATTTAAAAGGAGTTGCCACTAACCATTTGATTTAGGTAGGTCGGCCACCTGTTTTGACTCCGTTTGACCTAACATAATCTAGAAAGATTACCTTAGGTTAAACAAATGTTGGTCCACGAAAATAAGTTTTGGGTTCGGGAGTCGGTTACGCTCGAGGAAGGATTAGCACCCCCGAAGCGCCCGGAAATCGGTACCATAAAGCCTTGTGAAAATTCCTTTTAGGGTTAATAACAAAAAAAAGTTTCTTTTAAACTGAAATAAAATAAAATAAACTAAAATAAAGAATCTACAAATGTCGGAGTCGAACTCCTTTTGATATGGGTTAGTTCACCCTTTAAGAAAATTCAATTTAATGAGATTCGTAAAAGAAAAGAAAAAGAAAAAATAAATAAATAAAAAGGTCTCAACGTTGAATAACCAAATTGAGAACTTTCCAAAAACAAGCTTTAAAATCAAAGATTGAATTGTTAAAGAAAATTTTGAGTTTTAAACAAAATTGGATTGAATTTGGAAAGACTTCAATTGTTAATGACTGAATTGAAATCTTTAAAAAAAAAACATTTTTTTGGATTTTTGAAATTAATGTCAGAATTATTAAATTCCTTTTATTGATAAGAAAACTTTTTTTAAAAATCAAAAGACAAAAATAAAATAAGAATAAAAAACTTAAGTTTAATTAGAAAGACTCCAATGTAGGGGCCTAATTGAAATCTTTCAAAACATTTTTTTGATTTTTGAAAATAATGTCGGAATAATTAAATTCCTTTTATTCTTGGATCTCATTTTTAAAACCTTGATTAAAGAAATTAACCAAAGTTTGATTTTGTAAGAAAACCTCAACTATTGATTAAGTTTGAGATTTTCCTAAAAACTGTTTTTTAGATTTTTTAAAATAATGTCAGAATTGAAATTCCTTTTGCTGATAAGGGGAATTTTGAAAGAAAACATTTTTTTGGGGTTTTTGAAAATTGACATTAATTAAAGAAAAATCTTGAATATTTGATGGAAAAATAAACATAATATGCATGTGATTTTGATGAAATTGAATGAAGAAGATATATTTTTTGGTTTTTGAAGGGATAAAAATTCTCTTAAATCTCCACCGTACTTCCGGTGAGAAACTCAGAGAAATTTCTATCTTGGTAGACCCTTGAGCATCTCGTACTTCCGAGACACCCTCCGGCTTCTCATGCACATGAATTTTGTGAAAACGATACTCTAATTTCTAAATGCATGAAATGATGGGATAAAATAAACCAAGAAGATGGGTTAGCACAAGAAATATATTTGGTACACAATTAAAAAAATGCATGAGCCCTAATTTCTAAAATATCATAAATGATGTAAATTGACCTAAGCTAAATGACATATTATAATGCTAATGGGCTTAAACTAAATGGTACATTAAAATGCTAGTGGGCTTAGTCTTAAAATATAAATGGGCTTAATCCTAAGATACAAATGGACTTAATCCTAAAATGCAAATGGGCCAAAAATTTCTAAAGGACATAAGAATGCAATTGGACCTAAAATTATCAAATGGCATGAAAATGCATGTGAGCCTAAATGAAAATGAAAATGGACCTAATATCTAAAATGTGAATAGGTCTAAAATAACAAAAATGACCTTAAACATTAAACAAACCTAAAATACTAGAATGGCATGAAATATTAAATGAAATTTAAAATACTAAAATGACATGAACTAGAAAAATGCCAAATATTCTAATTTATTGAATGACGCAAAAATACTAAAAATGACCTAAAGAAAACTAACATGGCATAAAAAGTTGGTGCAAATGAAAAGAAAAAAAAATATCAAAACAATATAATAAAATGCAAATGAAGATTATTGAATGATATAATAAAATACAAAATGGAAATTACTAAATAAAAATTCCTAACGTTAAATGTATTTTTTTTAGTTTTTATTTCTTAATTTACCACATTTCCATTAATTTGACTTCACCCAATCAAAACTAAGTTCCTTATGGTGCCAAGTTGATTCTCGGGTTATAGCTCAAATCCAAACATAAAAGAAGGAAACCTGATAGCCCAAAACCAACGTAAATGTAATAGCACAAAATAAGTATACCTGAGCTAGAAGGAGAGGACTAAGTCTTCAACATATCCAAGCAATACTTAGCCTATTTCTTATTTTCATCTCGGTTCTTCTTCACTTTCCTTCGGTTTCAGCTGCTTTTTCCCCTTTATTCTTGATCCGAGCAGGGAGAAAATCATCCCTGCTTGCTGACGTTATTTTTACCAAGGTCAAAGGAAACACCGCTTCCCATCTCCTTCCCCTTCGTTCCCTATTTTCAAAACCCTCCAAACCTTTCTCTTCTCATCCTTCCAAATTGTTTTTTTTTTCCAAAAAAAACTTCTAATCCTCCCAATTTTTTTTTTCAAAAAAAACTTCTCCCCCTCCAACCTTACTTCTAATCCTCCCAATTTTTTTTTCAAAAAAAATTCTCCCCCCAACCTTACTTCTAATCCTCCCAAATTTTTTTTCAAAAAAAACGTCTCCCCCAACCTTACTTCTAATGCTCCCAAGTTTTTTTTTTAAAAAAAAACTTCTCCCCCCAACCTTACTTCTAATCCTCCCAAATTTTTTTTTTCAAAAAAAACTTCTCCCCCTCCAACCTTACTTCTAATCCTCTCAAATTTTTTTCAAAAAAAACTTCTCTTCCTCCAACCTTACTTCTTCTCCTTTTAAAACCCTCAAATCTCTTTTTTTTTCTTTTTCTTCCCACTCATTTTGTCTCTCCCTTTTTTTTTTCTTTCCACTTATTTTGCCTTTCCCTTTTTTTTTCCACTTATTTTGCCTTTCCCTTTTTTTTTCCACTTATTTTGCCTTTCCTTTTTTTTTCTTTTCTTTCCACTTATTTTGCCTTTTTCCTTTTTTTTCTTTTCTTTCCACTTATTTTGTCTCTTCCCTTTTTTTTTCTTTCCACTTATTTTGCCTTTCCCTTTTTTTTTCTTTTGCAAGGCATCTTGTAGTGGGAGATGAGGTGGATGAAATGATGAGTAAGCATGTATTGGTTTTGGGATTTTAAAATAATAATAATAAAAATAATAAAAATAATATGGTGTCTACAGTTGCCCCTCTTGGAGCGTTTTCTAAGAACCTTGAAGTTTGCTTCAAGATAATTAGGAAATGGTCCAAGACGTAGACACCATGTGTTTTAGAACTTTTCAAAAGCCAAAAATTGGTCTCCAAACAAGTCAAATGCCATTAATTGGTCTTTAAATGAAACAAATGCCATTAATTGGTCTTTAAATGAAACGAGAGCTGTGACTCAGTCTCTCACTAAATTAAATGAATCTTCAGATCCTAAACCATGACATGATCTCTAAATGAAACGAGAGCCATGATTCGATCTTTTTTAAATGGAACAAGTGCCGTGATTCGGTCACTAAAATGAAACGAGAGTCGTGATTCGGTCTCTTAATGAACAAATTAAACTGAGAGAACCTAAATTAGGTCTCAAAATGAAAACAAGAGCCATGATTTGGTCTCTTAAACAAAATAAGTTCCGTGATTCGGTCGCTAACTGCAACAAAAGCCGTGATGCGGTCTCCCAATAAACTAAATGATCCTCGAGAACCTAAAATAGGTCTCGGAATGAAACAAGAGCCATGACTTGGTCTCAAAAAATGTAATGAGTGCCGTGATTCGGTCACTAAAATGGAACAAGTGCCGTGATTCGGTCACTAACTGCAACAAAAGCTGTGATGCGGTCTCTTAATAAACTAAATGATCCTCGAGAACCTAAAATAGGTCTCAGAATGAAACAAGAGCCATGACTTGGTCTAAAAAAAATGTAATGGATTTCAAAACCTTAATTGAGTCTCAAAAATGAAATGAATGTCATACCTTGGTTGCTTAAAGAAAAATAAGAGCCTTAACCTGGTTTCTTTCGATGAACAATCATATTTGCTGGATGCTTGGAAAAGGATACTTCCATCTTGATCTGGACTTGATGTATCAAATACCTGACATGTTATCTGAAAACCTGATGCTCTAAAATGATGCAATGATCATGTCATGATGCATGCAATGCTTAATGCTAAAATTGAAATGATAAATTTATTATCCTTTTGTACAAAGCCTGATTCTTGTTTGCAACAATATGGAAACCTTTTTACCCAATCCCAATCTTCTTGCTTATTCATTCGGATTAGCAATTTCAAACTGTATCAGTGCTTTTCCTGACTCAGATTGCTCGCTCTGTTGTTTCTGCACATTCTTGATGATTTGCCACAAATAACTTCCGTTTTCCTTCTGAGTGACTGATTAATTGAAACCCTATCTCTTAAACTTAACTTATGCCTTTGAAAATCAAATGAGCATTTTCATACCTGTATGGTTTCTCGCATGTTTATTCACATTTTGAAATTCATGACAAAATTTAATAGAAGCAACAAACCCATTAACAATAATATTTATCGCATCATTAGGAAAAGGATCAAAGAAATAAATCAACTTGATTTAGTTTTTTTTAGAACAAGATTCATACGAACGAAAGGAATTCAAACTTCAATTCTCATTCAAAAACAGATTCTTCTAAATGAGAGAGAAAGTTCATTGATTCAATACAAGAGAAAGGACAAGAGGTACTTCCCACCAATGAATACTCAGAAACATGTGCAAACGAAACCTGAGTTCTTCCTTTGATCGATTGACGGTACCAACGAACTTGATAACTCAGCCTATTGAGTGATCTGATTTGCCCCAATTAGACCCACTGAATTTGATCTTGCTTCATTCAATAGCTATGCTTATGCCTTCTTTTTCCTCCTACTTAAGTCGCCTTTTCAGGTTTTCAACTTAAGTAACCCTTCAATTGATCCAAGTTGCCCTTTCGGGTTTTCAAATTGGATCTCTCCTTTTTCTTATTTTATTTTATTTTATTTTATCATTTTATCATTTTATCATTTTATCATTTTATCATTTTATCATTTTATCATTTTATCATTTTATCATTTTATCATTTTATCATTTTATCATTTTATCATTTTATCATTTTATCATTTTATCATTTTATCATTTTATCATTTTATCATTTTATCATTTTATCATTTTATCATTTTATCATTTTATCATTTTATCATTTTTTCATTTCATTTTTTTCATTTTTATTTTTTACTTCAGGCATAGTATTTCTTTACAGCATCAGCATTGATAGGACTGGAGAATTCTTTCCCATCCATCTTTTGTAATATTAAAGCTCCACCAGAAAAGATCTTCTTGACAACATATGGGCCTTCCCAATTCGGTGCCCACTTTCCCCGAGAGTCACGTTGATTTGGGAGTATTTTCTTTAACACCAACTCCCCTTCTTTGAATTGCCTCGGCTTCACTTTCTTATCATAAGCTCTCATCATTCGTTTTTGGTATAACTGACCATGACAAAGTGCATGACACGCCCAGACCTAGTCAGTACGTGTCAAGTTGAATATTTATATATTGTTGTCTAGTCAATATACCAAATTTGACTTCCCATGGATGTTTTAAACTTCATTTAGCTCGATTTCAAGCTTAAAAACCCTAAAATTGAAGTTCTGAGATGTGGGCCCCACTTGGATTCGAGTCCCAAGGAAATTGGGCCTAGTTGACCGGAGTCAACTTAGAAAATGTTGACTCCGGCGCTGGACCCGTTGATTATATACGGGGTCTCGGGCAGCCGAGACCCCCATTTTCATTTCTCCTCTTCTTCTTCATTTCTCTCCGAGATCTCTTCCAAATTCTTTGAAATCAAACCTTGAATCCCTCTTCAAACACTCAATCAAACATCAATATCAACTTCTTTTGCATCCTTGAAGATCAAAACATCAAAGTTTCCAAGAAAATCACCAAATCTAGAAATCTGGAATTTTGGCGACAAATTGTTCATCAGCTCATATCTTTTGATTCAACAGTGGGTTGAGGTTGAGAATTTGGTATGTTGTTCTGGACTCATCAAGCTTTAATTTGATAGTTTACATGCTTGATTTCATGGTCTGTGCTAAGAGAATTCGTTGATTGAAGTTGTGATTTCCGTTTTGCCCGAGATATGTCAACTCTTAGTGTTTTGATTCAAAATTCGAGCATGTTTAATGGATTGATTCCGTTCTTGAAGCTGTGAATCCTTAGATCATGTGTTTAACTTGCTGTGTTTCAATTTTGGTGTGGATTGGTGGTGAATCGAACTCGAACCGAGCTCGATTTGGTGCATGGCCGATCACGGCCATGTACTGGAATCAGGTCCGGCGCCGGACCTGGCGAGTCTCGCGTCGGAGTTGCCAAATTTTGGGAGTTCTCTCCCGATTTGGCTCACTCACGCCCGGGAGTGAGCCACCTACCGACAAGGGCACTGTAGCATTAGGGGCATTTTGGTAATTTTGCAACCCTAGACCCCATTTGACCCCAATTGACTCAAATTAGCTTCAATTGAATTCCAGACTTGCCCAATTTTATTCCGAGACCTTTAATTGGTTTTGTTTTATGATTTAATTGTTGGTTAAATGCCTTTATTAATCAAATTAGATTTTAATTTGATTATTTAGGTACGTGATTGTATGAGTTTCAGACCGATAGCAGTTTGAGCTAAGGCATTCGTGGGTAATCAGGGAGTATACAACTCTCCTCTCTTGTGAGTGGCTTGGATTATATTGGTTGACCATTGAGGGTTAACCGTTTTCAAATTTATTTATAAATGCTTTATTAAATTGTTTATATATATGTTTTGGGGTATGAATTGTCCACCCTCACACACCATGTTTATAAATGATTTGAAGGGTGGGAATATCAAATATTTTTATAAATTGATATTATTGATTATTGTTTGGGGAACGATACCCCTGAGATATGAGAGATTGAGCGGTTTCCTTCGGGCTCCGATTTACGGGAGCGTGGACCGAGTTTGAGAGCATGCGTGGTACTCAGACGTGGACCGCCTATCGAGGGGCACGGTGAGTAGAGCTTGGTTGGGAGAGGCGCGTAGGGAAACTCGCCAGGGCTCCAGATGCTGTGTTCCACCACAGCAAGGCAAACGTCAAGGGAATGGGCCAGAGAGTAAAGAAAAATGTTTTAAAAGTATAAAGTAACCCTTTACGGTCCAGTGGATACCCCAGCGCACGGGTATACCTTATTGGGACAATTTCAGATGCCAACCCATTTGAAAATATTATTATTGATTTAATATTTGATTTGGTTTAGGACTTACTATATTTCAGTAAATGGTTAATTAAATTGATTTTGTATTATTTCATATCCCCAGCCTGAGGTGATCGGTCTTTATAACCGAGTCTCTCACTGGGTACAAGTTTATGTACTCACCCTATTCACTTTTGTTGTCAGATCATTAGTCTTTGAACGGCGGACGTCCTAGTGGCCAGTGATCCCAGTACGGCACTGTGGACACGACTATGTAGGTGCCACCTCATTTTACTCAGTGTATCTTGGCTCGGAATATTACTGCATCTTACATATACATTTATGTATTTAAATAATATTTTCCGCTGTATGGAGCACCGTAAGATGTGACACTTTATTTTGAAATATTTTTGAACTGTATTATCTATAATAATTTCATATGTTTTCACATATTGCTCGAATATCCTTTATTTTTAAGCCTTGTGCCATCTTGGTTGCCCGCCTGACGAGGCACGCATCTCGAGGTGGTACGGCGGTTGTCGCGTGGCCAAGCCTGCGGGTCGGGGCGTGACAGTGCGGCAAGGCGCTTCTCATCAATCAAATTCAATTGATCATGTCGTTCTTGGATCCAATTAGCTTCATCCAAGTTCACTTCTCTAAACACTCTGAGAGATGGAATTTCCACTTCGATAGGCACTACTGCTTCTGTCCCATATACCAACGAAAAAGAAGTTGCCCCGGTGGAAGTTCTGATTGCAGTACGGTAAGCAAGGAGAGCAAACGGCAACTTCTCATGCCAATCTCTGTAAGTTTCAGTCATCTTGGCCACAATCTTCTTGATGTTCTTGTTAGTTACTTCCATCGATCCATTCATTTTTGGCTGATATGGTGTGGAGTTGCTATGAATGATCTTGAAACGAGAACATAGTGATTCTATCATTTTACTATTCAAATTCTGAGCATTATCGGAAATGATTCTCTCCGGAAGGCCATATCTACAGATGATCTCCTTCTTCAAAAACTTAGCAACTACAGATTGTGTAACACTGGCGTATGAGGTTACTTCAACCCATTTGGTGAAATAATCAATCATAACAAAGATGTATTGATGACCATTTGAAGCTTTTGGAGTAATTGGGCCGATAACATCCATTCCCCACATGGAGAAAGGCCAAGTTGATGCCATAACATGTAGAGGATTCGGAGGAACATGAATTTGATCTGCATAAATCTGACATTTATGACATTTCCTTGTGTAGTTGATGCAATCCGATTCCATGGTTAACCAATAATGGCCGGATCTCATAATCTGCCTAGCCAATTTGTGTCAACTAGCATAAGTTCCACATACTCCTTCATGCACTTCACTCATAATCATTTGAGCTTCTTTAGCTGCCATACACCTTAACAAGACTTGATCACGGTTTTTCTTATACAAAATTTCCCCATCCAAGTAAAAGTTCACCGACAATCTCCGAATAATCTTCTTATCATTCTCTGATGCATGATCAGGATACTTTTGGTATTTTAGGAACTGTACAACATCATGGTACCAAGGTTTGCCATCTTCTTCTTCCTCAACATTCATGCAATGTGCCGGTTCACCTCTCAACTCGATCTTGATCGACGGAATCTCTGTATCTGAATTAACTTTGAACATGGAGGCCAATGTGGCTGGGGCATCAGCAACTTGATTCTCTTCTCGAGGTAAATGATGAAAAGAGATCTCCTTGAAGTTCTTTACGAGATCTTTGATGTAGTCATGATAAAGGACTAACTTCGAATCTCTCGTCTCCAATTCTCCTTTCAACTGATAAATCACAAGCGCAGAATCACCATACACCTTTAAATTTTCAATTTTTCTTTCTATGGCCATTTGAATACCGAGAACACATGCTTCATACTCTGCCATATTGTTTGTGCATCGAACATCTAATCTTGCAGTGGCTGGGAAATAGTTGCCTTCTGGGGATGTCAGTACTGCCCCAATGCCATGTCCAATTGCATTTGATGCTCCGTCGAAATACATTGTCCATGTTTCATCATCATCTACTTCCCCATCAACATGAAATACTGCCATTAAATCTTCATCAGGAAAGTCAAACTCCATAGGCTCATAATCATCATTAGCTCTTTCTGCTAAAAACTCTGCGACAACACTTCCTTTGATGGCTTTTTGAGAAACATATCGAATATCATACTCGGACAACAATACTTGCCACCGAGCAATTCTTCCTGACAAGCCGGGTTTCTCAAATATGTATCTAATTGGGTCTAACTTAGCCACCAATAAAGTAGTATGGTATAACATGTACTGTCTTAGTCGGTGAGCGGCCCAAGCCAATGCACAGCACATCTTCTCCAATGAGGAATACTTGGCTTCATATTCAGTGAACTTCTTACTCAAATAGTACACTGCATGCTCTTTCTTTCCAGTGTCATCTTGTTGCCCCAATACACATCGCATGGAATTTTCAAACACTGTGAGATATAAGATCAAAGGTCTCCCGGGTATTGGAGGTATCAGCACTGGAGGATTTGAGAGATATTCCTTGATCTTTTCAAAAGCTACTTGACAATCATCATCCCATTCACCTGGATCTCGCTTTTTAAGCAATTTGAAAATTGGATTGCATTTAGTAGTCAATTGCGATATAAATCTGGCAATGTAATTCAATCTCCTAAGGAAACCTCTGACTTCTTTCGGGGTTTTAGATGGTGATAAATTCTGGATAGCTTTGATCTTATCTGGGTCTACCTCAATCCCCTTTTCACTAACTACAAAACCCAATAGCTTTCCAGAGGTCACCCCAAAAGTGCACTTGGTTGGATTCAATCTGAGCTTGTACTTCCTCAGTCTTTTGAACAACTTCTGCAAATTGACAGTATGTTCTTCTGTAGTCCGAGCTTTAGCAATCATATCATCGACATACACTTCAATCTCTCTGTGCATCATATCATGGAACAAAGTCACCATAGCTCGCTGATAGGTAGCACCGGCATTCTTCAAACCAAAAGACATCACTTTGTAGTTAAAAGTTCCCCACACGGTGATGAAAGTTGTTTTCTCTTTATCTTCTGGTACCATCTTGATCTGATTATATCCCGAGAAACCATCCATGAATGAGAATATGGAATAGCAGGCAGTATTGTCAACTAGGGTATCAATGTGAGGTAAGGGAAAATTATCTTTGGGACTGGCTCGGTTGAGGTCTCTGTAGTCTACACACATTCGAACCTTCCCATCTTTCTTCGGCACAGGAACTATGTTGGCTACCCACTCTGGGTACTTCGCAACTTCAAGAAAACCTGTATCTAACTGCTTCATTACTTCTTCCCTTATCTTTAATAGCATTTCCGGTTTCATCCGTCTTAACTTTTATTGAACTAGCTTGCATTCTGGCTTAATCGGCAGCTTATGAACTACAATTTCTGGATCTAATCCCGGCATATCTTGATAAGACCATACAAAGACATCTGAATACTCTTTCAACAAGTCAACTAGCTGTTGTCTTTTAGTTTCTGATAAAGTGGTGCCTATCTTTACTTCTCTTCTGTCTTCTTTTGTGCCCAGATTTATCAACTCTGTAGTTTCTTTATGGGGCACTATCTGTCTCTCTTCTTGCTCAACTAACCTCAACAAGTCTTGGGGCAGATCAGAATCATCAATATCGTCGTTATCTACCTCATTAGTATCAACCAACTTATCAAAGTTGAACTTAGGCTCGCTACTTATGCTATCTTCGTATTCATTGACGGTGGACTTGCAAAGGGCAATTTGGAATGGATATATGTACAGAGTAATAGAATAGGAATGTATGGTAAGAGATAAATCAAAGAATAGCGAATTGGGAAATAATAGAAGAAAATATAGTGAATATATTACAAAATAATCTAATTGTGTCAACAGTCTATGCATGCATCAATTCATCATTGAAGTTCAAATTATATATAAACAAGAAAGAAAGCCTTAACTAATTACGAAGATACTCATCAACACTCTTAGGCATAAGCGTTGATTTAATAAACAAGAGTTTCAGCTAATTACATTTGCTCAGAAGATGAAAACACAGCTGGTATCTCAACAGCAGACCAATTGTCTAATTCAGTGTTCATTTCAGCCACATAAATTAACCTATCTAGCGGGTCTGAAACCTCGTCCTCGACAGCACAAATAACCAAATTCTACAATCCTGACTGAACAAACTGAACTGAAATTAGTGCTTGCCCATACTGATTAAGGTTGACACAACCAGCTGATACAAAGGTTTGACTGATCGATGGGAACTTCAATCCTTTCTCCTCTTCCATGCACACCCCATCCTTCTTAGCCAACCTCCAGGCCTTCTTCTTCTCTTTCATTTGTTGTTTGTCTCACCATGATGGTTTGAAACCCAGACCGAAAGTATTATCTTGGTGAGGCCAGTCTATCAATTCGGGATTCCCTTACAGATTCTTTCCCAAACCCTTTCCATCAAACCATCCCATTTCTCGCATTTGTCTCTTCTGACTAGTCAAACCCTCAGAACTTTGGCTTGCACCCTTTTCTGACATGACCTCTGCAATTTCAAAAGATCGAAAAGAGCAGTCCAAAGCTTCTTCGGCAGCTTCAATGTGAGGGGAGTCTGAAGATTGTGTCACCATGATATCCTCTTCTCCTCTAACTTCATTATTGTCCTTTCCACCCGAAACTTTTCTTTTTGATGAAGGGTTGATGGAACTGCCCCAGCCAAATGTAACCATGGCCAACCAAGGAGACAAGTGTAAGATGGGTTGATATCCATCACTTGGAAAACCAATTCAAATGAAACCGGACCGACCTGGAAAGTTATCTCTGTGGTTCCATACACTTCCCTTCGAGTTCCATCGAAAGCTCTGACTATGAGGTTACTCGACTGTATGTAGGATAGGTCCACTGGTAACTTCTGTAAAGACCTGAGAGGCATGACATTCAATGCTGAACCATTGTCGATTAGAACCCTCGCCATTGTGTAGCCCTTGCATCTGGCAGTAATATGAAGTGCTTTGGGAATTCCCCTCATTCCTATAGGTATCACATCATCTGTAAATGTGATGTAATTAACTGCACCGATGCTTCCAACTATATGGTCCATATCAACAACAGAAATATTTCTGGACACGTAAAACTGACTCAGGGCCTTCAGTAATGATTCTCTGTGGGATTCAGAGTTCAACAGCAATGCAAGTAAGTAAATACGAGCCGGCGTCTTATTCAATTGATCAACCACACTGTATTCACTTTGCTTAATGATCTTAAGGAACTCCTTGGGTTCATTTACAAAAGCACCATTGGTAATCTCTTTCTCTGATATCATATATTGAACATTCATAGGCTCATCATTCATCTTAGCCTTTCTCTTGGAAGATTCACCATTTTATGGACAATAAACCCTACCACTTCGAGTAATTCCACCAACATCAGACATCGGGGGAAATCCTGACTCTTTAACTCCTTCAGTTGCAGAAAAACTGCATTCATACTTCCAAGGAACGCAGTGATCATCTTTGTACTCAAATGGTTGGGGAGGATTCACAACCACTGGTGCTGTTAGTTTTGGTGCATCATAGTAGATCACAAAAGACTTAGGTGCCTCCGTGGGGGTAGGAACAAATGGTTTTTGTGCTGGAGGTGCATCATAGTAAACTACAAAAGGCTTTGTCTTGGGTAGCTCATCATAGTACACCACAAATGGTTTCTGTGCTCCTTTTTCATCTCCTATCATATTTATGGACTCATTAATCTGTTCTATATAAAACAGAATTAGGGACTGATCCATCATCCTTTGCACCAATTCACGAAAATAGTTACAATTCTGTACACCATGTCCCATCTCACCACAATATTGACAACCACCAACCTTCTTCTCACACTGAATCATCTGTGCCTTCTTTAGAGCTTCAAAATCTGTAGTCATTGAAGTTTTCACTTCACTCACACATCTCTTCACATATTCACCATTACCAATCACATTTACTATTGTCCCCCCATGATTTGGCAAAGGATTCTATCCAACATTAGGCTGCGTATTCTGAGAGAAGCTCAACCTTCCTTCTTTTACCAAATCTTGTACCTTAAGTTTTAGCACATAGCAGTCTTCGGTTGAATGAATGGCTGCCCCGTGGTGATAGTCACAATGTTCATTGGGTTTGAACCAATCTGGGTATGGTGGTGTGTAAGTTTTGGTCACGCGTGGTTTTTCAATCAGCTTTTATTGTAAAAGTTGTGGAAGCAAAGCAGTATAAGTGTATGGGATGGGTTCAATTCTGGTATAAGTCCGAGCAGGCCTTGGATTGGTTCCGGTATTTGTGGCGGTGCTTGGTCTGGGTGTAAAAGTTTGTGCGGTAGGATGGAAAGTTGATCCGGAAGCAATGTAGTTAGCGGCTGGTGGTTGGTATGGAACATGCGATTGGTAAGAAGTATGTGGTTGATATGCACCCCGAGGCCTATAAGAACCTGAGCGCCAGTTGTGGGAAGGCCTTTGATTGGGGTAGTGGTAGTTTTGGTGCTGATAGGTATATGGGTATGAATAACTATCAGTAGCATGAACTTCCCCTTCATTCTTTTTAGAATTCTGTACCCTTTTCCCTCCAAATGAATCTCCACTGTCTATTTTTCCGCTCTTGATTGCCTTTTCCAAACACTCTCTCGCAACCACAATATCGGCAAATGAGCCAGAAATGCTAGTAATAAGCCAGTCATATAACGGTCCTTTCAAAGTTTCAATGAAAGTATAGTTCGACTCTCTTTCTGTCAATGGAGGGTCAACTTGAGCAGCCACGTCTCTCCACCGTTGGGCATACTCCTTAAAGGACTCACTGGACTTCTTTTCCATGGTTTGAAGGGTCAATCGATCAGGAGCTAGATCGGTCATATGTTTATACTGGGCAATAAAGGCCTTCACCAAATCTGACCAAGACTGAACTTTAACCCTGTCGAGCTGATTATACCACCTTAAAGTTGCCCCAGAAAGACTATCTCAGAAAAAATGAATCAGGAGCTTGTCATCATAAGCATAAGCTGCCATCTTTCTCACATAGCTAGTGAGATGTTCTTGGGGGCACCTGGTTCCATTATACTTTTCAAAATCGGGGACCTTAAATTTCGGGGGTATCACAATGCCTAGAACCAAGGTAATGTCAGCTGCATTCATAGCTCTATAATACTGTGCCCCTTCAACTACTTTTAGCCTCTCCTCCAACATGCTCAACATTTTGCTATCCAAGGATGCCTCCTTAGAAATTTCTGGATCAAGTACCACTGGATTTGCTGAAGTTGTACCCGCATTAATGATTGGGACATGAGTGGGTTGGGTAGTTTGAGTGGGTAAAGTGGTGTAGACAAACCCACTAGCATTAGGTCCGGTAGGTGGTGGAGATGGGTAAGGATATGCCCCATATGGCGGTGGAGGTGGGTACTGATTTTGAATATCTGGCACAGCCGGTGGAATAGGAATGTTGAGAGTTGGTAGGTTTTGCTGGGTTGTCTCGGGCGTATACCCTGGAGCATGAATTGGTGTCCTAGTATGAACAGGTGTATTATCTCTGACCATCATACTCAACTCATTGATCCTTTCCATTGCCTCATTCAGCTTTTTCGTCAGATCCTCATTGGTCCGTTTCAGATTCTCTATCTCTGTATTCTGCTCTGCCATTTTCTTTGCCTGAAATCTAGTGTAGTATCGAGGAGCTTGGGACGCTATCTTGAAACCTTTAATTATTACAAACATGAATCAATATATTTATTATGAAAATAATGAGATTATGATGCAATAAATGATGTAAATGATCAATGCATGTAATGATAAAAATCTATCCGCAACAACTAAACCATAAAACAAAATTGACCATTAAACGAGGCTATCATCCATCATCCCCAAATATTATCTTGTAGTTGTCGCTCATTCTGACTTTGTCCACTGGCCATAATCAATTCTGTTTTATGGTTTCTTTCTTGTGGATAGATTCGTATAATGAAATGTATAGAATGGGATGCGGAGATAGAAGAAAGGAATGAGTTAATATATAATCATACTGACAATGGTAAAAGAAATGCGAATGGAGCATGCAATAAGGATCCATCCATAACAAATTTACTTTTAAAGATAACTAATCATTTCAAAAGTTGAAAGAGTAGTTTCAATCCCATAACAACGCCGTGCCATTTTCATCAACTACAATTTAATGCATTTACAAATCACAGCAGCTCTTGTCTCTATATTAACTTTGCATCACTAATGCTCCCTAACCCATTACTGGTTCAACTTCTTTGTAAGCTCCTTGACTTGACGCTCTAAATCTTCATTCCTTTTCACCAAAAATCGTTGTATGCGACTTTGCCCTTCCTCGGCTTTCTTCATTCCCTCTTCCTTGTTTTTCAGCCCATCCCTTTCATTCTTCAACTGATCATTCTCATTCTTCAGTTCATCTCTTTCATTCTTTAGTTGATCTTTCCTTCTCTTCAGCTCATCTCTTTCACTTTTCAACTCATTTCTCTTGTACTGAATTTCAGCATATTGGACTCGAGCATCAGTCAGACGCTTGTTAGCATCCTCTTTGGCGTCCCTGAGTTTTGAAGCCTCATTGCCTTTACTAATTGCTTCTACCTTCCAACCATCCGCCATTTTTTTCATCTCCCCACTGTCTTCTTATGCTTTTTCTATAGCCTGAAGCCATCCTCTTTTCTTCATCCTTTTCTTTTTCAGCTTGTCTTCTAATGCATGGGTTACCCACTTCAGTTGTTCACATTCTTGCGTCAATTCAGTCATTGCCACCTCTTCTCTGAGTCTTTTGTTCTCAATCTCCAATCTTTCCATTTTATCTTCTGGCCCTTCCATTGCAGGATTAGCTGGGTCAAATGATGGTGGGATCAAAATGTCTTTCACCCGTTTCTTATGCCATTCCAGATATTCAGGTACCACATCTTCCGTGTAACTACCTTTATCTTCTTTGAGCACCCTTTTGTAAAGTTCTCCCCATTCGATGGCTTTCTTGTATTGCTCCGAATTGTCATGTTGAAAATCTAACTTGTTTAGACCAGAAGTGAGCGGAATAGTCTGTTCAGACCCAAACTGCCTTCTGACTAATAAGGGTGAATAACTGATGGTTCCCCACAATCCAACCAAAGGAACCTAAGGTACTTTGGCATGTAGATAAGGAGTATCTCTTGAAGGCATCCATCTCGCCTTCCATGATATTTGATCATTCTCAAGATTTCTAAACCAGTCAACCCACTCTCTTTCTTCTTTCAGTTCTGATGGCCATGGAAGTATGCCATAGATCCCTATAGGCCTCTTATTATCTTCATCATTAAACGACATCCCTGGATTCTTCTTGTACCCAAAATGGCTCTTGAACCAGACAATGAGTAATTGAGCACATGCTTCAAACCTTCCTCCTCCCTTTCTACAAGAATTTAGGGCTCGGATAGTTTCTACCAATATGGATATAGACAGATCAACTTGGTGTTTCAGGCTAATAAAAAGAGATAGCACCGAACAATGCACATATTGTAGCCGTTTAGGAAAAAGAACCAATCCATAAATCAAAAGGGCTAAAATGTCAAGACCCTTTTCCGTCTGGTAATTTTTATCCACAAAGTTCATTAGCAAGTTGGCTTGTACATAATCTCCGTCCATATGTCGTCGCAACTCTTCCAAGTCAACCTCCAACATTTTAGCTAGAATCTTCGGATGTTGCACCCATGGCCAGAATACTTTGTCTAACTTCTTTTTTATCATTAACATGTCCCCATATTCTTCAACAGTAGGTACCATATCATACTTCCCCTCCGTAGAATCTTCCTCGTGTCTTCCAAAAGTGAAACAACGATATGGCGGATCCCAGAAGTACAATGCCCCTTTAATCAACTTTTCTTCCACCTTTACATAAAGTAACAGAGCAATATCTCCATAAAGCTCCTTGAAATGCCTTTGACCACTAGGACCAACCTTTGACCATAACTGCTTTAGCTTGGTGAAATCATTCTGAGTGAGGTCCATGTTAACTCTACTTGGCAATTGGGAACGATGATCTTCGGGCAGACAATCTTTCAACTCTGGCAACTTAAGCAAACTCAAAGTTTTCTTCCAATTAAAATCAGGGCCTTCTATCACTTCCACAGGTACTACCTTTCTATCTTCTGCCATGACTAGTTTCCTTCATAATAAATTTACCATGGATAGACCCCCGAAATGAGATGCATGTGATGCGAGTGGAAAACATAGAAGACAAAACAAAGAAACAAGAAAACAATTAGTATATCATAACAGAATATATACATAATAGTATGAAATGAAAGGAGTTGATAAAGGTTAGTAGGCGTTTCTCCTGGTGTCCTAGGAAACCGGTTTTTCTCGAGAGGTTCGGCCCTACTTAAGTTTGAAAGGTTTGGCTCTAACTAGGCTGGGATTCCTCACAAGGTTTCTATATGCTGATTTTAAGGCTCTAGACATGGGTACCCATCGGACAAGATGGGGTGGAGACGATACGTTTGTGCTCCGTCTAAAGGGAAAAGAGTCCGTACTTCCGGAGGCTCTTATGATATGTTTAGTGTTGTGTGTGGGAGAAACTTTACCTTTATCAACCGCCTTTCACCACATGATGCCCCAACAGAATATGAAGATAGAGAGGAAAACACTATCAATAATCAAATAAACGGTTAGTCCAATTCAAAGGAATAAATATATAAACAAAATAAAGAATAGAAAATAGACATGGAATACATACAAGAAATAAAGGGCAGGGAAACAGGCAAGAAGTATATACAAGATACAGGCAATTAAAAGCAAAGATTGGCATACAAGATGTGCACAATATATACATGAACAAAGAACAGAGAATAAGCATGCCAGAAATAAACATAGGAAAATTGAAAATCAAACAAAGGATATACATGTACAAGGAAAGCAAGATCATGCTGATATAATATACATATAATATAATGCAATGAATCAAATAATATGAGGTCGAAAATGTAAATTTGAAAATTTTTATTGATGTAATTTAAGATGCAAAGTGCAATTTTGAAAAGTTTTATTGATGCAATTTAAGGTGCAAAATGCAATTTGGAAAAAGTTTAATGGTGCAAATGTAAGGTGCAAAATGCAATTTGGAAAAAGCTTAGTGATGCAGATGTAAGGTGCAAAAACAGCTCATTTGAATTTGGTCAAGTTAATGAATGAAAGATGAATGCGCATGAATGACATCGCACCTTGAAAACATTTCAAAATTAACCCTAAATCGAAAACAAGACTTTTTCAAAAATGGCTTGACTCTCTTAAAAAAGTCCCTAGCGGAGTCGCCAATCTGTCGAAACGTCTAAAAAGCCGTCCGACGAGAATTTTAAGAAATAAAGGGATTTGAAAAGATTTAAAAGGAGTCGCCACTAACCATTTGATTTAGGTACGTTAGCCATCTGTTTTGACTCCGTTTGACCTAACATAATCTAGAAAGATTACCTTAGGTTAAACAAATGTTGGTCCACGAAAATAAGTTTTGAGTTCGGGAGTCGGTTACGCTCGAGGAAGGATTAGCACCCCCGAAGCGCCCGGAAATCAGTACCATAAAGCCTTGTGAAAATTCGTTTTAGGGTTAATAACAAAAAAAAAGTTTCTTTTAAACTGAAATAAAATAAAATAAACTAAAATAAAGAATCTACAAATGTCGGAGTGGAACTCCTTTTGATATGGGTTACTTCACCCTTTAAGAAAATTCAATTTAATGAGATCCGTAAAAGAAAAGAAAAAGAAAAAAAAATAAATAAAAAGGTTTCAACGTTGAATAACCGAATTGAGAACTTTCCAAAAACAAGCTTTAAAATCAAAGATTGAAAATTCATAATTTGTTAAAGAAAATTTTGAGTTTTAAACAAAATTGGATTGAATTTGGAAAGACTTCAATTGTTAATGACTGAATTGAAATCTTTCAAAAAAAACATTTTTTTGGATTTTTGAAATTAATGTCAGAATTATTAAATTCCTTTTATTGATAAGAAAACTTTTTTTGTAAATCAAAAGAAAAAATAAAATAAGAATAAAAAACTTAAGTTTAATTAGAAAGACTCCAATGTAGGGGCCTAATTGAAATCTTTCAAAACATTTTTTTGATTTTTGAAAATAATGTCGGAATAATTAAATTCCTTTTATTCTTGGATCTCATTTTTAAAACCTTGATTAAAGAAATTAACCAAAGTTTGATTTTGTAAGAAAACCTCAACTATTGATTAAGTTTGAGATTTTCCTAAAAACCATTTTTTAGATTTTTTAAAATTATGTCGGAATTGAAATTCCTTTTGTTGATAAGGGAAATTTTGAAAGAAAACATTTTTTTTTTGGGTTTTTGAAAATTGACATTAATTAAAGAAAAATCTTGAATATTTGATAGAAAAATAAACATGATATGAATGTGATTTTGATGAAATTGAATGAAGAAGATATATTTTTTGGTTTTTGAAGGGATAAAAATTCTCTTAAATCTCCACCGTACTTCCGGTGAGAAACTCAGAGAAATTTCTATCTTGGTAAACCCTTGAGCATCTCGTACTTCTGAGACACCCTCCAGCTTCCCATGCACATGAATTTTGTGAAAACGATACTCTAATTTCTAAATGCATGAAATGATGGGACAAAATAAACCAAGAAGATGGGTTAGCACAAGAAATATATTTGGTACACAATTAAAAAAATGCATGAGCCCTAATTTCTAAAATATCATAAATGATGTAAATGGACCTAAGCTAAATGACATATTATAATGCTAATGGGCTTAAACTAAATGGTACATTAAAATGCTAGTGGGCTTAGTCTTGAAATATAAATGGGCTTAATCCTAAGATGCAAATGGACTTAATCCTAAAATGCAAATGGGCCAAAAATTTCTAAAGGACATAAGAATGCAATTGGACCTAAAATTACCAAATGGCATGAAAATGCATGTGAGCCTAAATGAAAATGAAAATGGACCCAATATCTAAAATGTGAATAGGCCTAAAATAACAAAAATGACCTTAAACATTAAACAAACCTAAAATACTAGAATGGCATGAAATATTAAATGAAATTTAAAATACTAAAATGACATGAACTAGAAAAATGCCAAATATTCTAATTTATTGAATGACGCAAAAATATTAAAAATGACCTAAAGAAAACTAACATGGCATAAAAAGTTGATGCAAATGAAAAGAAAAAAAAATATCAAAACGATATAATAAAATGCAAATGAAGATTATTGAATGATATAATAAAATACAAAATGGAAATTACTAAATAAAAATTCCTAACGTTAAATGCATTTTTTTTAGTTTTTATTTCTTAATTTACCACATTTCCACTAATTTGACTTCACCCAATCGAAACTAAGTTCCTTATGGTGCCAAGTTGATTCTCGGGTGACAGCTCAAATCCAAGCATAAAAGAAGGAAACCTGATAGCCCAAAACCAACGTAAATGTAATAGCACAAAATAAGCATACCTGAGCTAGAAGGAGAGGACTAAGTCTTCAACATATCCAAGCAATACTTAGCCTATTTTTTATTTTCTTCTCGGTTCTTCTTCACTTTCCTTCGGTTTCAGCTGCTTTTTCCCCTTTGTTCTTGATCCGAGCAGGGAGAAAATCATCCCTGCTTGCTGACGTTATTTTCACCAAAGTCAAAGGAAACACCGCTTCCCATCTCCTTCCCCAAAACTTCATTCCCCTTCGTTCTCTATTTTCAAAACCCTCCAAACCTTTCTCTTCTCATCCTTCCAAATTGTTTTTTTTTTCCAAAAAAAAACTTCTAATCCTCCCAATTTTGTTTTTCAAAAAAAACTTCTCCCCCCCAACCTTACTTCTAATCCTCCCAAATTTTTTTTTCAAAAAAAACTTCTCCCCCCAACCTTACTTCTAATCCTCCCAAATTTGTTTTTTCAAAAAAAACTTCTCCCCTCTAACCTTACTTCTAATCCTTCCAAATTTTTTTCAAAAAAAACTTCTCCCCCTCCAACCTTACTTCTAATCCTTCCAAATATTTTTCAAAAAAAATTTCTCTTCCTCCAACCTTACTTCTTCTCCTTTTAAAACCCTCAAATCTCTTTTTTTTTTCTTTTTCTTCCCACTCATTTTGTCTCTCCCTTTTTTTATCTTTCCACTTATTTTGCCTTTCCCTTTTTTTTTTCTTTTCTTTCCACTTATTTTGCCTTTCCCCCTTTTTTTCTCTTCTTTCCACTTATTTTGTCTCTTCCTTTTTCTTTTCTTTCCACTTATTTTGCCTTTCCCTTTTTTTTCTTTTGCAAGGCATCTTGTAGTGGGAGATGGGGTGGATGAAATGATGAGTAAGCATGTGTTGGTTTTGGGATTTTTTAAAAAAAATAATAATAATAATAATAAAAATAATAAAAATAATATGGTGTCTACACACATGATACGAGATTAAACGAAATATAAACCAAAAGTACCAAATCCTAAAGATGGTATATGTATTCACACGTGACAAATGGATATATGAATATTTAACAAAATGCAAATATTAAATATATACAAATGAGGTGCACGAAAAATGAGTGTAGACATTTGACGACCCTAGGGAATATATTCCAAAGAAAACTAGTATTTGAATCAACACTGGCAAAGGTTAGGCAGCCATGATGTCATAAGTATTTTAATCACAAATTTGATACGTGAATTAAACTCGGATCATAGATGATAAATGCATTGCACGCATGACTGATAACTGATATAAAAATGAAATGAAACAAACATCCAACATATAGGCAAAATAAGGACATTAAATGGACTTAATAATCTTCCAAAATTAGACATGAATTAGCATACAAATGAGCAATAAACTAAAGCCAGGATTAACAAAATCAAATTTTGAGCTGAAGGGAGGTTACCCAAAAGAAAAGAGTGAAGCCTTTACGTTGATGAACTGGGCTTGGGATGAGCTGATTGAGACCAACGGATAACCTAGAGCGCAAATGGATCAGCAAAGGCAAATTGAATACGGGCCACCACAAGCTGAGAAAAAAATAACCCGAGGAACCAGCAGCTGTAAAAGACTTTGTTGTTGACTTTTCTAGTCAAGATAGATTCCTCACTCCTTGCTTCTTCTTTTGCTTCGACGTTTCTCTACTTTTCTACTGTTCAATGCTTGCCAACGACCAAAAGCTTCTCGGCCTTTCGGACTACTTGCAGTAGCTTCACCTTCTTTCTTTCTTTCTTTTTTCTTTCACTCCGACTTCAACTCCTCAAGAAATGACCACCCCGAATGCCAAATCTTCCTTTTGAAATCCGAAAGTTCCGAGACCTCTACTGGACAAACGCACCATCAGATTGTTGCAAAGGTCACTATGATGTTTCCTATTTCCAATAGCACCTCTCCACCATTCGGATTCACCAGCCGATCACTTAAACCGAAAAATCCCAACTTGAGGTGAAGAACTCTAACTCTTATTCTTTAAAATTTTTTTTTGAAATTCTATGACTATTTTTCTCTCTCTGGCGGCTGAAGCCCTTCCCTTTTTTTTTTATGGCTGAACTCTCTCCCTTTACAGCTATGGCTGAAGCAGGCCGATCATTTTTAGTCAGGTCGATCACCTGTTAAAGCAGCCCGATGCTTGTGCTGTTAGGCTGATCACCTGTTAAAGCAGCCCGATGGTGCTTTGAAGTTGGCCAATCCTATGTTAAAGCAGGCCGATAGTATCTTTGAAGTTGGCCGATCAGCAATATAATGCATGTGTTGTTAGTTTAAATCAAGGCCACATGTTTGTACAGGTGTTAGCTTTGTAATTCCTCTCTTTGCATGGTAAGACAAGTGTAATGACGATGATAAAGCTATAAAAACAGAAATGCAATGAGTCTGCAACGGTGCGGGCAGACCAGAATTTCAAAGTATCAAAAAATACTTTGCTCTGTTTTTCCTTCTCCCTGGCCGATCGTTAAAGTTTGGCTTTGCATGTCCCAAAATTACAACAATGGCTGACTGCTGAAGCTAACTCCCTCTTTTTCTCAATTTTTCTTTTTTTTGAACTCCAAAACCGAATAACAAATAAGCCTTTTTTTTCGTCAACCTCTCACTCTGTTCTCTCTTTTTCTTTAGACGAAAGTGAAGAAAAGAAAAAAGAAAAGAAGTTCTCCCATTTTTTTTTCAAATTTCCTCTGCTCTCTTATCTCAAAGAATGAAGAAAAGAGACTAGAAATAAAACCAAAAAAGAGTAGAAAGAAATAAAAAATGATCGAATTCTCTCTCTGTTCTCAAAAAGAAGAAAGAAGGAAAAATGGCTGACCTTTTCCTTGCTTCGAGCGCCCTTCGGTTTTTAAGACACCGAATGGAATGCAACTGATGATTTTTTTTTATTGTGAAAGTTGATGAGCCATGATTGAAGATGGGTTGGCAGGCAATAATGGTGGAAAGGCAGAATAGCATGTGGGAAAGCAAAATGGTGCAAGTTGGCGTTATGGGTTGCATTGACAGCCTCCGAGAGATGTAGCTGGCGTTATGGGTTGGCTGACAGCATCCGAGAGATGCAGCTGGCGTTATGGGTTGGCTGAAGAGCAAAGGACAAGTGACGATCTTCTTCCATTCGGCCTCAGGGGCAGCAGCTTCTTCCTAACAAAGCCATTAGGTGCCTTGTGACACATTTAATGAGATGATATAATCGGTGTAGGTAGAACGGTGGCACCTCCTTGCAGCAAAGCTGTTGAAGTGAAGACTGCCGTGGTTGAAATACAGCAAAGTTCAGCCATCAGAAATCTTTTGTTTTGCTGCAATTTGCTGAAATCAGAAACTTTTTGAAGACTTTGCAACATTGAATATGCTATGAAGTTGGCCGATCATCATACTGAAGCAGGCCGATCATAATTTTGTCAGGCCGATCAACTGTTAAAGCAGCCCGACGGTCTCTTGAAGTTGGCTGATCACTTTTAGAATTGGCCGATTATCATCATGAAGTTGGCCGATCATCATACTGAAGCAGGCCGATCCTAATTTTATCAGGCCGATCAACTATTAAAGCAGCTCGACGGTCTCTTGAAGTTGGCCGATCACTTTTAGAGTTGACCGATTATCATCATGAAGTTGGCTAATCATTTTTGAAGTTGGCTGATCACTTTTCAAGTTGGCTGATGATCGTTTTGGAGTTGGCCGATTGTCCCAAGTTGACCGATTGCTTCAAGCTGGCCGATTGTCCCAAGTTGGCTGATTGCTTGGCTTTGCATGGGAGTCGAGTTGGCTCTCTTGGCTCTCCGGCCTTAGTTCAAAATTACCTGCAATATAACAATACGAAATTAAAATAAAGTAACAATAATGATAATAACTGGTAAGATAAATAAACTAAATAAACTGAAGTTAAAAACATAAATGAAATAAATATTTGAAAATGACAAACCAATTAATCAATTAATTAATTGACTAAGATTAAAAATGAGTGTCTACTATTACCCCTCTTTGATTATTTCTTAATGATCTAGAAGTGTAAGCTTCTAGATGACTAAGAAATAAGCAAAGTTGTAGACACTCTTTATTCAAATGTGTACTAAGCGAAGATCACTCTTAATAAAATTGATTTTGAAGTCAAAGAAATTGTTCTAAATAGAACCAATTTCGAAAGATCATTCTTAGCAGATATGATTTCAAATTTTGAATAAATTGCCATTAACAAAAACTATTTTAAGAAAACCACCCTAAATAGTAATGATTTTAAATTTTGAATAAATTGCCCTGACCAGAAAATATTTTAGAAAACCATCCTAAACAGAAATGATTTTCAATTTTGAAGAAATTTCTCTAAATAGAAACAATTTTAGAAAATCATCTTTAAACAAAATGATTTTAAATTTTGAATAAATTGTACTAAACAGAAACAATTTTGAGAAAATCACTCTAAACAGAAATGATTTTGAACTGAAGAAATTGTGCTAATTTTGATAAAACTATCCTAAACAGAAGTGATTTTGAATTAGAAGAAATTGTGCTAGAAAACCACCTTAAACAAAATGATTTATTAGATTTTGAAGAAATTACTCTAAATAGAAACAATTTTAGAAAACCACCTTAAACAAAATGATTTTTTAGATTTTGAAGAAACTGCTCTAAACAGAAATAATTTTAGAAAACTACCTTAAACAAAATGATTTTTAGATTTTGAAGAAATTGCTCTAAACAGAAACAATTTTAGAAAATCATCTTAAACAAAATGATTTTAAATTTTGAAAAAATCGTTCTAAAATAGAAACAATTTTAAAAAATCATCTTAAACAAAATGATTTTAAATTTTGAAAAAATTGTTCTAAAACATAAACAATTTTATAAAATCATCTTAAACAAAATGATTTTAAATTTTGAAGAAATTGTTCTAAACAGAAACAATTTTTAGAAAATCATCTTAAACCAAATGATTTTAGATTTTGAAAAAATTGTTCTAAATAGAAACCATTTTTAGAAAACCATCTTAAACAAAATGATTTTAAATTTTGAAAAAATTGTTCTAAACAGAAACAATTTTAAGAAAATCATCTTAAACAAAACGATTTTAAATTTTGAAAAAATTGTTCTAAACAGAAACAATTTTAAGAAAATCATCTTAAACAAAATAATTTTAGATTTTGAAAAAATTGTTCTAAACAGAAACAATTTTAGAAAATCATCTTAAACAAAATGATTTTAAATTTTGAAGAAATTGTTCTAAATAGAAACAATTTTAAGAAAATCATCTTAAACAAAATGATTTTAAATTTTGAAGAAATTGTTCTAAATAGAAACAATTTTAAGAAAATCATTTTAAACAAAATGATTTTAAATTTTGAAAAAATTGTTCTAAACAGAAACAATTTTAGAAAATCATCTTAAACAAAATGATTTTAAATTTTGAAAAAATTGTTCTAAAACAGAAACAATTTAGAAAATCATCTTAAACAAAATGATTTTAAATTTTAAAGAAATTGTTCTAAACAGAAACAATTTTTAGAAAATCATCTTAAACCAAATGATTTTAGATTTTGAAAAAATTGTTCTAAATAGAAACCATTTTTAGAAAACCATCTTAAACAAAATGATTTTAAATTTTGAAAAAATTGTTCTAAACAGAAACAATTTTAAGAAAATCATCTTAAACAAAACGATTTTAAATTTTGAAAAAATTGTTCTAAACAGAAACAATTTTAAGAAAATCATCTTAAACAAAATAATTTTAGATTTTGAAAAAATTGTTCTAAACAGAAACAATTTTAGAAAATCATCTTAAACAAAATGATTTTAAATTTTGAAGAAATTGTTCTAAATAGAAACAATTTTAAGAAAATCATCTTAAACAAAATGATTTTAAATTTTGAAGAAATTGTTCTAAATAGAAACAATTTTAAGAAAATCATTTTAAACAAAATGATTTTAAATTTTGAAAAAATTGTTCTAAACAGAAACAATTTTAGAAAATCATCTTAAACAAAATGATTTTAAATTTTGAAAAAATTGTTCTAAAACAGAAACAATTTAGAAAATCATCTTAAACAAAATGATTTTAAATTTTAAAGAAATTGTTCTAAACAGAAACAATTTTTAGAAAATCATCTTAAACAAAATGATTTTAAATTTTGAAAAAATTGTTCTAAACAGAAACAATTTTAGAAAATCATCTTAAACAAAATGATTTTAAATTTTGAAGAAATTGCTATAAACAGAAAAATTTTAGAAAATTATCTCAAACAAAATGATTTTAAATTTTGAAGGAATTGTAGAAATAATTTATGCTAGACTGAACTGACTCACGGACAATTACCTTAAGCATGAAAAGACCTTAAAAGGGTTTTGGAGAGTTACCTGAGGAACTTCTTGTACAAGACTAACCTCACAATCTTGAACTGGGTTTAACCTGTAATCTTTGAACCATGATGCATAATGGATGTTCATGAAGAATGATGCTAGAATGATGCATTTTGCATGCTCATACTTAAATGATAATGCTTTGTTACTTTGCCTCAAAGTTTTTCAGATAGCCTTCTGTTTTGGCCCAACTTATACTTTTTGAGCTCGAAATTGGAGAACATCCTTTCATCACACCTTTTCTGGCATCAACATGCCCCAAATCTTCTCTTCAAATCACTCTTACTTGAATATCCTATTTCAAGATGATTTTTTGTTCATGTGTCATCACATTACTGGCATCAATCATAAGCTATTGAACTCATTTTAATCCTACATTTCTTTCCCTTTTTTCGTGTTGAAAGTGACATCCAATGTCATGGCATTTACTTACCTGTTTGCTTATCCTTCCATGATAAAGAAAAATTATGCAATTTATATTTAAAGAAAACACATGGATCTTTAAAGTGCGCCAGACATGTCTATATATATTAAAGATAAACTTATAACAGGCTCATCACAAGTTTGTAACAAAGAGTCTACAACAAACAAATTTGTAGCGAAAAGAAGAAGAAAGGCACATGACCTTAATACGATGAATGCAGAAATAACAAAAGCTAGTCATCTTGCGTCCTGCCTTTGATTGACCCATCATTGCTGGAGTGACGTTTGACAAAGTCTGACGATTTCTGATTACTCGAATCCCCATGGCCAAACAAGATCTCTTATGCAAGTTAGGTACCCATTTTGCCAAGCTTTCTCAAACTTCCTAAATCGCCTTTTCAGGTTTTCAGCTTAGGAACCAAACTAGTTGGATCTGAACCGCCCTTTCGGGTTTTCGCCTCAGATCCCTCCTTTTCTTCTCTTTTTCGGGCTCAAGTCGCCTTTTCAGGTTTTCAACTTGAGATGCTCTTTTCATTTTTTCATCCATTTTTTATTCATCATTTTTTTATTTTTTCATCATTTTCATTCATTTTTTTTTCTTGTCATTTTTCATTCATCATCATTTTTTAATTCTTCAAGTGCAGTATTTCTTCACAACATCGGTATTGATTGGATGTGGCAATTCATCCCCGTCCATTTTTACAAGATCAGGGCACCACCCGAGAATGCTTTCTTCACCACATAAGGACCATCCCAATTTGGAGTCCACTTTCCTCGGGGATCATGTTGAGTAGGTAAAATCTTTTTCAGCACCAATTCTCCTTCCGTAAATTCGCGCGGACGCGCCTTCTTATCATATGCACGCATCATTCTCTTCTGATACAATTGACCATGGCAAAGTGCTTTGAGCCGCTTTTCTTCAATTAAGTTCAATTGGTCAAATCTCTCTTGCACCCACTCTGACTCTTCGAGCTTCAACTCTCTGTATATTCTCAAAGATGGGATTTCTACCTCAACTGGTACCACTGCTTCCATTCCATAGACCAGAAAATATGGAGTTGCCCCAGTTGACGTTCTTACAGTAGTGCAATAAGCATGTAAGGCAAAAGGAAGCTTCTCATGCCAATCTTTGTAAGTCATTGTTATTTTCTGGACAATCTTCTTAATGTTTTTGTTTGCTGCTTCGACCGCTCCATTCATCTTTGGCCGGTAAGGAGTTGAATTGCTGTGTTTGATCTTGAATTGGGAGCATACTGCATCGATCATCTTGTTGTTCAAATTCTTAGCATTGTCAGTGATGATTCTTTCTGGTAGCCCGTACCGACAAACGATCTCTTTCTTCACGAACTTGGTGACCACTGACTGAGTTACATTGGCATATGAAGCAGCTTCAACCCATTTGGTGAAGTAATCAATGGCCACTAGGATGAACTGATGCCCATTAGAAGCCTTTGGTGAGATTGCCCCGATTACATCTATGCCCCACATTGAGAAAGGCCAAGGGGACGAGATGACATGCAATAGATTAGGAGGTATATTAATTTGATCAACATGGATCTGACATTTATGGCATTTTCTGGCATGATTAATACAATCGGTCTCCATAGTCAACCAGTAATATCCTAACCTCATAATCTGTTTAGCCATTCTATGTCCACTAGAATGAGTTCCACAGATTCCGCCGTGAACTTCTTATAGAATCTTCTTTGCTTCCTCTGACTCTACACATCTCAACATTACTTAATCCCTACTTCTCTTGTAAAGGACTTCACCGTCTAAGAAGAAGTTTGCCGACATTTTTTGGATAACTTTCTTGTCATTCTTAACAGCACGATCTGGATACTTTTGAAATCTGAGGTATTGGGCAATGTGATAGAACCAAGGTTTGCCATCATCCTCCTCCTCAACACTCATGCAATGTGCCGGATGAGTCTTCATGTCCAACTTGATTGCTTCGATTTCAGCTCCTTTATCGACTTTGAACATCGAGGCTAAAATTGCCAATGCATCGGCCAACTGATTGTCTTCTCTAGGGAGATGATGAAAGCTAATTTCTTCAAATTGCTCAATCAACTCCATGATGTATTTATGATAATGGACCAATTTCAAGTCTCGTGTTTCCCATTTACCTCTCAGCTGATATATCACCAAAGCAGAATCGCCATACACTTCCAAAGCCTCAATCTTTCTCTCCATTGCCATCTGGATCCCCAGGATGCAAGCTTCATATTCCGCCATATTGTTTGTGCAGTCGAAGTCAAGTCTTGCCGTCGCCGGGTATTAATCACCATTTGGGGATATTGGGACAGCTCCTACTCCATGCCCCAGTGCATTTGATTCCCCATCAAAATACATTCTCCATTTCTTTCCTTGCTCTAGCTCGGTATTGAATATTGACATCAAATCCTCATCAGGAAACTCAAACTTTATGGGTTCATAGTCATCAGTTGCTCTGTCAGCTAAAAATTCAGCAATGGCACTTCCTTTGATAGCTTTCTGGGAGACATAAACTATATCATATTCTGACAGTAGTATTTGCCATCGAGCCAATCGTCCTAACAATGAAGGTTTCTCAAAGAGGAATCTGATCGAATCCAGCTTTGCTATCAACCATGTGGTATTATACAGCATATACTGTCTTAACCTCTGAGCCGCCCATGCCAATGCACAACACATCTTTTCTATCTGAGAATACTTGGCCTCATACTCTGTGAACTTTTTGCTGACATAGTAAATTGCTTGTTCTTTCTTGTCAGTTTCATCATGTTGCCCCAAAACACAGCCCATGGAGTGTTCCAACACTGTCAAATACAAGATTAGAGGTCGATCAGGCACAGGAGGTACTATCACTGGTGGGTTCGACAAATACTTCTTGACCTTATCAAAGGCTTTCTAACAATCTTGATTCCATTCTCCTATATTGTTCTTCTTCAAAAGCTTGAAAATCGGGTCACATTTTGCAGTCAACTGGGAAATGAAGCGGGAGATATAGTTTAATCGCCCAAAGAAACCTCTTACTTCCTTTTGAGTTCTCGGAGGTGGCAAGTCCTGAATGGCTTTGATTTTATCTGGGTCCACCTCGATGCCCCTTTGACTAACAATGAAGCCCAACAGTTTCCCTGAAGTAACGTCGAAAGTACATTTGGCCGAATTCAACCTCAACCGATACTTACGCAGCCTCTCAAACAACTTCCTCAGGCCAGTCGTATGTTCTTTTGGATTCCGACCTTTGGCAACCATATCATCCACATACACCTCAATCTCTTTATGCATCATATCATGAAAAAGGGTCACCATAGCTCTCTGATAAGTTGCCTCGGCATTCTTGAGACCAAAGGACATCACATTGTATT
Source organism: Microcos paniculata (assembly GCA_030664755.1). NCBI lineage: Eukaryota > Viridiplantae > Streptophyta > Magnoliopsida > Malvales > Malvaceae > Microcos > Microcos paniculata. The sequence continues at coordinate 29,689,877 of CP131457.1, read as the reverse complement.
GAAACGTGCCCCACATGGTGGTGAAAGCAGTCTTCTGCTTATCTTCTGAAGCCATTTTAATCTGGTTGTACCTCGAAAACCCATCCATGAAAGAAAATGTTGCATGTTTAGCTGTGTTGTCGACTAAAGTATCAATATGGGGTAGTGGGAAATTGTCTTTCGGACTGGCTTTGTTGACATCTCTGTAATCCACACACATTCGAACTTTGCCATCTTTCTTCGGGACTGGTACTATATTTGCGACCCACTCAGGATAAGTAGCTACTTCCAAAAATCCTGCGTCCAGTTGCTTCTTCACTTCTTCTTTGATCTTTAATAACATGGCAGGCCTCATTCTCCTCAACTTTTGCTATACTGACTTGAATCCGGGCTTGATTGGCATTCTATGCACCACAATCTCAGTATCCAGACCTGCCATATCCTGGTAGGACCAAGCAAAGACATCAGCATATTCCTTGAGTAATGCCACTAGTTCCTTTTTTTGTTCGGGTGTTAGGGAAGTGCCAATTTTAACTTCTCTCTTTTCCTCATCATCACTCAAATTGATCAATTCAGTGGCCTCTTTGTGGGGCAAGATCTATTTGTCTTCCTTTTCAATCAGCCTCATAAGATCAGGGGGAAGAGAGCAATCGTCATCATCATCATTGTCGAGGTCATCCGCATTAACGAACCGATCAAAGTTGGGCTCAAAAAGACTATCTTTGTTGTCTTTACATTCATCATTTGAAGTCCTAGGGTCAAAAGACAATAAAGGGGTATATATATGTATGTATGCACTCGATCCATGAATAAAAGAAGAAAATGAACAACAAGGATAAACATATAGAGGAAAACACAATGGTATAATTATGGCATGAAATATATACATGGTGCAGAGTCTAATAGTGTGAATATTAATATCATGAATGATGGAGCAAACATGAAAATAAAACCCATAACATATGAAAGTCAACCGTCCACACTCTTGGGTAGAAGTGTAGGATAAAATGAGTTCTCAAAGCTTAATTAATTACATATTCAGATCTGACAAATTCACTGGCATCTCGAAAGACTCCCAATTATTCAAATCAGTCCCCGATGCCAATCGTTGAACCAATGTTCCGCTGCTTGATTCCCCGTGCTCTAGCATGCTAATAGACAATCCCTTTAATAACTGTTCAAGCTCAACAACTGATCTTTTTGGGTTTATCGTTCCAGCAAAAACAAAACTATCTTTCAAAGGTGGAATCTTCAGTTTCTTGGGTTCAAGTTCCCCTCCTCTCAATGCAGCCACACGCTTGTGCTTCTTCTCCTCCCTTGCTTCGAACTTCTCTCTCCAAAAAGGCTTATATCCAAGTCCAAAAGTGGGCTCCGCCTTTGGTAAAACAATAGGCTCACGGATTCCTTGGCCATACTTTCCGAGTCCTTTTCCGGCCCGACAGCATCTTCCGACAGTCATGTTGACTTGCATATTCAAGCAGCCAGAGAAATGTGGAATAGGTACCTCGGATCCTTCTCTTACCCATGTTACCTCAGCCACCTCAAATGACCTGAAAAAGCAATCCACTGCCTCCTCCGCAGCTTCAATGTAAGGAGTGTTTGGAGGTTGCATTACCATGATGTCCTCTTCTCCGGACACAGAAATTATCTTGTTATCAACTCGGAACTTGACTTTCTGGTGAAGGGAAGAAGGAACAGCACCGGCCATATGGATCCAGGGGCGACCCAGGAGACAGCTATAAGTTGGCGAAATATCCATAATCTGGAAAAGGATCTCAAATTCAACCGGCCCCAAATTATCAGAATAGTCATTTCCCTAACAACTTCTCTCCGTGTGCCATCAAATGCTCTAACCACTAACTGACTGGCTTTCATTAAAGATTGGTCTATAGGCAATTTCATCAGTGTATGAATTGGCATCACGTTCAAAGCGGATCTGTTATCAATCAACACTTTGGCCACCATATGATCCTTGCACCGAACAGTGATGTGCAGTGCCTTGTAATTGCCTTTTCCTCCGGAAGGGACCTCTTCATCAGTGAAATAGATGTAATCAGTCACTGTGATACCTCCGGCAATATGTTCCAAATTGGCCACGGTGATATTTTTCGACACATAAGATTGGTTCAGGATTCGGAGGAGAGCATTACGATGGGCCTCGGAGTTCAAAAGCAGAGCTAGCAGAGAGATCTTGGCTGGCAAGCGATTCAATTGTTCTATGACGCTATACTCACTTTGTTTGATGAATTTCAAGAATTCACGAGCGTCATTTTCATCCACCGTCTTGGTTACTTCCTTTTCAATTTCTTTCTCCGGCTCTCCAACAGATGGTGTAACAACTTCATCATTTTTCTTCATGCCCTTCTCTTTGTGTAAAGTGGCAGTTGGATTTCGGGCATAGCATCTCCCACTCCTAGTCATGCCTCCTACTCCAGAAATATTCACCGATTCGGATTCCTGAACATTGGCATTCATCTGTTACACTGAACTCTCGTACCTCCAAGGTACTTCCTTATTGCTCCGATAGGGGAATGGTGCTGGTACATTCAAATTTAGGCTTGGTTTCAGCACGGGGATATTCAATGTCGGCTTAAGGGCCATTGGAATTGACATGCTTGGCTTTGGTGAGGTTACGAGAATGGCGAGGCTGGGCTTTTGAAGCACAGGTAGTTTCAAACTTGGTTTATAATGGGAAGAATCTTCGTTTCCATTATTCACCATACAGATGTCTGTACTTTCGTTTTTCTCCACATAAAATTCAATCAGTCTGGCATCCATCATAGCTTGCAATTTTCCTCGGAATTCAGTGTAACATTGGATCTGATGACCTTCACACTTCAGAGGAGTAATCATTTGGGCCTTTAGCAAAGCCTGATATACGACCTTTATTGGTGTGACAATCTCTTCAACCTTTCTCTTGACATGAACTGCCCCATCATCAATCATATTCACAGTGTTTCCACCATGATTTGGGAGAGGATTTGTGCCTACACTTGGCGGTGCATCGAAAGTCAAACGACCCTCATTGATTATGCCTTGCACCGCTTCCTTCAACCGAATACAGTTCTCAATGCCATGTCCCTTAGCCCCCGAGTGATAGGCACATGTGGCGTTTTCATCGAACCACCTCAGATATGGAGGCTGTAAAGGGGTTAAGTATTGGACTGGTTCAATCATTTTGTTACTTAAGAGTTTGGCATAAAGTTCGGTGTAGGTCATGGGAATAGGGGTGAATTGTTTCCTTTCTCTTGATGGTCTTGGGTTCCAATTTTGAGTGTTTGATTTGGAGGCAGTATAATTGGTATTGGATATCGGATATTGATAAGTGTTTTGAGGTTGAGCATAGTTGGGAGGAGGATGTTGGTTGGTGTTTTGAGGTGGTGTGTAGTTGGTGGGACGATATTGGCGTTGGTATTGGGATTGGTATGGTCGGTATTGCGGTTGGTATGGTCGGTATTGGGATTGGTTTGGTCGATATTACTGTTGAGGGTATTGTTGGTATCCCCCATATCCGGCGGTGTTCACCTAGCCTTCTTTCTTCTTTGGATTCTTCCTAGCCGCACTAAATTCCCCACCTTTCAATTTGCCAGTTTTGAGTGCATTTTCCACCATCTCTCCAACTAGGACCATGTCGGTAAAGCTTTTGGTGGCACCGGCCAGCATATGGCTGTAGTATGGAGCTTTCAAGGTATTAACAAATAACCTTGTGGTTTCTTTCTCGGTTAAAGGAGGTTGAATCTGAGTTGCTATATCCCTCCATCTTTGGGCATATTCGGTGAAAGATTCAGAAGACCTCTTTTCCATATTCTGCAAGGTCAGTCTATCGGGTACCAAATCAGTCATGTGCTTATACTGATCAATGAAAGCCCGGGCTAGATCATTCCAAGAGTGAATGCCCCACCTATCTAGCTTGTTGTACCACCGCATTGCAGACCCAGTAAGACTGTCTTGGAAACAGTGGATTAGTAGCTTATCATCTCTGGAGTACACGGCCATCTTCCGGCAATACATAGTAATGTGGTCTTTAAGGCATGTGGTCCCCTTGTACTTCTCAAATTCAGGCACTTTGAATTTTGGTGGGATCACCAATCCATCCACCAAGCTCAATTCATAGGCATCAGTAATGCCATAAGCATGAGTGCCTTCAATGGCTTTGAGCCGCTCCTCTATCTGGCTCAATACTTTTTGGCTTTCGTCCCCACCGATCTCCCTCTCAAATTGTTCATCATGCACAAACACAGGATTGTTTGGGGTGTGTCCAGGGGCAAGAGGTGGCACAGTGTAGGTGGGAGGGGGAATTGGTTGAGTTGTTGGGATTCCTCCGCTCGTGGTAAACATTGATGGTGTAAAAGGGTACACACCGGGTAAAGGTGGTGGGAAGGTGAATGTGTTTGTGTTTGGTTGAGGAATCTGTGTTTGATTCTCTTGTAAAGGTATGTTGAGGGTAAGGGGCAAGAGAGAGGCATTCGTGGGCTGAGCTGTGGGGAGTCCGTGTGGGAGTGTACTTTGAGAAGATTGCCCATTAGAATTGTTGCCTGAATTTGCCAAGCTTTGCTGTCTCATACTGGCCACCATTTCCTCCATCTGATCCAATCTTTTCTGTAGATCCTCATTTGTCTTCCTCAGCTGTTCAATCTCCGCAGCTTGCTCTTCCATGACGACTCTGGATTGTAGTCTAGTGTTATATCTATGCGTTAGAGGTGCTATCTTGAAACCTCCATTTAGCCATAAGGACTAATCAGATTCCCTTACCATGAATATGAATGAAAAGTATGTATGAATATGCTTGAATGATTATGTAATGTGGAAACCCATCCATAACAAGATTACTATAAAGATAATTAGCATTACGAAAATAGGAAAGTGAGTTTAATAACCCATAATAGAATACCATCTGAATCGAAACATAAGATGATAATATTTTACAAAAAGAATCTCCCGAAAAACAACAAATCTGTCACTATGCTTGTCTTCTGGACTGCTCCAATTGTGCCCTCATCTCAGCATTTTGATTTTCAGAAATGGTCAATCTATTAGCAGCATCGTGAACTTGTTGCTCTAACTCATTGTTTCTCCGAACTAACCATCCTGCTTTACGTTTCTTCTCCGCAAGTTCTCTTTTCAGTTCAATCTCTGCTTTTTCTACTTTACTCTTCTCCTCCTGAACTCGAAAGCATTGTTTTTGGGCAATTCTCCAGCTTTGGGCATGTTCTTGATTGAAGATTTCGATCCTTGCTGCCAACCGGCTCATTTCCGTGGCCTTTTCTCTCCATTCTTTCACCTCCCCTTTTAGTTTGACATCGTTGGCACTCTCTCTTACCTAGTCTTGAACCCATCCTTGCATCTCTATCTGGCTATTTCCAAACTAGTCTCGTAGTTGTCGATTCTGTATCTCCAACTGCTGACATTTCTGGGTCGATTCAACTAGCCGAGCCCCTTTTCTGAATCTCTGATTCTCAATTTCTAGCCTTTCTAACTTGTCCTTCGATGCCTCAACCAAAGGGTAATTAGGATCCAAGACTGGCGGAACTGAAATATGTTTCGCCCGTCTACTATGCCACACAACGTATTCAGGAATTGCATTGTCAGTATGATTGCCACGATCCATCTTCTGTGCTTCTTTGTACAAGTTTGCCCAAAATTTGGCCTCATCAAATCCCTTTTCGGTGTCATGCTGGAAGTCTAACAAGTTGACCCCAAAAGTGAGAGGGATAGACTGTTCTGACCCATATTGTCGCCTTACTAGCAATGGGGAGTAATTGATGGTTCCCCAAATGCCTACAAGAGGGATCCACGGTATACTTGCATCCAAATAAGGAGTATCTTTTGTCGTTGTCCACATTGCTCTCCATGTGGTGTCTTGGTTCTTCAAATTCGTGAACCACTCGACCGACTCTACCACTGTTCTTGGTTGGGATGGCCAAGGATGTGCATTATAAATTGCTATCGTCTCTTCACCTTTGTTATTGAAGACCATTCCTACAAACTTTTTGTATCCAAAATGGCTTCTAAACCATATTGTCAATAACCGTCCACAAGCCTCAAATTTACCACCGGCTTTTCTACATGCATTGAGAGATCGAATGGTTTCCGCCAAAATTGTCAAAGCCCGATCAGACTGATGCTTGATCTCCATAAAAAGAGTTGTTACTGACATATGCACATATCCCTCATTTCTAGGAAATAGTACTAGGCCATAAATCAAAAGGGCTAGAACATCAATCCCTTTTCTAGAGGTGGTATTCTTTTCCACAATATCCATCATGAAACTGGTTGAAAGGAATTCGCCATCCATGTAGCTCCTTATCTCTTCGGTCTTCATACCCAACAACTTCACTAGCTTCCTAGGATGATTCTCGGTTGGCCAAAATACTTTATCCGGCTTGCTCCCTACCATCAACAGATCTTGATACTCCTCCACTGTCGGCACCATATCATACTCTCCTATAGAAGATTCATCATGTTTACCGAAAGTAAAGCACCGGTATGAGGGATCCCAAAAGTACAAAGCCTCTTTTAGAAGTTCCTCCTCCACTTCCACATCTAACAGTAATGCTATATCTCCATACAACTGTTTGAATCGACCCTTATCACTGATGCCTTCCCATAACTGTTTCAGTCTTGTCAGATCATTTCGGACGAAACTACAGCTGAGTCTCGCAGGTAACTGAGGTAGAGGACCCTTTGCTGATGCCTCCTTAGCTTTCTGGCTTAGCCAGCGCAGAGCTTGTTTCAAAGTCAGACTGGCGGAATCAAAATTTTCAGACTCTCCCATCGAATCTATTTCCATGAGTACTTCCTCACTTTCTTTCGCCATAACTAATTTTCTCTATAGTAAACCTATTATAGATGGGGATGGAATGCAAGAATGGGATGCAGAGATAAAGAAGAAAAAGAAATGGCGAAAAGGTAAAAGGAAATGTATCAGAATAAAATAATAATGTTAAGATGAATGATGTAAAGATGTTTGGCTCGCAACAATTTAACCATAAAAGATAATTAGTCATTTCATCCAAACAAGGCCGAGAGCCCAAATATCCGTTGACCCAAAGGTTGACCTTGTTCATCAGCCATGACTAATTTCCCTTTACAGTTCTCTTGTTGTGAATGATTCTACAATGAAATGCATGTCATGTGATGATGGAAATTAAAAGAAATAATCATGGATATTTAAGGAAACAAGAAGATCATAAGGCAAAGCATAAACATGTACGGATAAGGCGAGGAGAAAACAGATAGCATATAGACAAAGCGAGGGAAAGCACAGACAGATTATACAAATAGCATGCCATCGTGGAAAAAACATATACGGATAAAGTGGGGGAAGAATACAGGCAAACTATACAGACAGCATACCACTATGGAATAAGCATATATATAAGATAAAGTGAAAGAAAAACAAACAGATTCTGAAATTAATACATACAAATAAAGTGGGAAAGAAAACAAACAACATATTATCATGAAATAAGTATTTGCACAAAAAGGTGAAAGAAAACAGACAGTTTATACAAACAACGTGCTATCATGAAATAAGCATATGTACAGAAAAATAGACAGTTTATACAAACAGCATGCCATCACGAAATAATCAGAAAACAGACAAACAGCATGCCATCATGAAATAAGCAGATAAAACGAAAGGGATTGGTGAAGGTAAGAAGCCGTCCCCCCTTTGTGTCCTAAGAAACCAAGTTTTCTCCAACGGGTTTGGCTCTATCTAGGTTAGATTTTGGGTTCTTCTATATGCTGGGTTTAAAGCTCTAGACAAGGATACCCATCGGACAAGATGGGGTGGAGGCAACCCTGTCGCCCCCTCCTAAATAAAGGTGAAGTTCGGACTCCCAAACTTTTATGTTATGAATTTGTGTCGTGTGTGAGGGAGGGACTTATACCTTTACCAATTGCCTTTCGGTGAAGTATTGAACATTCGGAGGAGCAGAAGCAAGAAGCAGAAAAAATTTCACTATCACATGTCAACACACGATCAGTACAATTCAAAATATAGGATAAATAATTAATATGATGAGATAAGCACACATGGTAAACAAGATAGGCATACATGGCATACACAAGGAATTAAAACATGAAAAATACATACAAGTGACTAAAATGGCAAAATGGTAAATACAAAAAGCATACTAGCAAATCAAGACATACAAAGGAAATTGGAACATGCAAAATATGTACAAGTAATTAAGACATAGGGTAGGCTAGAGGATCAAGGCATAGGCTAGGAATTAAAACATGCAAAATATAGACGAGTAATTAAACACACAAAGCATAGTAGAAAATCAAAATATAAAAGCATACATATAAATTAAACGTGATATAAATGCAAGATGCAATTTTAATTAACTTAATTTTGAAAAATCTTCCTTTTTCTCTATTTTTTCTTTTTTTTTGGAAAAATTTTGAAACAATTATTGGAAAAAATTTTAATGCAAATGAATGATGCAATGCATGAAATGAAACTTAAAACATTTTATTATTAAACCCAAGTAAAATAAGACTTAAAAAGTGGCTTGACTCTCTAAAAAAGTCCCCAGTGGAGTCGCCAAGCTGTCGAGACGTTTTACCGCTCCGACGATAAAATGATATGGCGTGGGAAATGTTCGGGACTAAACAGTCAAAAAAAAAACAAATGGAGTCGCCACTAACCTTTTATTTTTAATAGGTGTGGTTAGTCACCTAATTGTTTAACTCAACGTAAATCTAGAAAGATTACGTCAAGTTAAGGAAAGAAACTGGTTAACGAAAAAAATTTTAGGTTCGGGAGTCGATTACGCTCGGGGAAGGATTAGCACCCCCGAGACACCCGGAAATCGGTACCACAAAAGTCTTAAAAATATTTTACTTAGAAAATGATAATAAAATGCGTTTAAAATCATTTTGAGTAAAACATAATTTTAAATGTCGGAATAAACATTCCTTTTAATGTGGGATAAACATCCCATTAGAAAAGTTAAATTCAAAATTTAGAGATTTAATGTCGGAATGAACATTCTTTTTAATGTGAAAATCCATAGTCCAATTTTGAATTTGAAGAAATTTCCCACTTAGAATGGAGATTCAATTTCCAAATAGGAATAAATATTCTTCTAAAGTCAAAGTCAATATTTAAAAATGAGGATAAATATCCTTTTATGAAAAACAAAGATTTAATTTTAGTTTTAGAATGTCTCAATTATGAGAATATTAATTGAAACATTCTAGAAAACATTTTACAAAGAGGTTGGGATAAACATCCTCAAATTCATGTTTTGAAAATCACGTTAAGAGGCTTTAATTATGATTTCTCAAATTAAAATCTCTTAGAAATATTTAATTTTAAAACAATGTCGGAATAAATATTCCTTTTAATTTGATGAAGGGAATAGTTTGACAAAGATTTAGTTTAATAGGAAAACCTTAGTAAATTTAATAAATTAAGACCTTTCAAAAAATGAATATCCTTTTTATCAAATAAAACTGATTTTTAAAAAAATTTAAAGATTTTAAGAATAAACATTCCTTTTATTGAAGTTAAAAATGCATTTTGATAAAAATGAAGTTTACTTGAAGGGTCTTAACTAATTAAATATATTAAAGTCCTCCCAAAAAGGTATTTTGAAAAATTAAAAAAAAATGATCAAAAGAAAATAAATATTCCCTTTCAAAGAAATAAAAATAAGAAAAGAAATTTTAAAAGTGATTTTTTAACAAAACTTGAATTAATTTGAGAGGCCTTAACTATAATTGGGTGGTTAAGATCTCTCAAAAAAACTTGTAAAACATGTTTTGAAATTAATGTTGGAATAAACATTCCTTTTAATTTAATTGGGCCTCTTAAACAAGAGATTTTCTTAAAATAAAATGAAAATAAAACATAAAAGTAAAAGTGGATAAAAGGCTTTGGGAATAAACATTCCTTTTGTAAAAGAAGGTAAAAATAAATTTTTAGTTCATTTACCAATTTTAAGAAATTAAAGAAATCATAAACATGGTGTATGCTTTTCATGAAAATCAAATGATCAAAATATATTTTCCATTTTTGAAGGGATGAAAAATTCCTTCGGACCTGATCGAACTCCTGATTAGACACCGAGAAAACTTTTCATCGGAGAAAACCTTCGGAAACCTCGGACTCCCGAGGCACCCTCCGGTCACCCCATGCATATGAATTTTTTTAAAAATCAATGTTCTAAATCTAATTATGCATGATACGATGGACAAAGTAAACATAGTCAAATGTTAGTACATATAAACATTAGTAACAATTTATAAAAGAAATATAAATAAATTGTAGGACAATAACGCGCACTTTCAATTTTAACCAAGAAAACTTACGAAAAAATGTACAAGACAAGCATGGGTGAATATTTTTTTTTACCATGAGACAGGTGAATGCAAAGATTACATAACTAAGCCTAATTGGTAAAATTAGGCGCACATGACTGCTTAAATTATTGTCAAATAATTGACCAGTTTATTAAATCAAACATGGGATCCACATGATACGAGATTAAACGAAATATAAACCAAAAGTACCAAATCCTAAAGATGGTATATGTATTCATACGTGACAAATGGATATATGAATATTTAACCAAATGCAAATATTAAATATATACAAATGAGGTGCACGAAAAATGAGTGTAGACATTTGACGACCCTAGGGAATATATTCCAAAGAAAACTAGTATTTGAATCAACACTGGCAAAGGTTAGGCAGCCATGATGTCATAAGTATTTTAATCACAAATTTGATACGTGAATTAAACTCGGATCATAGATGATAAATGCATTACACGCATGACTGATAACTGATATAAAAATGAAATGAAACAAACATCCAGCATATAGGCAAAATAAGGACATTAAATGGACTTAATAATCTTCCAAAATTAGACATGAATTAGCATACAAATGAGCAATAAACTAAAGCCAGGATTAACAAAATCAAATTTTGAGCTGAAGGGAGGTTACCCAAAAGAAAATAGTGAAGCCTTTACGTTGATGAACTGGGCTTGGGAATGAGCTGATTGAGACCAACGGATAACCTAGAGCGCAAACGGATCAGCAAAGGCAAATTGAATACGGGCCACCACAAGCTGAGAAAAAAATAACCCGAGGAACCAGCAGCTGTAAAAGACTTTGTTGTTGACTTTTCTAGTCAAGATAGATTCCTCACTCCTTGCTTCTGCTTTTGCTTCGACGTTTCTTTTCTTTTCTACTGTTCAATGCTTGCCAACGACCAAAAGCTTCTCGGCCTTTCGGACTACTTGCAGTAGCTTCACCTTCTTTCTTTCTTTCTTCTTTCTTTCACTCCGACTTCAACTCCTCAAGAAATGACCACCCCGAATGCCAAATCTTCCTTTTGAAATCCGAAAGTTCCGAGACCTCTACTGGACAAACGCACCATCAGATTGTTGCAAAGGTCACTATGATGTTTCCTATTTCCAATAGCACCTCTCCACCATTCGGATTCACCAGCCGAGCACTTAAACCGAAAAATCCCAACTTGAGGTGAAGAACTCTAACTCTTATTCTTTAAAATTTTTTTTTGAAATTCTGTGACTATTTTTCTCTCTCTGGCGGTTGAAGCCCTTCCCTTTTTTTTTATGGCCGAAGCTCTCTCCCTATACAGCTATGGCTGAAGCAGGCCGATCATATTTTACTCAGGCCGATCACCTGTTAAAGCAGCCCGATGCTTGTGCTGTTAGGCCAATCACCTGTTAAAGCAGCCCGATGGTGCTTTGAAGTTGGCCAATCCTATGTTAAAGCAGGCCGATAGTATCTTTGAAGTTGGCCGATCAGCAATATAATGCATGTGTTGTTAGTTTAAATCAAGGCCACATGTTTGTACATGTGTTAGCTTTGTAATTCCTCTCTTTGCATGCTGAGACAGGTGTAATAACGATGATAAAGCTATAAAAACATAAATGCAATGAGTCTGCAACGGTGCGGGTAGACCAGAATTTCAAAGTATCAAAAAATACTTTGCTCTGTTTTTCCTTCTCCCTGGCCGATCGTTAAAGTTTGGCTTTGCATGTCCCAAAATTACAACAATGGCTGACTGCTGAAGCTAACTCCCTCTTTTTCTCAATTTTTCTTTTTTTTGAACTCCGAAACCGAATAACAAATAAGCCTTTTTTTTCGTCAACCTCTCACTCTGTTCTCTCTTTTTCTTCAAACGAAAGTGAATAAAAGAAAAAAAAAGTTCTCCCCTTTTTTTTTCAAATTTCCTCTGCTCTCTTCTCTCAAAGAATGAAGAAAAGAGACTAGAAAGAAAACCGAAAAAGAGTAGAAAGAAATAAAAAATGATCGAATTCTCTCTCTGTTCTCAAAAAGAAAAAAGAAAGAAAAATGGCCGACCTTTTTCCTTGCTTCGAGCGCCCTTCGGTTTTTAAGACACCGAATGGAATGCAACTGATGATTTTTTTTTTATTGTGAAAGCTGATGAGCCATGATTGAAGATCGGTTGGCAGGCAATAATGGTGGAAAGGCATAATAGCAGGTGGGAAAGCAAAATGGTGCAAGTTGGCGTTATGGGTTGCATTGACAACCTCCGAGAGATGTAGCTGGCGTTATGGGTTGGCTGACAGCATCCGAGAGATGCAGCTGGCGTTATGGGTTGGCTGAAGAGCAAAGGACAAGTGACGATCTTCTTCCATTCGGCCTCAGGGGCAGCAGCTTCTTCCTAACAAAGCCATCAGGTGCCTTGTGACACATTTAATGAGATGATATAATCGGTGTAGGTAGAACGGTGGCACCTCCTTGCAACAAAGCTGTTGAAGTGAAGACTGCCGTGGTTGAAAGACAGCAAAGTTCAGCCATCAGAAATCTTTTGTTTTGCTGCAATTTGCTGAAATCAGAAACTTTTTGAAGACTTTGCAACATTGAATATGCTATGAAGTTGGCCGATCATCATACTGAAGCAGGCCGATCATAATTTTGTCAGGCCGATCAACTGTTAAAGCAGCCGGACGGTCTCTTGAAGTTGGCCGATCACTTTTAGAGTTGGCTGATTATCATCATGAAGTTGGCCGATCATCATACTGAAGCAGGCCGATCCTAATTTTATCAGGCCAATCAACTATTAAAGCAGCTCGACGGTCTCTTGAAGTTGGCCGATCACTTTTAGAGTTGACCGATTATCATCATGAAGTTGGCTGATGATCGTTTTGGAGTTGGCCGATTGACTTCAAGCTGGCCGATTGTCCCAAGTTGACTGATTGCTTCAAGCTGGTCGATTATCCCAAGTTGGTTGATTGCTTGGCTTTGCATGGGAGTCGAGTTGGCTCTCTTGGCTCTCCGGCCTTAGTTCAAAATTACCTGCAATATAACAATACGAAATTAAAATAAAGTAAAGTAACAATAATGATAATAACTGGTAAGATAAATAAACTAAATAAACTGAAGTTAAAAACATAAATGAAATAAATATTTGAAAATGACAAACCAATTAATCAATTAATTAATTGACTAAGATTAAAAATGAGTGTCTACACCAGTACCACAATAGGAGTTTTCTTTTTCACACTATTCTTAAGTTCTTGATATGATGGTCTTAGTAAAGTTGTAGTGTCTTGTAATTAGCTTCTATTGTACCAAGGAACTATAAATGCTTATTGAGTATGCTGTAAAATGTATTTGTGTTTTGGCGAAAAAAAAGCACTTATAAAACAACTTTACTGGAACAGCACTTCTGCTAAAAGCTCGAGCCGGGCCAAACAAGCTCTAAGTTAGTGTTTAATTATCTTTATCTATTATTAAGAAATATTAACAAGGAAAAATTTTCTCAATTTGAAATTAAAAAATTACTAAATTATATGAATACCAAATTGACTCGAAACTGTCCGAAACTGAAATTTTCTAAATCCAAAATGGTCCGAATCTAAATAATGCTTGAACCTGAAACACTACGAATATGAAAATATCCGAATCCGAAATGATTCGGAATTGAAATTATCGGAATCCGAGATGATCTGAACCTGAAATGAATCTAAATCTGATATGACCTAAAATCAAAAACAACTTGATTTGAACCTGTCTATTTGCCACCACTACCAATATACCCTCATATAAAGCTCGGGTATTAGTTGAAATTTCTCTTTCTTCGATTTTATTATTTGTAGCGGGAGAGATTTCTTATCTGAAATTCGTACCAGAATCAAGCTCTAAGCGCTAAGGTATCCCAACATTATTTGGATTGTGGATAAGGGTTATTTTGAACGAAGAAGCGATGGCAAAACAAAAATATCATGTACCCCACCTGCGTTATGAGAAAATGATGAAGTCTTTCCCGGCCAAAAGCATGTCAATAACGCCGAGACAACCCCACCCATCTAACTACATATATACACACACACACACCACACAATTTCGTAAGCGAAAAGAAAAAAATCTAACAAGATACTCAAGAATTATTTGCAATGAACAAACGTAGTACAGCAAGGAACAGTTGACAATGGAAAATGGCGAATGATCAATCTGGAAGCTTTTTGGTTCAAAGAGAATCAAGGACTTGATTCATGCATGATGAAAGGACAGTGGATTTAAGACTATGTGTGGTCTGGACAGCTTTTACATTGTTTTCAGGGACAAAACTGTTGATGAAATTAAGTTGAAAGAGATTGGACCCCATCGTTATAAATGTTTCCTTTGTCAGCTAAGTCCAAGAACTGTTTCCATTTAATTCATATATATACTTTCTGTTTATGCTATATATATTCCCTTCTTTTCATAATATTTATCGTTTTTGGAAGAATTTTGTTTTCAAATTATCTGTCACTTTAAGATTTCTATAAAGCATTAATTACATTTTTTTCAACTTTATCCTTCTTTTTTTGAATTAATCCTACAAAGCATTTATTATTAAAAAGAGAGTAATAAAAGGGTAAACTTACCCTTTCATAATATTTTGTCTAAATTCTAGAAATCTTTAATGATAACCTTAATTATTGTGCAAAATCTTAAAACGACAGATAATATGAAAAGAAGGGAGTAATAAATTAATTAATTGAAGAGATAGCTAAATGTCATGTTCGGTAAGACCTGGCACTACTTAAAATCGAAGCAAATTTTGGTCTTATATATACACCTTCAAAAATTATTGATATAATTGCGATGTAAGCCCTTTTATTTATGATAAATATATATAATTGACTACTTAACTTTTGAAAACTTTCTATTTATTGGTTGCCCTAACTATAGAGCTGGTAAAACCTAACCTGAGAATAGGTACCTGACCCAACCCGTTAAAAATCGAACTCGACCTAACCCAATTTGACAAAAAAACCAACGGAACCGAACCCGAGACCCAAAACAACCCGAACCCGAAGTGACCCGAACCCAATTAACCCGAGAAGTTAACCCTAAATGATCCGAACTTAAAAGAAATTATAATTTAATATTTTCAAAATAGTTGTTTAATTAAAAATAAAAACATAATAGTCTAAAATCAATTACTAGTTAATAAAATTTAATACTTTGAAATTATTTTTATATTTTTTAGCAAATATATCAAGTCAAGTATCAATACATCATACATCAAAATTTTGTTATTATTTTTTTACAAAAACTTTATTATTAATTATAATTAGGAACAATAAAATAATTTTTTTCATTATTATAAGTAGAATTAGAATAAATTTTTATGTAACTATTTAAATATCTATACTTAATATTTTATATATTTTTGCCAAAACTTTAATATTTTATAGTTAATAAAAAATATTAAATATAATTTAATATTTTAATTAATATTAAATATTTATAATTTAACTAATTTTATACTATTAATGACACACCCGGACCTAGCACGACTTTTCGTACTAACGGTATAGTGCAAGATAACGTATAAATTAAACAATATGTCGATACGGCTGTGTCAAGTCTGAAGAGAAGATAGGCTTAAGATAAGACGTAGTTGGAAGATGAGACTGGTGACCATGCATGGAAATACTAAAGTGGACTTCTTAAGTCCATAGCCAATGGATTGGACGTCCATTGGTGAATTGGTCAGTGGATCGGGCCAAGGATTAAAGTTTTGAGAGATATAAAGAGAAGAGAAAGTTTGGTCCGGGGTCCAAGTAGACCCGGTGCCGGGCTACCCTATAAATAGGGGAGGCCGAGCCTCTCCCCCTCATTTTCTCTCTTTTCTCTCTTCTCTCCTTTCTCTTTTCTCTCAACTGCTCTTTTGGAGCAATTTTGGACTTTTGGCCGATCCGGACAAACCGACCGCAAGTTCAAGGCGAGATCTTGGTGAGTGGCCTAGACTTCTTTGTGTAGCCACTGGGGGAAAGGATTTTAAAAATGATTTTAAAACATAAATGTTTTTCAAAAAGGTTTTGGGATATGGGAAATCCACACACACACAGTTATTTGCGATATACCCACAAAGTGAGTGGGATGATTTAAAAAGAAATATAATACTTATGTGTGTGTGACTTATATATTTTAAATATAAATGTTTTATTCATATATATATAAATTATGAAATATTATTATTATTATGATTATTGAGGGTACGATGCCCTTGGGAGATGAGTGTTTGAGAGGGTTCCTCGGGGCTCCAACTTGCGGGAGCGTGGATCGAGTTTGAGAGCATGCATGATACTCAGCCGTGGACCGCCTATCGAGGGGCACGATGAGTCGAGCCTGGTTGGGAGAGGCGCGTAGAGAAACTCGCCAGGGCTCCAGTTCGCTGTGTTCCACCACAGCGAGGCACCACCGAGGGAAAGGGCTAGAGAGATAGAAAAGAGAAAATATGATTGAATGAGAAAAGAGATAGCCCTCGGTGCAGTGAGGCATATGACGACCGACGGGTCGCGTCTCCAGTATGATAGAGATGCTAGCCCATTTTATGTATATATCTTTATTTATTTATTTAAAGTGTTTTTAAAAGGGTTCTCAGCAAGAGAACCATAAAAGAATTTTTAAAAGAAAAATATTTGTTTTATTATTATTTTATTTTATTTTATTTTGGATTTCCCTTATCCGCTCTAACCCAGATGGAGATTCTTAGAACCTCTGTCACTCACCTGTATCCAATGTGGATGGATGCAGATTGGCATACGAAGTCAGCTATAGAAAAGAGGCTCACTAGGAGACGTCGGTGGCTTAGGTTTAGTGGTTTCCGCTGTGTAGATATTCTTTTAAATTAATCCACTGGTATTGCTTATAAATTAAATATTTTATTAAATGATTTCTAATTAAAATTTTAGTTTTGTTTTGCAGCGATGATGTCCATTTCAATGCCTTGTGGTGCCTCGGATGCGTGGCTGCAGACACGTACTTCGAGGTAACACGGCGGTTGCCACGTGACGGACCCGGGGCGGGTCGGGGCGTGACAATTAATATTATATAATATTTTAAAAAAAGTTAAGTTTAACTTATGAATTTAATTAAGGTGAAACCTTTATTCGGCCCCTTTTTAATCAGCCTCAGCCTCCAATCAGTCCCTTTAATCATAGCCATCAGATGTGACGATTGTTTTATTAGCCATTAGATTTAAATATTATTTTATTTAAGGTTTAGGGTAAAACTTGTAACCGGTCAAACAGGTTGCAAGAGAAACTTTTCTTCTTCTTTTTTTTTTTAGTGAAACAAGAGAAACTTTTCAAATTGTTTTATTTCTCATTCAATTCTTTTTTTTTCAAAGGCCCACAAAAAAATAATTTATTAAGAAAGAACACAAAATAGTCCAATAGAGAATAAGACTTCATCACAAAACAAAAAATGAGTGAAAGACTCCAATTAAAAAATAAATACTGGAAGAAAGAAAACTATAAATCAATCAACGTTAAAAGGAAAACCAGAACACTAGCGGATTCAAAATATTAAAAGCAAAATTAGAACACTAGCGGATTCAATAAAAAATTTGGAGTAAATTCAGTTCTCTCCCAATCCCTATTTTTTTGCTCAATTCTTAGTTTCTTTTTTTATTTTTTGTTTTTCATATCATCTTCCTTAATTTCATCATCACACTCATAACCATGCCAGATTTGAGTATAATGTTAGTCAATAAATTAATTGTAACAAAAAAATTACTTGCAACCGAGAAGGTTCGAACCCTCCATCATTTACAATAAAATTAAGTACCCTAAGCGCCATTTCAATTTCAACTATTTGTTAAATATTTACTTCCTAATATAAATATTGAATACTAAAATATATTAATAGTTTGCACCAAAACATGTTTAAACTTGATTACAATCACTTGAAAATTGATTTTAAACAAATTCAAACTCGATTACAAACATGATCAAATAAGGAAAACTCAATTTATTGCAAGTTCAGAGTTGATTTTAAAAAAATAACTGCAAGCCACCATAACATACTCGATTTACATCTCCGTGAAATCGATTTAAACATTTATTTGATTTTAACATTCCTCTCAAATTCGATTGTACCAGTATTTTCCATCATAAAGGGTTGTAATATTGTTTACATTATATATCCACAAATAGCTAACACACAATAAATAAATAAATAAATAACAGAAACTATAAACTAATATGAAAATCTTGTCAATTACAATAAATTAATATCCAATTATCCACTATAATGATATAATGGACTCCTTCAATGCAATCAATTTATTCTTTAGATTTAAGTACCTATCTCACCGCCAATTCTTTTCCTCGTAGTTGAATGCAAAGCTTCCATCGTAGCAGCTTCTATAGAAACATAAAGTGTGTTGCATATAATACCCTCAATATGCTATTGAATTACCCCAAGTGGTCTATGATGCGTATCTAGGTTTAGAAAGCACCACCTGTCACGCCCTGACTCGCACGGGGTGGCCACATGGCAACCGTCGCGCTACCTCAAAGTACGTGCTGGCCAATCACGCACCTGAAGCACTGTAAGGCATAGAAATGGATATCATCGCTGCAAAATAACTAAAATTTTTAATTAGAAATCATTTAATAAATAATTAACTTTAAAAGTAATACCAGTGGACTAGTTTAAAAGAATACCTACACAGTGGAAACTACTAAGCTTATACCACCAACGCCTTCTAGTGAGCCTCCGATCTATCTACTATCCTCGCACGCGGATCTGCATTTATCCATATTAGATACAGGTGAGTGACAGAGGTTCAATGAATCTCCATTAAGGGTTAGGGAAAATAGGGGAAATCCAAAACATGACAATAATAAAAATAAATACTTTTCTTTTCAAAATCTCTTTCCAAATTCTTCAAATGAGAATTTGCTTTAAAACCATTTAACTAAATAAATAGATAAAATGGGCTGGCCTCTACTATACTGAAGGCTCGACGCATCGGTCGTGTGCGTCACTGCACCGAGGGCTATCTCTTTTTTTTAAAAACCTTTTCACGTTTTCTCTTTCTCTAGCCCGTTCCCTCGATGGTGCCAGCAGCTGTGGTGGAACACAGCTACATCGAGCCCTGGCGAGTTATCCTAGGTGCCTCTCCTAGGGTGCACCTCAATAGAAGGTCCATGGCTACTTCTCAATGCATGCCTCTCAACTTGGTCCACGCTCCCTCAAATCAGAGCTCCAAGGAACCTCTCAATCGCTCATCTCGAATCCCATCCATATCAAAGATCACATATACATATATATAAATATATATGTATAAAACATATATATTTAAAACATATAAACATACATATAAACACACACACACACACATAAATCTTTATATTTCCTTTTTAAAACATCCCACTCTCTGCATAGGTATATCACCATGCAAACGTGTGTATGTGGATTTCCCATATCCCAAAACCTTTGAAATTCATTTATGTTTTTAAAACCTTTTTCAAACCTCCGGCCCCAGTGGCTAGGCAAAGAAATCTAAACCATTCATAGTATTAGGAGGTTCGTATACTCCTAAAAGATCCACGTAGCTTAACCTCCGGAGTATCGCCGCACTCGATTATCCGAAGCCCTAATACACGAAAATACGCGTTATCATTCATAATAAAACTTATGAATGCACCGATGAGTCTCTAGCATGACCTAAGATAGTGTTTGGATGCGTTTCGGGGCTTAGAAAAGTGTCCGGGAGGTTTCGCAGTCAAAATCGTACATTTAAAGAAAAATTACCAAAATGCCCCTAAGGCCTGTGGGCCCGCCTCATGAATAGGGCTACTCCCGCGTGGAAGTGCCTCACCTCCCACTCTGGAGGCTTGAAAATTGCCCCTCCCGCACGGGAGAGACTTAGCTGCCCCGCGGGAGCCGTCTGCAAGCCTTGGGAACCGAGGCTTTTCCTCGATTTTCAAGCCCCTCGGTCCATGGTTTGACCCGAAAATCAAGACAGACAATCCTCGTACCTCCCACGATGCGTTTACCAAAGCAGAAATGAGAATCACAAGTTCAAAGTCCCTAGATCTCAGATATAAGCTAAAATTTAACTAAAAAGCTAAAGCTAACTTTGAGCTTGGATATCTTCTAGACCGATGCATGGAAATGCATGAAAACTTAATAAATGTATATTAAGGCAATTAGAATAGCATATTAGGATCTTACCTTGATCTGTTGGTCGGATTGTCCGGATCGGCCCAAAGTCTAAAATTGCTCCGAGAGAGTTAATGAGAGGAGAGGAAGTGAGGGAGAAGAGAAATGAGAGGGGGATAGCTTAACTCCCCCTATTTATAGGTAAGCCCAACACGAGGCCTACTCGAATCCCGGGACAGACTTAATTCCCCTTTTTTCCACTTCTCATAATCTCGATCCTTGGCCTAATCCACCGACTAATTCACAATTGGACATCCAATCCATTGGCTATGGACTTAAAGAAGTCCAATTTATGCTTCCATACATGGTCACTTGTCTCATCTTCCAACTTCGTCTTATCTTAAGCTTCGCTTCTCTTCTTGATTAGACACATCCGAATCGACGTATTGTCGAGTTAATATGCCGTCTTACACTATTCCGTTTGTACGGAAAAGTTAGATTAGGTCCGGGTGTGTCACCACCACCATTGATTGCATGCCACGTTATGTTAGGCCGCAAGAAACCGTACCTTTGGCAAATCAAAAGTAACAATTTAAAAAAAAAACTAAAACATATGATGATAACAACAATTTTCTCTTATCTGAATGAAAATACTATACTTGCTTTAAAAACTTCGAAATGCCTTATTCATAGGAAAATCCTACTTATATACAATCGCACACGCCTAATGGTTAGAGAATTGTAACCCCTCTGTACACGAAACTGACATTCAATGAAAAAGTTGAAAAATATACATGCAGTGGTGGATTTTGGTATAAGGTATTAGAGGGGCTAGTTTGAAATAAGTTATTTTTAGGGGAGGCGGAGGCAATGTAAGATTTTTAATATGTGTGTATGTGTATGTGTGTGTGTGTGTGTGTGTGTGTGTAGGGATGGCAAAACCCGAGCCGACCCGTGGTTTTCGAGCCGATCCGCCCCGAGTGGGGCGGTTTTTTTTTTTTGAAAAACGGGGATGGGGCAGGGCGGGGCAAATTTTTTTTGTTTGATAGGCGGGGCGGGGAGAATGTGGTATATGGCCACCTCCGCCCCGCCCCGCCCCGTATATAATATTATTAATAATTTTTAAATTAAATATGTGTATTTTTGTTATATTTAAAGAATTGAATAAAATTATTTATATTAAATTTAAAAAATTAAAACTTAATTAATGATTAAGTCATTATTATTATATTATTATATAAATATTTTGAAAAATTTATAAAAAATTAATGAAATAAAGATATATTTTATAAAATTGTGGGGCGGGGCGGAGCGGGGCGGGGAATTTAAAAAATCCGTGGAGGTGGTGATGGTATTAAAAATTCAAAATTTTTGGCGGGGCGGGGCGGGGCACGGGGGGACAAACTTTTCTGGTGGGGCGGAGGCAGATGAGGCAGTCCCGCCCCCGCCCCGCCCCATTGCCATCTCTATGTGTGTGTGTGTGTGTGTGTTTGTCTGTGTGTTTGTGTGTATGTGTGTGTCTGTGTGAGTACACACGCACAAAAATATATAGTAAGTACATGTAAAAAATAATAGGAATTTTAAAATTTGGGGAACCAAAGCATTACTACCATCCGTCATTGTATATATGTTATGCCTCAATGATTGTATGTCATTAATCATGAATATAATGACTTATTTAAGATAATTATTCATTTTCAAATTGATACAAGTCACACAAAGTTTCAAAACAATTTTCAAAATTTATGGCCAAATGAATATAGTTATTGGATGGCTAGTTTCACAAATTATATACTTGAATAAGTTTTTGAGTAAAACGATTGAAAAATAAATCGATGTCTAATTACATCTAAAATAGTTTCAAACTTGAGTACAAACTCTCAAAATCGATTTTAAACATATTTAAACTCAATTACAAATATGATCAAATATAGGAAACTCCAGTTATTGCAAGTCCAGAATCGAGATTTTAAGAACAAAATTGCAAGCTACTATTACATATTCGATTGACATCCTCGTAAAATCAATTTTAATATTTATTCGATTAGAATATCATCGGTGAACTCCACAACTTTTGAACTCGCATTGAGAAATATCATCGAAAATAAAAGAAAAAAACAAACATAGTTAAACTTAACTAAGAAAAACTCATTTACATATTATAAACTAGGATTGAAATATTCATAAACGATTTAACTAATTTTATTTTATGAAAAAAAGAAAACATAAATCCATAGGATAGAATCGAGATATGGAAAAAAGAAAACACAAATCTATATGATAGCATCGATTCTAATACATTTAGCATATATTCTATATAACATAAGATAAAAGTACAATACAACCCTTAATATCATAGGTACGATGATATCCACCAATAGTTAGTTATAAAACAATAAATCAATACGATACCCTAAACACTTACTCTTTTCGAAAACTCGATATAAAATAATTACACGATTTCAATGACTTCCATAAAATATACACATAAAATCATATTTCAGAATCAATTTTATACAATTAAAATAAATTCTATACAATTAAATCGATTTTATAAAAAAGATCAAAATCGATTTCGGTATCTTCTCCTTGGTCAAAGTTTAAAAATTGATTTTACGTAATTATCTCCAAAATTTTAAGAGATTGCTTTCCTAAAATTAAGGATTGAATTATATAATAATTTAATTATACTCAAATTAAATCAAATAAAACCGATAACCTTTTAAATAAATTCCCTAAATTCAAACTTTAACAATAAAGATCCACATCTAATGGTTGTTAAACAACCATTATATCTGACGGTCATAATTAAAGGGGCTGATTGGAGGCTGACCACAAGAGGGTTGACTGTAGCCTTCACCTTTAATTAATTAGTTTAGTTTTACTGTTTCAGTTTTAATTTTAAACTTTACTACTTTTTTTGTGCGGTGGTGTTTTAACTTTAGATTTTAGTACTTTACCTTACTTTATCATCCTTCTTTTATTATTATAAATTTTAGCCAATTTTTTTTATTTAACAATTCAGAAGCTGATATTGTCACGCCCCGACCCGCCCCGGGTCGGCCACGTGGCAACCGCTGCGCTGTCTCGAAGTACGTGCTGGCCAGTCATGCACCTGAGGCACCGCAAGGCATAAATGGGCATCATCGCTGTCAAATAAAACTAAAACTTTAATTAGAAAATATTTAATAAAATAATTAACTTTAAAAGTAATGCCAGTGGACTAATTGAGTGAATACCTACACAGCGGAAACTTCTATGCCTAAGCCACCGACGCCTCCTAGCAAGCCTCAATTCATTAGCTGACTCCGATTTGCAAATCTGCATCCATCCATATTGGATACAGGTGAGTGGCAGAGGTTCTAAGAATCTCCATCTGGGTTAGAACAGATAAGGGAAATCCAAAATAAAATAAAATACATAATAATAAAACAAATATTCTTCCTTTAAATTTCTTTTCTGGTCCTTCTGCTGAGAACCCTCTTTTAAAGCACTTTAAATCCATAAATAAATATATATACATATAATGGGCTGGCATCTGAAATTGTCCCAATAAGGTATACCCGTGCACTGGGGTATCCTTTAGACCGTCAAGGGTTACTTTATACATTTAAATCATTTTTATTTTATTCTATGGCCCACTTCCTTGACATTTGCCTCGCTGTGGTGGAACACAGCAGTCCTGGCGAGTTTCCCTACGTGCCTCTCGCAATCAGGCCCCGACTCCCGTGCCCCTCAATAGGCGGTCCACGGCTGAGAATCATGCATGCCTCCTCCAACTCGGTCTACGCTCCCGCATATATTGGAGCCCCGAGGAGCCTTTACTAACTGTTGGCTGTTGGACCGCAGTCCACCACCACCACTAATCCACCAAATATATATAACTGTTGGCTGTTAGACCGCAGTCCACCACCACCACTAATCCACCACATATATATAACTGTTGGCTGTTGGACCGCAATCCACCACCACCACTAATCCACCAAATATATATAACTGTTGGCTGTTGGACCGCAGTCCACCACCACCACTAATCCACCACATATATATATAATTGTATATAAACCATACATTTTCAAAATATATAAACACACACACACACGTACACATAAGTCTTTATACTTCTTTTTAAAACATCCCACTCACGGTGTGGATGTATCAAAAATAAATTGTGTGTGTATGGATTTCCCATATCCCAAAACCGTTTTGAACATATTTATGTTTTAAAATCTTTTTCTAAATCCCCCTTTCCTAGTGGCTAAACAGAGAAATCTAGGCCACTCACAAGTGAGGAGAGTTGTATACTCCCCGATTACCCCACGAATGCCTTGGCTCAAATTGCTACCGGTCCAAATCTCGTACGATCACGTACCTAAATAATCAAATTAAAATCTAATTTGATTAATAAAATATTCAACCAATGATCAAATCATAAAACAACACTAATTAAAGGTCTCGGACTAAAATTGACAAGTCCGGAAGTCAATTGGAGCTAATTGGAGTCAATTGGGGTCAAATGGGGTCTAGGGTTACAAAATTACCAAAATACCCCTGGTGCTACAGTACCCCATGCCGACATTTTGCTCACTCCCGGGCGGGAGTGAGCCAAATGGGATAAAATCCCACCAAAACAACAGCTCCGGCGCGGGACCTGCCAGGTCCCGCGCCGGACCTGTTTCCAGATTTTGGCCATAATCGGCCAAGCTTCAATTCAAGCTCAATTCAACTTCGATTCATCACCAATCCACACCAAAATTGAAACACAGCAAGTTAAACATATGATCTAAGGATTCACAGCTTCAAGAACGGAATCAATCCATTAAACATGCTCGAATTTTGAATCAAAACACTATGGGTTGACTTGTCTCGGGCAAAACAGAAATCTCTACTTCAATCATCAAATTCTCTTAGCACAGACCATGAAATCAAGCGTGTAAACTATCAAATTAAAGCTTGATGAGTCTAGAACAACATACCAAATTCCCAGCCAAAACGCACGGTTGAATCAAAAGATATGGGTTGATGAACAAACTGTCGCCAAATTTCCAGATTTCAAGATTTGATGATTTCCTTAGAAATCTTGATGTTTTGATCTTCAAGGAGGCAAAGTAAGTTGATATTGATGATTGATGAAGTGTTTGAAGAGAGATTACAAGATTGATTTAGAGAGAATTGGAAGAGAGAGATCGGAGAAGTGAGGAACTAGAAGAAATGTGTGAAATGGGGGTCTCGGCAGCCGAGACCCCTAAATAAATTGACAGGTCCGGCGCCGGACCCGTGCCTGTCCGGCGTCGGAGTCAACTTTTGCTGAGTTGACTCCGGTCAACTCGGCTCAAATGCCCATGGACTCGATTCCAAGTGGAGTCCACATCTCGGAACTTTAATTTTAGGGTTTTTAAGCTTGAAATTGAGCTAAACGAAGTATCAAACATCCAAGGGAAGTCAAATTTGGTATTTTAACAAGACAACAATACTTAATTATACAACTTGACACGTGCGGACTAGGTCCGGGCGTGTCAGATATAGCACTCTGTCTAATTGTCTATTTATAATAGTATAAGTAGGAAAACATTATTTAAGAAAAAAATAAAAAAAAAGTTAATAGTTAATAATGATTTTGAAATTTCAATTTACAATTGATCATTTTTTTTTAACTAAGAAAGAGCTCTAAATTATTTTTATTTAATAATATACTAAATTACTAATAATTAATGATATCTTTTAGGATTAAGTATTAATCCATTATTAAGTGATAGGTATCTAAAATACCTTGTCATAATTAAGAAAATTTTTTCAAAATTTAAAATCCTATTGATTATTAGTTTTTTCTAAAAAAGAATTTGTAAATATTTAAAAATTTCTTAAATTATTTTGAAATAATTTTGTAGAAATTATTTAAAATTTTGAATAAAATAGACTTAATTATTAATAAATAGTATAAGTTACTTTTTATTTTATGATAGAAGGATAAAACATAAAAAAAATTTACGATCACCCAAACTGAATTTGAAATAACGTAAATCTGAAAACTCGAACATCAAACTCGAATCCGAAACAACCCAAGGTCAAACCCGAAATGACCCGAGACCCGAAATTATCCGAACCTGATAAGACCTGAACTCGAATGACCCGAGATCCGATATTATCCGAACCCGATAAAATCCGAATCCAAAATAACCCGAATTTCTCTCAACCCGAAAATTAACCAACCCAAATGACTCAACGCGAACCCGACCCAACCCGCCTATCTGCCACTTCTACCTTGTATATGAAAATAACGATTTCATCATTTAGTATGTTTATAATATTTAAAATATTTCGGTCACCAATTTATCATTATATACTAATGACATTGTCATCTAACATGTGCATAATGGTAATATGTCCATGTCACGTAATATATCGGATGACGTAGTCACTATATTGTGTGGTATGTTAGTTGATATGTTATGTCACATCATTATGGCACATAATATGTTCAATGATGTGTCTATACCATTGGTGTTTTCTTCAAATGGCACATAACACTTAAGTTTTGTGTATTGACTTTACGAATTAATTTGAGCAATTAAATCATTATTTTCATGTTGGCCAAAAAATATCATTATTTTCTTAGGTAATGACTAAAAAAACTTTCTTTCTTTGTTGAGACTGAAAATAAAACTTAAGTGACCAAACTTGTAATTTAAATTTTTTATATGTATAATTATTTTTGCCCAAAGCTATTTAAGTTTATTTTCTTTTTAATAAAATAATCTCATTATTAAAATTTCTTTGGTATAATTCCCTCAATATCTAGTAAACACATTAAATCTCGACTAATTTAAAGTTAGAGTTACATCAAATCTCAAATGAAAAAAATCCTCTCAAACCTATTTTTTTACTTCATAAAATTCTAATTCAAAACCTTATTTAATAGGTATCGAGCTCCTTCCATGTATATACATATCAACAGCAACTTGCCTAATCATGCTAGGATTCCTAAGCTTGGTAAAGACAAACCTAGAGTTTAATCTCCAGCAGAAAAGCTCCATGGAAAAATATCAGGCTCGGTCCAATATTGGAGCTGGCAAGCAATATACAAGGTGCGAAAGCTCGAGCTTCCCGTGAGCAAATTGATTGATATTACGGAGCCCTACTTGGGAAAGGTTTTTGTCTATTTGTCACCCACTTGTTGCTACGAAGGACCCTGTTTTGCCTTTTTACACTTTTATGAGTAATACAATAGTAATAACTCCATTTGTTTCTTCAATGGAACCTACCGAATCATCAGTCAGTAATTTATCTGACGGTGCTTTAATTGCGAAATGATCCCTAGAAGAAATATTTATATGTGCTGCTTATATACTTAATTAGTTTTCGCATCAATTTAATTAGTACAGCTGCTGATTTACACACGCACATGCTTAGTTTCATAAGCAAATTAAAGAATTTTGAACTCGAGATTAATCCAACCCAAATCTATAAACTATTAAAGCAAAATTTACTTTGATTCCAACAGGACCCTGCCCAAACAAGTGACTGAAACCCAGGAATATTAGAATACTCTGTAATTGGTTTAATATACAAGTTGGTTCTTAAACTTATATGAAATTGTTATTTTAACTCGTCAACGTATATCTTGAAACTTTTGACCTCCTAATTTGATTTTTTGAATAATGTAGCTTCTGAATGCTATGTTTCTAGATACTAACTCCTAGAATTAGACACTAACACATGTAATTTCCATGTTACGCTATATCAAATGCTACATTATTAAAAAAAATCAAAATACAAAGGCCAAAAATTTCAAAATTAAAGTTAGAGGGCTAACATGACAATTTTGTATAGTTTTAAAAGATATTTTGTGTATTAAACCCTTTGTAATTCAATGTGAGACCTTTTAAACTTGAGATGACTCGAACTTGGAATGATTCAAGTTAAAATTGCCGCATTTTGAATTTTGATATTGGTATAATTAACCACATGTGTTTGTATCTGTTTTAATGGTTTATAACTAATCATGTTCGAATTGCGTTGAA
Source organism: Microcos paniculata (assembly GCA_030664755.1). Taxonomy (NCBI): domain Eukaryota; kingdom Viridiplantae; phylum Streptophyta; class Magnoliopsida; order Malvales; family Malvaceae; genus Microcos; species Microcos paniculata. Next base: position 29,661,465 of record CP131457.1, on the reverse strand, counting down.
CCCCAAATAGAAAAAAACTATCCCAAGTCTGTTTGCTTTATTTAAAAGATTTGAACCCGAAACCTTACTTAAGGCTCATTGAGCTTCTTCCACTGAATCCAACAAGTGTTGGTACTGAATTTGAATACTATATTCAAAGATTTCTAAACAAAACTTTACAATGAAAAATAGTATATTTGTTATTTGTAAAACCATTTAGACGTACGTATTCGAGGGTTGGTCTAATGCAATCATGAAAGTTTTTCATTTTCATTTAATTTCATGTAGATATAATTGGAAAAAACAATGACCGGTTATTATTTTGTGATTTTGTAACATATTGTAATTTTAGAATGACAATGTCCATGTTATATAACACACGTAGAAATTAATTAATCCAATGAAACATTACTCATATACGATGAGGATTAATAAAGATGGATGAAACTCGAACTATTGATCAAACTCGTTTGAGTATACAAGAAGAATTCAAGAAACAAATTAACCAACACATTAAGGGCATGTTTGTTACACTAGATTAAATTAAATAGGATGAGAAGGAAAATTATATGTAATTTGTATTGTAAGTTTGTAGTAGTGACATAAATTTGTATTTTGGGAATCATTATTTAAATGATGACTTAATTCTCTAAAATTGAGAGGGTTGATTCATTCTATGAATAATCGTCCCACAATGCAAATATATGGGAATACTATAAAATCACACTATAACTTATATGTAATTTTTCTCCTAATCTTATTAAGTTTAATTCAATGTAACAAACATCTCTTAATCAATAAAAAGTTCGATGAAACTCGCACTCAAAAGATTTCAAGCTCATCTCTTCGCCATTATAATAAATCTCTCTCTTTTTCTCTTTTATGCGAGTTTCATCCAACTTTTATGTTGGTGGATGTATTGGTTAATTTGTTTCTTGAACTTCTTGCATACTCATAAGTTTCTCCAACATAAATGTCATAATTAAGCCTTTCCAAAATAAATAAATAAATGTCATAATTAATTTTATTTTTAAAAAAATTTTGAATAAATAATCGAAGGGAATAAGGCTCCCTTTGGGAGATCAATATAGCACATTTAGAGGCTAAACGTGCTACCAACGACCGTTGGGTGGAGTGGATGAGGGCTCCATTTCCCTTAAGCATGGCCTGGGTTCGAATTGCGAACTCAGCATGTGTATGGAATTTACGGTTGTTGGGAGGGTCGCCCCCAGAAATGGGCCTCTGCAGTACCCGGTCCAGATTAATCAGACCGATCGGACTTGGATACTGGACGGTCATAGACCAAAAAAAAAAGAGGCTAAACGTGCTGCACTAGCCCCAATGGGGCCTTAAGTGCATAAATGGTGCAGTGGGGATTGCCTATGTGGCAACCCCTAAATGCACAATTCCAAAAGCAGCCTCGAAGTTGCAGTGGGAATTCTTCATTCCTACCGCAGCACTCTTTCCAAAAAAAAATCTCAAATTCTTTTTTTTTTGTTTTTATCGCTTTATATTTTTTTAATTAATACCCTTTTTGGTCATTTTTCATTATCATCTCACCGCCACCGTTGTTTTAACAAACATATATTTTTTCACCGTTGCTTTTCTTCTTACCATTACAGTAGTTAATCTCATCACCACAGCTATCCACAACTCTTAATCTCACCGCCACCCCCCAAAAGCTATAGAGTTTGCAAAGGAAGCCTAAGTAATCTACAAATATTTAAAAATTAACCAAAATAAAAGTTTCATAAAAAAACCCTAAACTTATTAAACTAATAAAATAACCTCATATCCTTTTATCGAAAATAAAACCTTGAACATCAATTTACACTCAATTAAGTCACACCGAAAGAAAATCATTAGAATATGGTTATGTTAATGGCGTTGGCTGGATAAAAATTATAGAAATTATTAGAATACATAGGTGTGTTTAATTAATTTTACATGTATATATCCTAACTATGAGAAATTATTAGGTAGGTCAGGTATACCACGTTATCTATAGGTCCGACCAATAAATTTGTGCCAACTCAAAAAGTTTCCTAAAATTATAAGGCACTAATTTGACAAAAGGTTTAACCCCACGTTACAAATAAGGAGAATTTAAAGGGTAAATCCTTAAATTTAGGCTATAATTGTGGTAGGGTTTTAGTAAATGTATCAAAATCCTTGAGTTGTCACAATTTAATTGATCAAGCCTATGGATGAAGTGGTACACCCGGTCTACCTAATAATTTCTCCCTAACTATATATCAATATTTCTCTTTTCTTATTTAGTTTGCCGTTATTTCCAAGCTAGAGCTAGCTGCAGGCACGTCCATGATATTAAAATACACATAAGAAAATAATAAAACACGTGTAGACTGACAGAAGTCACAAAACACAAAGGAAGCCTTCGTAATCATATATATATATATATATATATATATATATATATACACACACTAGAAATTGACCCGGGCTATACCTCGAGATTTTTTTAATTTTAAGTATTTAAATTTTATTTTTTAAAAAGATGTGATTATTAATAGGAATAATAATACCTAAAGATAAAAAAAATGTAACATATGATTATTGATATTAAATGTAAATTAAAATGTAATACAAAAATATATAAAAATTCATTTTGATATACACATCAAAGATAATGTTAATTAACTAATAAATAAAAATACATATATAAAATATTATATATAAGTTAAACATGTTGATTAACCATTCAATAAAAATATATAAATCAAATATTGAATTCTTCAATAATAAATTAATTTTAATAACATATATAATATATAAAAATGTGAAAAATTTCCTCAAAAACTAACTAATTTGTTTAAACTTATCAAGGGTAAAGAAAATCCTACAAAAAATATATTGAAAATTTTAATAATATAAGTAAATATCAAAATTTTTTTTTAAAAAAAAAGAAAGAACAAATGGGACCTTTAGCTCAAAAAAAAAGAAAAAAATGATAAGCCAATAAGGGAGTGACAATTACACACCCTCCTTCTCTAATATGCTTCACCTTTCCTATAAGATAGTATAGATAATAAACTTTCATTCCAGCAAGTGGCTTTGTGCTCTCTATTATTTATTAGATTCATTATTCCATATATACCAAGTTAAATTCATCAAATTATTATAACCTTCCTCAAATTAACTTAACCATGGAAACGAAAACAACACATTTGATGAATTTCTTCTTTGACCAGAATGCTAGAGATTGAACTTCACTCGGAAGAGATCTCGAGTTCGTGTGAGAGATATTGTATACTTAGTATTATATTAATTAGTTAAACATTTTGATGGTAGGATTATTGTTACGTAAAGTGTCAATGGAGTTTCTTTACTACAAGTAGTGTAATTAGAAGATACCATATTACTTAATTAATTTATTTATTGATATTCAAAAATGAGATTATTATTTCTTATATACTGTCATTGAAAATTTTTAATCCCACAAGCAAAATTAGATAATTGACAAGTGTCCTTTTATAAATAATAATAATAATAAATTAATTAATTAGTTAATATGACATCAGTCACCTAATTAACTTCTATTGTGAAATTAAAAATTTAAATTGATGGTTTATAATATAATCTTTCTTTGAAATAAATATCATATATATATATATAAGGACACTTGTCAACCTTGATCTGCTTGCGCCATTTACTTTTGGGATTTAAAAACTCTATTGACAATATGCTATTATGATTTTTTTTTTTAAAGGATTTCCAATCATGTTCTGGGATGTGGGATAATATACTCCAAAATAACCAAATATGCACGTGCAAATACTATCATATGGTATTAGTTAATTCGAACTAAATTAAAGATAAAACTTCTCAACAAAACGATGTATATATACATAATTAATTTCTTTTCAAAACATACAGAATACATAATTTTGTCTTTTTCTTTGGTAGTCAGGATAAGGAAAAGAAGAATATAGTTTGCCAATCTTTTCTTAATTTTGTTGAAAAAGAATTAATCTTCTGCTCATAATAATATGACTTCTATTAATTAACAGCTCTTGCGCATGCAATGATGCATGGTGCACTTTGAAAAAAATAAAAGAGAGGCAAAGAAAAAGGACAATGTATATATAATTAGAAAAGACCATTATCAATAAAAAATAATAAGACCAATATTAATTGAATAGGAGGGAAAAGGAAAGGAAAAATAATAAAACGAAAAGATTAAGGAAATTAGGAAAGAAGAGGAACAAAGTGCAAACATATTTGAAATATATTGAGATATTATTTTCCTTTTCCCTGGTTGATAATGGAAAACAATAACAGTATTCATTTCCGAAAGGCGGCTGGAATATAAATTGCAGAATTTTTGTGGTTAGTAGGTTTCAAGCAGCCACCATCCATCTCATGTTCCACAACTTTTTTTTTTTTCCACTTTGCTTTAGTGAATAGTACCCTTAAATGGAACCAACTTGACCTTTGCTAATTAACAGGTCAAGAATGGTATGCTCTTTCCTATATATCTACAACACAAACTAATTAGATTAGAAGCAAATTCTCTCTCTCTAGCTACAACAACAGAAAAGGTTTATGGCCACGCTCATCATATATATATATATATATATATATATTCAATCAAACTAAGGTAATATAATCAAATTTTTTATGCGTGTGTACATATATTAAATCAAACTAGGTAATAGCATCCAACCAAGAAACTCATTAAGATCTACTTATCTACAACTTATTTCTTGCTAGCTAGGGGCACAACTAATCTAACTCTTTGTCAATAGCTTTGTAATTTGATGGTAAAGTATTGAATTCTTAGTTTTTAATAAGAGAATTCAATCGATCACAAAAGATGACGAATTCTAATTGTCTGAATATATATATATATATATATATATATTCTGAGAAAGGGATGACTATGATCTACTTGATCTACTTGGCAAAACTATCAGACATGGACTAAGATAATGAAAGTACCCTAGTGTGTGTATCTATATAGGGCAACAATTTGCTAAAGATAAAAGCATATATATGTGACTCTCTCTTACAATTCTGGCAGCCCATAGCATTCATTCCCATTTGAAGTATACAAGAGAAAGAGAAGAGCCAAGTGGATATATTTACACAAACTTTAGTAGTAGTAACATGTGCGCACTAGCTAGTAGACTTTTACTATATATCCATCCTCCCTGGACTGGAAAGCATCTTTTCATGGGAATACAAGGTTGAGAATTAGAGAAACATTTCCTCCTCATACTCATAATAACAAGCCGAAAAAGCTAAAGAAAATGAACCCTAGAAAGTGTAACAAAGGACAAAACATGTAATGAATTATTTCAAAAAGATTTCCTGTCTTTCTATCATGCATTTACCATTGTGAAAGTTATATATAGCTGAAGTTATATATTCAGAATTCAAACCATAATCACAAAATGTAATGTGCAAATAGCAGTTTAAAAATGTCAATATAAATGTACACAAAATTCATATTGTAATATACTCATTTAATTTGTTCTAGGTAGCTAGATTTGATGTAATGAAAGGAAATTAAGAAGAATCAAAAGAGGTGAGAAAAACCCTTTTCTCCAAACTCTAAGGAATGCCCAAGGTTATCTTTCCCAAGTATTTTGATATTTTGACATTTTAAAGTTGCTTCCTAACAAAATCTTACTTTTTGGGACCTGGAAATCAATTTGAACCACTGATTTTGCTTTTAAGCCCTCCAAACCAGAGTCTTTTCACAAATCTCAGCAGCGCAGTTACTAGACATGTTTTTTCACATCACCCCAAACATAAGAAGGTGTTTGGTTCGCAAAGAGTTAGGTTTCTTAAGCAGCTAGCCGCCTATATTGTCCAGAGAGAGATCAAGGAGAGTTTTTAAACATTTTTTTGTCTTATGGAACCTACATGTACTTGTAGAAATTGAATGTGTTGGGTCCCAACCTCTACACCTAGTTCTTGCACTTGGTGTAATTACTATATGTATATTTCCAGGCTTCAGCTTCAATATACATTTTATCTCCCAATATGTCTAGGCAAGACTCATCAAGCCTTCAAAATCTCTTTTCGAAGAGAAAACTTTTTGAGTCCTTCCAAACAAGCCTTAAACTATGTGAAGTGACAATGAAAAGCAATTAGCAAACAGTTTGCAACAATATATCCATCAATATTTGTTGCAATCCTAAGAATATAAACATATATAACATTTATCAGATTGACATTACTTGAATTAACAAGAGCAATTATTATATAATTACAGAGATGGCTTATATATAAATTAAACATTCTAGACATTATGGGAAAGCACCCAAAGAAAAGCTTGCACACATAAAGGCCAGAGAGAGAGCTTTCTCAGATCAATTTACATAAAGATCATTCATAAGAGAAGGCTTGGAGGAAAATACCCTGACAAATTCTCTATCATTTGGGGTGTAAAAACCTCTTCAAAGGTCTCAAAACTGGTGGAGGGCTGTTCATGTTGATGATGAACAGTTTGTTCCTCTACGCTAGGGACCTCTTGTAGTGCATGATTACCATAAATACTACCATTCTCTGAACCATCCGGGACCTTCTGATTGCCGCCGCTGCCGCTATCACCGTCGTCATCGGTGTCGGTGAACTTGGTTGGGTCAGGTGGCAACTCAGCATCTTGGCCAGTGAGTTCTTGTACTAAGGCCCTGAATTTTGAGGCACTAATTTTCACTTTCATGGGGTTGGATATGTACACTACTTTGATGGGCTTGCTCTTCTTCTTCTTTTTGGATTTGGCCTTTTTGCTGCTGGCTTTGCTTTGCTGCGAACTGCTTGGTGGATAATTATCAATTTCCATGGCTTAATTTTCCAAAACAAACTGTATACCTCAAAAAGGCTACTGATTTTTGTCAGTGGAAATGATGATTTATTGACAAGAGGATTTTTTTAGGGGAAAATAAAGAAGTTTCCCGGAAAAGATGATCAGGAAAAAATGATAAAGATGTTAAGAGAAGGAAAAAAAATAAAATGAAGAAGAGAGAAAATGGAAAAAGTTGGGGACGTTCGGATGTAACCAATGGATACAAACAACAATTGAAGGCATATCAATGCTCTAGGCCAGACGCTACTTATGGCGCGTTTCAACCACATACTTTCATTTAAAGTAAATTTCAACCACAAACTTTCATTTGAAGTAAAAATAATACTTCTAAATAATTATCGTTTAAAGTTATTACATACGAATTAAGAAAATTAATAAATCTCTTAAAATATTAATAAAAAAATTAGTTATATAAATAAATTATCTTTTTTTATATTATAAATTATTTAGAAACCCATTAAAGTAACTTAAAAATAGTATATAGAGAAATGATAAAATTGATAAAAAAAAAATACTTCCTTGATTTTGTAAAATAACAACTAATGTGGAACAAAAAAACTTTTTCAAAATGACAATTATTTAGGAATAAAGGGGGTATTTCATATATGGATCATTATCTCATTCTCATTATATTCTTAGTGTAAAATTTTAACTTCACAAATCAAATTAGATGATTGTTAAATATCTTATCATTTAGGACCTGTTTGACCCCATTAGAACTTTTAATAAAAATACTATTTCGGTTGAATTGTTTTATAAGTACCATTTAAAAAAGTAAAAATAGTGTTTAGTAAATTTAACACAAAAGTACTATAAGATATAGAAAACTATTTGGCGTAATATTGTAAAATTGTTATGAAATGTTAAAATTATAACAAAATATGCACTAACTGTTATATAGGAGTTAATATATATTATTATATATATGAATATATATTAATTTATTATTTATAGATTATTTATAAATTCATTTTTAATAAATGTATATATAAATCTTTGAAATCTTGTTAAAAAAAAACCTCTTTCAGATAAATACGACTATCAAATACAAAAAGTGAAAAGTGAAAATAAAATTAGATTGTTAAATAGAAGAAACGGATAAGGATATTTAAGGAATAAGAAAAAATTATTAAAAAAAATCTATATGCCAAAAGTGATTCTGAGAAAAGTTACAGTTTATAACTTATTCTAAAAACTCAAAATTGCTTCCCGTATAAGTTAAAATTTTGAAAAAAATGGTAGCCAAATACTCAACTTCTCCTTATAAAGTAGAGAAGCTGTTTAATAAGTCGGGCCAACTACCCACTTAATTAATTAATATTGATAGAAAGATACTTTCCGTTATATAACCCTGCTTTTAGAGTAAAAAATTTAAAATGACAGTGTATGATATATACATACATACATACATACATACATATATACATACATACACATGAGAAATCAACTTACACGAGTGAAAAATTAAAATTTTACACCCATACATAGCTTAACGTACGATAAAATTGAGCTAATCTTAAATCTAACCATTGAATTTTATAATCTATGCACATTGATCATGCACTATTAGTGTAAAATTTAGATTCTACAAATAGGGTTGAATGATGGATACATATACCCATTACCTAATTAACTAATTAATTATAAATAGAAAATTATCTCATACACCATCAGTGGAGTTTTTATGCTCTAAAAGTAGAGTTAGAGGATTGACAAGTGTCATAAGGTTATATTTATGATTATTTATTTATTTGTTTGTTTATTTATTAAGTAATGGGTTATGTGTCAGCTTCTATGCCACACCCAGAACTTTTCTGCCTCTTTCGTATTATCAGAACAATGAAAGACGGTGAATTGGTATGGCTTGGTATGGAAAACTGAAGCTTAATAGAAGTCGGAGAAGTAAATCTACATATTATTGAGGTTTAATGTTGAATGATAATTAAGGAATTTATCTTAATTATATTTGAGGATTAAGTATAATTGTTAACAAGTGGACATGGAAGTCTATTGGAAATGAAGCAGATATTAAGGATATGATGAGATGGAGTTGAAAGATGAGGTAATTGATAGCACATGGGTTTAGGGATAGCAGTGGTTCGGATATCTGCCTAATTTTCACTATTCATAACCGAAACCGTTTAACTTTTCACTATCCAAATCCGTTTAAAAACCACTTAATTTTTAAACCTACCATCCAAATCCGCACTATTTAAGGTAAGCAGATATACAAATATCCATCTAAAAACCGAATTCAAATTATCACCAATTTTTTAAGTCAAATTTTTAAAATAAATTATGAAATTCAAGTACTTCAATATGTAACTAAATCAAATAGTAATTAATACAAAGTTTTAAAAATATGGTTTATAGATTCTAAATAGGAGGAGGAGGAATCTAGGCTTTCATATTATTATATTTTAATATTATTTTTTAATTTAATTTTTTACTTTCTAATAAATAATTTTGGATACTTTCTAATAAACAATTTTGGAATGAATTTTAATGGACAAATGAATTATGAATTAACGGAGTTTAAAAGGTTTTTAGATAGATATTCATTATCGAAACCTATTTAACTTAAACGGTTTCAGATAACGGATATCTGAGGCTTTAAAATCAAAATTACTCCAAATTCACTACAGATAATGATTTCATTATCTAAAATCACTCCAAAACAATTTATTAAACGGTTTAGAACTTTAAGCGGTTTAGAACTTTAACCGGTTTAGGATTCGAATGAACCAAACATGAGCTTCATCCATACCGGCATGGGATCACGGCCATACCACTTATTCAGTTGAAATGGGATAATTTCCGTATATTTTCGAGGCAAACTTAACCGATCATTACACTCACAATTGGAAAAAAACAAAACGTACTTACACGCGCTTATTTAAAAGCGTGAAAGAAGAAACAAGGCAGAAGCGGGAGCCAACAGTATATCAATAATTCTACCACGTGGCATTCACCGAAAGCCTGGATAGATGTGCTGACGTCATGGCCTTCGCCAGCGGGTGACGGCAGCGAACCTAATGTAGCCTATCAGGGTAGAGTAGGCACGGAGCACCGGCTCGGCTGGCTAACTTGATCCAAGTTGACTGGAAGTAATGGTGATCAGCTATGGATGACAACCGCTGGCTATGATGCTGGCTACCTCATTTAAAGTGTACGATAAAAATAAATTTTCGACAGTTGGCATGAGCCTTGTATTCTAACAACACTTTAAACAAAAGAAATCACAGCCAACACAAATTTCTAAGCTACTCCTATCCTACTTTATTAGAAAGTGACTTGGGTTATACTTTAGGTTTTTTTTATTTTTATTTTAAGGATTTGAATTTTATATTTTAAAAATATAAGAGTATAGGGATTATGACACGCCCGGACCTAGTCCGCACGTGTCAAGTTGTATAATTATGTATTGTTGACTTGTTAAATTACCAAATTTGATTTCTATGGATGTTTCAAACTTTGTTTAGCTCAATTTCAAGCTTAAAAACCCTAAAATTGAAGTCCGGGGATGTGGGCCCCACTTGGGAATCGAGAACAGGGGCATTTGGGCCGAGTTGACCGGAGTCAACTCAGCAGAAGTTGACTCCGGCGCCGGACCTGGTCGGGTCCGGCGCCGGACACGTCAATTTTATAAGGGTCTCGGTTGGCCGAGACCCTCATTTCTTCTTCATCTTCTCTTCTTCACTTCTCCGATCTCTCTCTTTCAAATCTCTCTGATTCAAGCCTTCAATCCCTCTTCCAACACTTCATTAATCATCATTATCAACTTATTTTGCCTCATCAAAGATCAAAACATCAAGATTTCTAAGGAAATTTCCAAATCTTAAAATCTGGAAATCTGGTGACAGTTTGTTCATCAGCCGATATCTTTTGATTCAACCGTGCGTTTTTGCTGAGAATTTGGTATGTTGTTCTAGACTCATCAAGCTTTAATTTGATAGTTTATACGCTTGATTTCATGGTCTGTGCTAAGAGAATTTGATGATTGAAGTTGAGATTTTTGTTTTGTCCGAGTAAAGTCAACTCTTGATGTTTTGATCCAAAATTCGAGCATGATTTGTTGTTTGATTCAGTTCTTGAAGCTGTGAATTCATAGATCATATGTTTAACTTGCTGTGTTTCAATTTTGGTGTGGATTGGTGTTGAATCGAAGTCAAACCGAGCATGTTTTGGATGAAGGGCCGAAACCGGCCATTTTCTGGGTTGGGTCCGGCGCCGGACCTGGCAGGTCCCGCGCCGGAGACGGCCAAAATACGGGAATTTTCCCGTTTTGGCTCACTCCCGCCCGGGAGTGAGCAAAGTGTCGGCAAGGGGTACTGTAGCACCAGGGGCATTTTGGTAATTTTGCAACCCTAGACCCCATTTGACCCCAATTGACTCCAATTAGCTCCAATTGACTTCTGGACTTATCAATTTTAGTCCGAGACCTTTAATTGGTGTTGATTTATGATTTGAGCATTGATTGAATATTTTATTAATCAAATTAGAATTTAATTTGATTATTTAGGTACGTGATCGTACGAGATTTGGACCGGTAGCAATTTGAGCCAAGGCATACGTGGTTAATCGGGGAGTATACAACTCTCCTCACTTGTGAGTGGCTTGGATTATATTGGTTGACCATTGAGGGTTAACCGTTTTTAAAGTTATTTATAAATGCTTTATTAAATTGTTTATATGTTTTGGTGTATGAATTGTCCACCCTCACACACTGAGTTTACAAATGATTTGAAGGGTGGGAATTTCAATAAATTGATATATTGATATTATCATTGATTATTATATGGGGAATGATACCCCCGAAAGATTGATATTATTATTGATTAATTTATGGGAAACGATATCCCTAAGAGATGAGAAATTTAATATAGTCCTCGGGGCTCCAATATGTGGGAGCGTGGACCGAGTTGAGATGCATGCGTGTTACTCAGCCGTGGACCGCCTATTGAGGGGCACGATGAGTCGCTCCTGATTTGCGAGAGGCGCGTAGGGAAACTCGCCAGGACTTCGGATGCTGTGTTCCACCACAGGATGGCAAACGTCAAGGGAATGGGCCAGAGAATAAAATAAAATGTTTTAAAATAAAAAGTAACCCTTGATGGTCCAGTGGATACCCCAGCGCAAGGGTATACCTTATTGGGATGATTTCAGATGCCAGCCCATTTGGATATATATATATATATATGGTTATTGATTTGATATTTGATTTGGTTTGGGATTTCATATATTTCAGTAAATGATTTATTAAAATTTATATTTGGATTATTTCATATCCCCAGCCTGAGGTGATCGGTCTTTATAACCGAGTCTCTCACTGGGTACATGATTATGTACTCACCCCATTCACTTTTGTTCTCAGATCATCAGACATTGGACGGCGGACGTCCTGGTGGCCAGTGATCCCAGTTTGTCTCTGTGGACACTATATTGTAGGTGCCACCTCTTTTGCTTGGTATATCTTGGCTCGGAATATTATCGCATCTTATATACATATATTTGTGTATTTATAAATAATACTTTCCGCTGCATAGAAACACCGTAAGATGTGATATTTTATTATTAAAATATTTGAACTATGTTATCTATGATATTTCATATGTTTTCATATATTGCTCGAGTATCCTTTATTTTTAAGCCTTGTGCCATCTTGGTTGCCCGCCTGACGAGGCACGCATCTTGAGGTGGTACGGCCGTTGTCGCGTGGCCGAGCCTGCGGGTCGGGACGTGACAATTAAATTGGTATCAGAGCAAATTTTAAAATATATATTATATTTATGTAATACCGAGCCAAGAAGTTTAAGTAATTTCGAGATTTTTGATTTTGAGGTTAAAAGTAGAGAGTATGATTTTGGGGTTAAATATTTTTCGTCTTCTGACTTAGATTTTATATATAGTTACGCCATGCCACCTAGAAGGAGAAGTATTCTGAATCCTTCCGTTCCTACCCCTAATCCCTCTGTACCGAGGAGGAGAGGTCGACCACGTAGGCAGCCTGAGATACAGCCTACTGTAGATCCGGAGACTACTGAGATTCCGGACGAACCTGTATCACCTACTCCACCTGTTGATGAGACGCATCATCAGGATGATCACACTGAAATTCCACCACCCCCACCTCCGACGACTGCCACGCCGGTGTTGTTTACGTCCGCTGATGTTGAGCGCATGTTTGATACTTGGGCTAGTAAATTCTTTTCGTCACAAATGGCTACTAGTGCACCACGGACTACTGGTATTACACCACCTGTACAACCATCGCCACCGATGCCGCCGCACTTTCAACCGAGCGGTGCAGCGAGCACTTCTGCTGGTCCCATTTCTTCAGAGGATCGCATGGTGAAGTTCCTTACCATTATGAAGGGACTAAGCACGCCAAAGCTTTCTGACACGTCTGCTGATGTAGCGTGGGATTGGCTACATTTTGTTACAAAGAACACACAGGGTCTGGGTATGACCTCAGAGGAGCGAGTAAGTGTGGTTACTCGATATCTACAGGGACAGCCATTGAGTTGGTGGACTAATTTTGAGAGCCGAGCTACTGGACCAGTGACATGGGAGATATTTGTTACTGAATTCCGACAGAGGTTTATATCGGAAGAGATTGGAATGAGACGATATGGTGAGTTTCTCCGACTGCAGCAAAGTAACAGTTCAGTTGAACAGTTTGAGACAGAATTACGGAGACTTTCACATCATCTTCCATCCATCACTGAGGATGCCCTTTGTCTTCAGTTTGTTAATGGTCTTCGATGGGAGATTATTCAGATGATGAAACCTGCTTCCAAAGCCACCTTTGAGCAGTGTCGACAGGATGCATTATGGGCTGAAGCTATGATTGCTCAGTGTCGACCAGGAGGATCGAGTTCGAGTGGTCAACAATTTTCTAATGTACCGATGAACCCAGAGCAGAGACAGACTCAGAGTTTATATTCCCATGGAGGAATATCTCGGGACGGTACAGTTGAGTCCCCAATACCACAGATGTCACTTTCTCTGCCACCACTTCCATCAGGTGGTCGAGGAAAAGAGAAGCTTGGATTTGGTTCCATGAGCAAAGGAAGGTTTGGGAAGAAAAGAGTGGAGTCTGGACCTCGATGTCCACACTGTAGGCGTTTTCATTCTGGCCAGTGTAGGGCTGGACTTCGATGTTTTCGGTGTGGAGGCATGGGTCACGTAGCACGTACATGTCCATCTACTACTTCTGTGCCACCCAGACAGAATTTTAGTCAACCTCCAATCAGATCGAGCAACTATGGAGGTTACCGTCCGTTTCAACCTGCGCGACATTCTTTCGCCGCACCTTCTACATCTCAGCAGCATTCGGGTATTGGTAGTAGTTCTGCAACCCCGAGACGACCTCCACCGCAGCAGCAGCAGCGACAACATACACAGGTTTATGCAATGTCGCAGGAGGACGCCGATGCACGTCCTGATGTAGTCACCGGTAAGTAATATTTAAATATTCATGGATGGTTATATTTTGTGTATAAAGATATCATGGTACTCGTAACTGCTTGCTGAGTAAAAGTAACCGCTTTAGAAAATTTTTTGAACATTAGGCGTTGTAGTTATTTTCGATCAACCGGCATACATGATTATGGACACTGGAGCTGCATTGTCCTATGTTAATACCAAGTTTGCCGTGCATGCGGATCAATCATTATCGCCCTTGGGTTACGAGCTGTTGGTGAATACACCGTTGGGTGAGAGAATAGTTCGAAATACGGTGTACAAAAGATGTGCAGTGAAGTTGGAAAACCTGAATTTCGAAGCAGACTTAATTCCACTTCAAATGTCTGACTTCGATGCCATCTTGGGAATGGATTGGCTTGGGAGACATCGTGCTCAGATCTTTTGCGAGCACCATTTGGTGAGGATTCCACGACCTGACGGCAGCATGATTGATTTTTACAGTGAGCGCAGAGGCACACCGAATGTCATTTCTGCCATTAAAGCAAGTAAGCTACTACTCAAAGGGTGTAAAGTTGTGTTAGCCCACGTAGTAGATAAGTCAGTGGAAGAACCTAATATTGAAGATATTCCGGTTGTTAATGAGTTTCCGGATGTCTTTCCTGATGAATTACCTGGTTTGCCACCAGAAAGAGACTTTGACTTTCCGATCAAAGTTTATCCCGGTACAGATCCAATTTCTATGGCTCCATATCGAATGGCACCCACTGAACTGGTTGAGCTGAAGAAACAACTCGCCGAATTGCTGGATAAAGGATTCATTCGGCCGAGTACTTCACCTTGGGGAGCCCCAGTTTTGTTTGTGAAAAAGAAAGACGATTCAATGCGACTCTGTATTGATTACCGCAAGCTGAATGCGGTGACTGTAAAGAATAGATATCCATTACCTCGCATTGATGATTTGTTCGATCAACTTCGAGGAGCCGGAGTGTTTTCTAAGATTGACTTGCGATCGGGCTACCATCAGTTGAAAATCCGAGATGAAGATATCCATAAATCTGCTTTTCGTACTAGATACGGACATTACGAGTTCTGTGTGATGTCGTTTGGACTTACCAATGCTCCAGCAGTATTTATGGATCTGATGAATCGCATATTCCATCAGTATTTAGACCGATTTGTTATCGTCTTCATTGATGACATATTGGTTTATTCAAGGAATCAGCGAGAGCATGCAAATCATCTTCGCATTGTATTGCAAACTCTTCGAGATCACCAGCTTTATGCTAAGCTCTCTAAATGTCAGTTTTGGTTGCAGCAAGTTGGATTCCTTGGACATGTTGTGTCTAGGGACGGTATATATGTGGATTCCAGCAAAATTGAGGCAATCACCAATTGGAAACGTCCTACAACTCCTACGGAGATTCGAAGTTTCTTGGGACTAGCTGGATATTATCGAAGATTTGTGGATGGATTCTCCACGATTGCTGCACCATTGACCAAGCTGACCCGCAAGAACGCTAAGTTTGTTTGGTCAGATGAATGTGAAGAAAGTTTCCAGAAGTTGAAGGATAAATTGACGACTGCACCGGTACTTGCCTTACCTGTGAGCGGCAAGGAGTTCACTGTGTACACTGATGCATCAGGCAATGGACTTGGTTGTGTGTTGATGCAAGACGAGCGAGTAATTGCTTATGCTTCTCGTCAGTTAAAGCCAAATGAGGTTAATTATCCAATACATGATTTGGAGCTTGCTGCCATTGTCTTCGCCTTGAAGATTTGGCGTCATCATTTATATGGTGAAACTGGTCGTATCTACACCGATCACAAGAGTCTCAAGCACTTTATGACTCAGCGTGAGTTGAATATGCGGCAAAGAAGATGGCTAGATCTCATCAAGGATTACGATCTCGTAATCGATTATCATCCCGGCAAAGCGAATGTAGTTGCTGATGCTTTGAGCCGAAATACAGTTACGTCCTTGGCGACGGTGAGAGATGTTCATTTACCAGAGTTGGTAGAGCTGAGATCAACTGGAGCCAGATTGGCTTATGATTTTCATGATGGTGCATTAATTGCCCAGATTCTAGCTAAGCCAGTGCTAGATGATCGGATTCGTGATCTCCAAAAGACCGATCCGAGGTTGCAACAAGAATTTCAGAAGTTACAGTTGGGAGAACCATCTAAGTTTTCAGTTCGCAGTGATGGAATTCTGCTATTCCGGAGTCGAATCTGTGTGCCGTACGATCTTGATCTTAAAGGCAATATTCTTCAACAAGCTCATTCTTCTCCGTTTGCTATGCACCCAGGTAGCACCAAGATGTATCGAACCATCAAAGATCATTATTGGTGGCCTGGAATGAAAAAAGAAGTTGCTGAATTTGTAGCGAGATGCTTGACGTGTCAGCAAGTGAAAGCTGAACGTAGAAAGCCTTTCGGAACACTTCAACCTCTTCAGATTCCCGAATGGAAATGGGAGCATATCACCATGGATTTTGTGACCGGCTTTCCGCGTGTTAGACGTGGAGTTGATGCAGTATGGGTGATTGTTGACCGACTTACCAAGTCAGCACATTTCCTCCCTGTAAACATGAGATGGAGTGTGAATCAGTTAGCCCAGCTTTATATGAATGAAGTAGTTCGACTTCATGGAGTCCCAGCTTCTATAGTTTCAGATCGAGATCCGAGGTTTACCTCACAGTTCTGGGACAGCTTTCAGCAAGCGATGGGAACTCAACTTCGCTTTAGTACTGCTTTTCATCCACAGACTGATGGTCAGTCAGAACGTACTATTCAGATATTGGAGGACATGTTGCGAGCATGTGCACTTGAGTCTTCTAGTGGATGGGACACGTATCTTGCAGCAGCAGCAGAGTTTGCTTACAACAACAGCTACCAATCTAGTATTGGTATGGCTCCATATGAAGCCCTGTATGGAAAGAAGTGTAGAACCCCATTGTATTGGGATGAAGTGGGTGAGAATCGAATCTTTGACAAAGCAGAGATTGAACTCACCACTAAGAAGGTGAAATTCATTCGTGAACGACTGCAAGCAGCTCAGGATCGAGATCGAAAATATGCTCAGCGAAGGAGAACACCTTTGGAGTTCCAAGTGGGAGATCAGGTGTTCTTGAAGGTCTCACCTTGGAAAGGTGTTATTCGTTTCCGCAAGGCGGGAAAACTCAACCCGAGGTACATTGGTCCATTCCTTGTTACTGAACGAATTGGACCGGTGGCGTATCGTTTGGAGTTACCACCTGACATGTCTCGGATACATGATGTTTTTCATATATCTATGCTCCGAAAATATGTACCTGATCCGTCACATGTTCTTCAAGCACCACCTGTGAAACTGAAGAAAAGTTTGGGCTTCAGAGTTCAACCCGTAGCCATATTGGATCGAGAGGTTCGATCCTTGAGGAATAAATCGGTACCTTTGGTGCGAGTTTTATGGAAAAGTTCGCAGATTGAGGAGCAGACTTGGGAGCCCGAGAATGATATGAGACGTGATTACCCCCAATTGTTTGTTGATTAGTTGTTTAAATTTCGGGGACGAAATTTTTGTAAGGGGGGGAGAGTTGACACGCCCGGACCTAGTCCGCACGTGTCAAGTTGTATAATTATGTATTGTTGACTTGTTAAATTACCAAATTTGATTTCCATGGATGTTTCAAACTTTGTTTAGCTCAATTTCAAGCTTAAAAACCCTAAAATTGAAGTCCGGGGATGTGGGCCCCACTTGGGAATCGAGAACCGGGGCATTTGGGCCGAGTTGACCGGAGTCAACTCAGCAGAAGTTGACTCCGGCGCCGGACCTGGTCGGGTCCGGCGCCGGACACGTCAATTTTATAAGGGTCTCGGTTGGCCGAGACCCTCATTTCTTCTTCATCGTCTCTTCTTCACTTCTCCGATCTCTCTCTTTCAAATCTCTCTGATTCAAGCCTTCAATCCCTCTTCCAACACTTCATTAATCATCATTATCAACTTATTTTGCCTCATCAAAGATCAAAACATCAAGATTTCTAAGGAAATTTCCAAATCTTAAAATCTGGAAATCTGGTGACAGTTTGTTCATCAGCCGATATCTTTTGATTCAACCGTGCGTTTTTGCTGAGAATTTGGTATGTTGTTCTAGACTCATCAAGCTTTAATTTGATAGTTTATACGCTTGATTTCATGGTCTGTGCTAAGAGAATTTGATGATTGAAGTTGAGATTTTTGTTTTGTCCGAGTAAAGTCAACTTTTGATGTTTTGATCCAAAATTCGAGCATGATTTGTTGTTTGATTCAGTTCTTGAAGCTGTGAATTCATAGATCATATGTTTAACTTGCTGTGTTTCAATTTTGGTGCGGATTGGTGTTGAATCGAAGTCAAACCGAGCATGTTTTGGATGAAGGGCCGAAACCGGCCATTTTCTGGGTTGGGTCCGGCGCCGGACCTGGCAGGTCCCGCGCCGGAGACGGCCAAAATACGGGAATTTTCCCGTTTTGGCTCACTCCCGCCCGGGAGTGAGCAAAGTGTCGGCAAGGGGTACTGTAGCACCAGGGGCATTTTGGTAATTTTGCAACCCTAGACCCCATTTGACCCCAATTGACTCCAATTAGCTCCAATTGACTTCTGGACTTATCAATTTTAGTCCGAGACCTTTAATTGGTGTTGATTTATGATTTGAGCATTGATTGAATATTTTATTAATCAAATTAGAATTTAATTTGATTATTTAGGTACGTGATCGTACGAGATTTGGACCGGTAGCAATTTGAGCCAAGGCATACGTGGTTAATCGGGGAGTATACAACTCTCCTCACTTGTGAGTGGCTTGGATTATATTGGTTGACCATTGAGGGTTAACCGTTTTCAAAGTTATTTATAAATGCTTTATTAAATTGTTTATATGTTTTGGGGTATGAATTGTCCACCCTCACACACTGAGTTTACAAATGATTTGAAGGGTGGGAATTTCAATAAATTGATATATTGATATTATCATTGATTATTATATGGGGAATGATACCCCCGAAAGATTGATATTATTATTGATTAATTTATGGGAAACGATATCCCTAAGAGATGAGAAATTTAATATAGTCCTCGGGGCTCCAATATGTGGGAGCGTGGACCGAGTTGAGATGCATGCGTGTTACTCAGCCGTGGACCGCCTATTGAGGGGCACGGTGAGTCGCTCCTGATTTGCGAGAGGCGCGTAGGGAAACTCGCCAGGACTTCGGATGCTGTGTTCCACCACAGGATGGCAAACCTCAAGGGAATGGGCCAGAGAATAAAATAAAATGTTTTAAAATAAAAAGTAACCCTTGATGGTCCAGTGGATACCCCAGCGCAAGGGTATACCTTATTGGGATGATTTCAGATGCCAGCCCATTTGGATATATATATATATATATGGTTATTGATTTGATATTTGATTTGGTTTGGGATTTCATATATTTCAGTAAATGATTTATTAAAATTTATATTTGGATTATTTCATATCCCCAGCCTGAGGTGATCGGTCTTTATAACCGAGTCTCTCACTGGGTACATGATTATGTACTCACCCCATTCACTTTTGTTCTCAGATCATCAGACATTGGACGGCGGACGTCCTGGTGGCCAGTGATCCCAGTTTGTCTCTGTGGACACTATATTGTAGGTGCCACCTCTTTTGCTTGGTATATCTTGGCTCGGAATATTATCGCATCTTATATACATATATTTGTGTATTTATAAATAATACTTTCCGCTGCATAGAAACACCGTAAGATGTGATATTTTATTATTAAAATATTTGAACTATGTTATCTATGATATTTCATATGTTTTCATATATTGCTCGAGTATCCTTTATTTTTAAGCCTTGTGCCATCTTGGTTGCCCGCCTGACGAGGCACGCATCTCGAGGTGGTACGGCCGTTGTCGCGTGGCCGAGCCTGCGGGTCGGGGCGTGACAGATTAATAATACTTTAAAATCAATTTATATAATTATATATTAATATTATATGTAAACTAAAATGTAATATACAAAAAATATATAATCATTTTGATATATATATATATATATAGATAATGTTAGTTAATTAATAATAAAACTACATATCTAAAATATTACATATAAGTTGAAAATGTTGATTAATAATTTAAATAAAAATATTTTCTAAAAAATTAAATAAAAATATATAAATCAAATATTAACTCTTTGATAATAAATAAATTTTAATAACATATATAATATACAAAAATGTGAAAAAAATTTCTTAAACCCAACAAAAATCACCCAGCTAAACCTTTTTTTAGACTTATTAAGTGTGAAAAAATTTCTATAAAAAATATATTAAAAATTTTCAAAAATAAAAGAAAGCACCAAAATTAAAAAAAAAAGAAGAGAAATAACTAATGGGTTTTAGTCCAAAAAACCAAAAAAGAAAAAAAAAAAAAAGGAACCAATGAGAGGATAACAATTGCCTCCCTCCTCCTCTAATGAACTTTCCTATAAGGAGTATAGATATGTTTTATAGTTCTTTAATACTTGCATATTTTCATTTTATTTCAATTTCAATTAAATTTCTTTTACATTTAAAGCATTCAAATATATACTTAGTTGTAGGAATTAAAGATATTAAAACAAAATATATATTACTATAAAAAAGGTAAAAAAAAAAAAAGAACACGCTTTTTTAAATCCATATCTATATCCCGATCTTAATTTTCTCACTATTTCTCCCCGCCCCAAACAAATCTCTCTATCACTTGTAAAATTAAATTCCTCAGTACACCAAATAATACTAGATTTTGAGACGGTTTATCAAATGCGGTTCTTTGTCTTGTTTCACTCGTCTCTCTCCATTCTTTCTCTCTCAACAAAAATTTGAAACCCTAGAAATCAAAATGCAAATCCCAAATCAGAGCTAGTAGCTACAAAATCATCATGTAAATTAAAAATCCTTTTAACCTCCATTGTCGACTTGGTAACAATATTCAATGATTTAGGATTTTGCCGAATCAGAGCTTAGGTTCTTTCCCTTCCTCTGCTGCTCCAGTGCTCTCTCTTTCTTTCTCTAGGTCTAGCTAGATCCACAAATAGAGGAATCGGATTATGAGTTGGAGACAGATGCGATGTCATCGAGTGAGTCGATGTCATCGAGTGAGTCAAGCACCATGTGCATTGATTTATCTCACGTTATGCTCTACAACAACATTCTCCGGAAGGCCATTGCTAAAGAGTAATTGAGGTAAGCTGCCTGATATTTGAGATTGTAATTGAGATTCAATTCTAATGAATGGCACTTGGATACTTCAATTGAGGTTGGTAGGCGGTTAGGATAGGAGTTTTCTAGACGACTTCAAGTTAGAAGCATCATTTTTCCGTAGTCTCCATTACCATAAAATCTTTGTTTTAGACTCGATGTTCTATTAGATTAAGAAGTTAAGTTTGAATGGCTTACTAAAATGAAGGCTATGAACTTTGAAGATAGAAGGAACTTGTATGTTGAGTCATATGCTATCTGTCCTCCACATACAAGTATTGAATGGTAGACACCTGTTAATTAATAATTAGTGAGAGGTAATTTATTCATATGCCATTTTGTGATTAAGTAACTCTAGGTTCTTCTTAGTGAGGGGTTTTTTTGCTTTTAGCCACGACTCTAAGGTTCGTCGTCTATACCTACCACAAGGCCTATGGTGACAAATTAACAACAACTTTTAAGTCGTGGCCATAGGTTAACGTGAGCTAAGGTAATGACAAAGGCACTTTAGGCCATGACTTTTGTTGTGGTCTAAGCTTTGATTTCTTGTAGTGTATGCATGCACTTCAATTAATGGTTCTCTTTTTTGGCCATAACACTTTAATTAGTAATTTAGCTCATACATTGTCATTTTCAAAACTGAATTGAAAGGGCGATAAAGTTGGAGCCTTGGAGGCCAAACATTATTCCATTAATATAAGACGCAAAATTTTTAGTCTTAAAACCAACTATATGATAATGTCATGTCCGACTCACAAGTTTGTGAATGAGGCAACCATCGTACTTCAACGAAGTACATGTCTACACCAATGCATTTGAGACAACGTAAAGTGACACACATAGACCTAATACGACTTTTTTGTACAAATGGAATAGTGTAAAACGGCGTATTAAGTAAACAATATATCAGTTTGGATGTGTCTAATTAAGAAGAGAAGTTCAAATTAGGATAAGACGGATTTGGAAGATAAAGTAATTAACCATGTATGAACATTAGTAAATGCCAAAAAGACCTCCAGTTAAGTCCCTAGAAATTTATTATGGGTCCCGTTGGCATAAGAAATCAAAAGATTTAGTCAACGGGTAAAAATAAAAGAAAGTTGAAAAAGGGGAAAAAGTTTGACCCGAAGCCCGAGTAGACCCGATGTCGGGCTCCTCTATAAGTAGGGGTGAGCCGAAGCTTTTCCTCATTTCTCTTTTTCTTTTTCTTTCATTTTCTTTTCTTTTTCTCTCTAGAGCCAAACGGAGGCATTTTGGACAATTGGCAGATCCGGACAAACCGGCTGGCAAAACAAGGTGAGTTTCTAATATGTTATTCTACTCACCTTGATCTACGTTTTTCTAAGTTTGCACGCATTTCCATGTGTTGGTTTAGGATAGATCCAAGCTCAAAGTTAGTTTAGCTTTTAGTTAAATTTTTAGTTTAAAATCGAGATCTTGGAACTTTGAGCTTGTGATTCTCGTTTTTCTTTCGGTAAATGTGTTGTGGATGCATTAAGGTATATGCATATGAAATTGTAGCTAAATTGGTGGACGATTGCATCGGTTTTCGAGCTAAGAGAAAAATTGAAGAATTCTCGGGTTGGAAACCCAGAATAGATTCGGAGTCGGATCTATGCAGAATTGGTGCCGTTTCTGCATGTCAGCGGTCGAACTTATGGTCGAAAAGAACCGGTTCTGGTTCACTCCAGATCCGGCGCCAGTCTTGCCCTCTAGGGGCAAAATGGTCATTTCACATCCTGAAATTCTAATTGACCCTAAATTGATTCGAAACACTTTTGAGCCTTCCAAACCACATCCAAACATCATCTTAGGTTATGCTAGAGCCTCCTAGGTGCATTCATAAATTTAATTATGAATGCTAACATATATTTCCATGCATTAGGGCTCCGGTTGAATCGAGTGCGGCGATGCTCCGGAGGTTAAGCTACATGGAGCGCTTGGGAGTATACCAATCTTTCAATACTGTGAGTGGCCTAGATTTCTTTGTTTAGCCAATGGGAACAAAGGTTTTAAAAATATTAATGTTTTTAAAAGTTTTGGGATACGGGAAATCCACACACACACATTTGCATGGTGATATACCCACACAGTGAATGAGATGTTTTAAAAAGGAATATAAAAACTTATGTGTGTGTGATTATATATTTTAAATATACATGTTTTATGCGTGTTTATATATATAGAAATATTATGAAATAGTAATATTATGATTTTTAAGGGTGCGATACCCTTATGAGATGAGTGATTGAGAGAGATACTCATCGGGCTCCAATATATGCGGGAGCGTGGACGAGTTGGAGAAAGCATGCTAGATTCTCAGCCGTGGACTGTCTATTGAGGGGCATGGTAAGACGAGACCCTGGGAGAGGCATGTTGGAAAGCTCGCCAGGGCTCCAGTTCGCTGTATTCCATCATAATGAGACACCATCGAGGGAAAGGGCTAGAGAAAGAGAAAATGTGAAATGTATTAGAAAGAAAAGAGATAGCCCTCGGTGCAGTGAGGCATACGACCGACGGGTCGAGCCTCTAGTGTAAAAGAGATGTCAGCCCATTTGAGATTTATATATTTATTTATTTAAGAGTTTTTACAAGAGGGTTCTCAGCAGGAGAACCAGAAAATAGTTTTCAAAAGAAATATATATATTTTCTTATTATTTTATTTTAGATTTTCCTGTTTTCCTTAACCCCAATGGAGATTCTTAGAACCTCTGTCACTCACCTGTATCCAATGTGGATGGATGCAAATTCGCGTATGGAGTCAGCAAATAGAATGGAGGCTCACTAGGAGACGTCGGTGGCATAGGCTTAGTAGTTTCCGTTGCGTAGGTATTTCTTTTAAATTAATTCACTGACGTTATTTATAAAGTTAATTATTTTATTAAATGATTTTTAATTAAAGTTTTAAAGGTTTTGTAGCGATGGTATCCATTTATTTGCCTTGCGGTGCTTCAGGTGCATGAGCGGTCGACACGTACTTCGAGGCAGCATGGCGGTTGCCACGTGGCTGACCCGGGTGGGTCAGGGCATGACACAAGGCATTTATTAAATATACAAAGCCAAGAAAACAAATCTCAAATCCATGGATAAAATTCAAATCAAAGAATAATATTGTATACAGTATTCTGAGAATACTTTAATAATACCATAGCTAGAAAATCTCCCACAATGAAATATCAAAATATCAAAATATCAACTGTTCACAGGTGTACGGAGTGAATAAAAATAAAGCATAGCAAAATAGAAAAGCACTAGTGGATTACCGAATCACCTACTATGGCTAGAAAAATAGTCTGAACAAGCTAAAGACTGGCCACTTTTCAATGAGCCTTAAGTGCCTGAAAAAAAAAAACCATATGTGGTGAGTCCAATCGACTTAGTGATGTGATTTGAAAATAAAGTAAAAGACAAATAATGAAGAGGGATAGAATTACTCCAAATCATAGTATAAAATCATCATTTCATAAAAAAAATGTTATCTCACCAATGAAAACGTTTCATTTAAAATTGATACCATATACTAGGGTGGTAATAAATGACTGAGTCTTATCCATCGATGGATTCAAACCGTTGGAAGCAATCATCAAATAATCATTGATAAATAATATAAAAATATATATTGCCCACTCTCCCAACATTACCTTTGGTTGCACTTGCAACCACAAATGCTCCTGACGAGCTACCCTACGTGCCTCTTAGCTAGAAGGCCCACTCACCTATACCTCCCCTATAGACGGTCCACATGCTACTAACCATTCACCTGGGCATAACAAGGAATGAACCATAGGCTACAAAATCACTAGCATTTGCTCAACTTGGGTCAGCCACATATGGACCTTATCAAAGACCACAAACAGGTAGGCCACACATGGATCATCATCACGCCATGTAAGGGTTTATATAAATCATCATAAAACATCATAAATCATTTATAATATCTCATATATAAAGATACATATATATTTTCCTGCCCATATGAAAGATTAATGAAAGCATGTGAAATGGATAACTGTACCCCAAAGCATTTAAAATATTTAATTAAAACAAGTATAAAATACTTTATCGTAAAAATCATTAAACATTGAGGTCAAACCACTACAGTCTAGGAGAATCATACACTAGTTAAACAGATCCAACTGCACAGCTAGAACCATCACCACGATCCTTCGTTGGTGCTCCAAAGTTGCATGGAATTTCGTTAGAAAATCCATTTTAAAATCAAAGTATGTAGATGCAGACTCAATATAGCCTAAATAGGCTCTTAAAATGCTTAGGAATAACTCTAGGCTAAACTGAGATCAAAATTGGGTCAATTGCCTTGATGATTTAGCACCAGTCTTTAAGATATCTGGCATTGGTTTGCTTCGAAATTCCAACTTCCACAATTTGAATAGTTAACATGTGCTGATGATGCCGATCCTCAACCCCGGAACACCTTTGAACATCTTACTCGGTGGCTAGCTCTCCACCTTGTTCTGCCCCGCCTAGACCGAATTTTCCATTTCTAAACATTCACAGCAACTTAAAACCCCCAACACATGATATATCCCAGCCACAATGCCAACAACAACCAATTTAACTTCAACTAAAATATTAAACAAAAAAAAAAGGCCAATTCCTTCAAAAATATTAAACTCTACGAATACTTAACGAAATAAACATGCAATTACACCAAGTTAAAGCTCGCAAAGAGCTTAACAACATTCCTAATCCATTTAAACCAAAATTAGCTCATTTTCTCAAAAGCTCCTCAAGAACTCGAAACTTCCCTTTTAGTTTCAAGCTTGATTCCTTGATTTTATTCAAGAACAAACTCCATAGGATTGTAAAAGCATGAAGATTAGATAAATTTTGGTTATTTGCATGCGTGATTTGATCAAGAATTGGGTAAGAAATCTTAGAGAGAAGTTTAGCCTTTTTAGAGTGAGAAAGTGGGAGGAACTAATAAAGAGAAAGGAGGAAACATCGAGGGAGGGGCTACTGGTGCAGCTCGCACCCCAGTCCCAACCTTTTATAATTGTCTCTTTTTGGGAATTTGTAATCATGCCCCTTCCACTTTTCAAAATCATTAAAATCACATGTTAGCTTTATAAATAGCTCAATTTAGTCCTCCATTATACTTTTTAATCACTTTAATTTTATCCTTTATACTGTGTTATACATTTTAATTATACAATATAGGACTTTATATTTAGTCTAATTAGGGTAAGAGTTCATAACTCTTCCATCCTTAAAAAAATTTTGTTCTCGAAATTCCAAGCATTAGTCATTCAGTAAGTGAGGATGATTTCCATTTCATCCTATCTTCAAATTCCCAAGTATTAAGCAACAAACAGGTAGGGAAATTTTGTCTTGTCCCATCTTGGGCTCCTAAGCTTGCTCTTCAACTCGGAGCTTTTCCACAACATTTTCATTAAGGGAATTTATTTATTCCATAAGGATTACTCTTACCGATCTAATACGGCTATCGATTCAATTTCAATTTAGTTTTCGATGAAGCTCAATTGGAGAAGCTTCAAGGATATGAGTCAGATCCAACATACACTTCTTCAACATGGAGATGTGAAACATGTTAGGGATCCACTTTAAACTTCGTTGGCAAAATTCTAAAGGCACGATGCAGCGCCAATCCTTTCAGTGATAAGGAAAAGGCCAATACGTTGTGATTTTAGTCTATTTGCTTTTCTAAAATGAATTACATTTTTCCAAATGGAGACTTTGAGAAATTCTTGGTCTTCTACATGGAACTCCTAAGTGCTTCTCCAATTATCACCATGCATTTTCTACCAATTTTCCAAGCTACCTTCAATAAATCACAAATTATTTTCACTTCTTACATTGGTGATATCGACAATCATACTACCAAGTAACTACCTTTCTCCAAGTTCATTCCAACAAAGTGGCATTTTATATTTCTTCCCATACAATGCTTTATATGGAATCAAAGCCATACTAACTTGTAACTATTATTATTGGCAATTTTGTCAACAGTAAACGCGGGTTCCAACTCATCTGAAGATTTATAGCACAACTACGTAACATAGCTTCTAAAATTGAATTTATTCTCTTTGATTGTTCATTAGTCTGAGGATAGAATACAACACTGAGAAATTTCAATTTCTCCTCTATTGTCACTCATAACCTTGTTTAGAATCGAGATGTAAATATGGGATCTCTATCTAAGACCATCAATATAAAACACCATGGTGACTATTCATCTCACCAACACAAAGTTGAGCTAACTACTCAAATGTTGAAGTCATTCCAACTAGTAGAAGATGTGTCAGTTTGGTGAGTCTCTCACAATCACCCAAATATCCCCATGACCTTATCGAGTGTGAGGTAACCAATTCACAAGTCCACGATATCTCATTCCCACTTCCACTTAGGAATAAAAAATAGTTGCAATGTGCTCATGGGTTTCTAGTATTTGGTATTAACTATTCGACTTGTCAAACACTTAATCACAGACTCTGTAATTTCTCCTTTCGTAATAACTACTAACATTATCCTTGATACTTCTATATTTCTTTGTGCTACTAGGATGTGTAGTAAAAGTGGAGCGAGCTCCTTCCATGATTGCATTCCGAAATTCAACATCATTCGGAACACAAAAACCCTAACTTGGTAGAGTAATACTCCATCTTTTCATATTTGACGTTTCATTTGCTCATCCTTTTATAATTTTTCAACTTCTGTCACCCACTTGGGACTATTTTACTACAATATTCAAACCTACTCAATCAACAAAGTTGAGACGGTGAATTGAGCAATTAAGCTACTATCATGGCTAATACTCCAAATTAACACCAATAGATAAAATTCTAACAAATAGTAGCAAATATCAATGTGGCTATCAGTGTAGAAGAGGAACTTTTTGGTTTAACGGATTAGCCACTAATTAACTTGCTCAGGTGATAAACAATCACCAAGTCAAAATCATTGACCAACTCTAGCCATCGTCGTTGTCATACAATTAAAATCTTGTTGCGACACAAAATACTTCAAAGTTTTACCCACAATTTAGATATGGCACATTGGTCAACTCTCGGGTCAACAGGACAAAGTCAACCCTTGGTCAAATTGGTCAACTCTTGTTCAACCACCAGATCCGACGCCGGTTTTAGGTTACCCAGCATCAGATGACACAATCATAGTCACTCTTTTTTTGCCTTGATCTGGCTCCAATTTGGTTCATAATCCTAACCTCCATAATTTGAATAGTCAACCAGCATTGTTGATGCCTACACCTAGCACTAAAACACATTTGGACGCTTTACTTGATGGCTGTTCGCTCGGTTCTAGCTCGTCTAGACCAAATTTCCCACTTCTAAACATTCACACGGCAACTTAAGACCCCAACACACGATATATCCCAACCACAATACCAACAACAACCAATTTAACTTCAACTAAAATTTTAAATCCAAAAATAGGCCAATTCTTTCAAAAATATTAAGCTCACTAATACTTGGCAAAAT